>WAAD01007128.1:43264-276471 GCA_013389945.1 Fregata magnificens
GAGAGGAGGAGAGGGGGGGGGGGGGGGGGGGGGGGGGCGGAAGCCAACAAAAAAAAAAACCCCACGTCTCAGACTCAGAGAGCCAAACCTTGGGAAACACAAAGCTGGATTTGTGTCTGATAAACTAAGCAACTCCCTTTGGACGGGAGAAAAGAAATGCAGATGCTTTAGAACTGATGCCAACAAGCTCCTGATTTTGGGGAGGAAATTCAGAGTGTCACAACTCAGGTTTATTTCTATGAATCTCTACAATGTGAGCAAAATACCACGCAGGGATGGCTCTTCTGGTGATGTAAATTAATACATTCCCATTAACCTTCATGGAAGTATGCCAATTTTCTCCTGCTGAGCTTCTGGACCTGGGTCTACCTCCAAGCAGAGGGAGCAGAAGACCCGGTTGCTGGACTGGACAAGCTGATGTTTGGCTTTGACTGTCGCCAACAGCAAAAACTAATACACTGATCTGCATTTAAACGCTGTTAGTGACGGAATTGATGTTCACAGAGATGAAAAAAACCCTCACAAAGTACAACTTGTTCTGCAGCGTCATCTTTTGGTGCTCCACGGTGCCTGGAAGAGGAGGCCACACATCCTAGCTGAGGAGACCAGCCCCTGCCTCCCAGGCAAGGTAGGAAATGCATGCCCATGCGATGCCCACTGCTGCCCTCAGACCCTGCATGCTGCCAGCTGGAAGGGAAACCCTGAGGCCATTTGGTTTGCTGTTGGCTTAAGGTCAGCAGGAGACAAGTGGTGTTGACACAGCAAGCTTTCCTATTGAGCTCAGGTTTGTGGACAACGGGCTGCCCTTGATTTCTCCCAGACCTTTGCTTCTGCCCCACCTCCCAGATAAGCATTGCTCATATCTGCCCTAACCCAGATGAGATCCACCAGGATGCGGGGTTGTCCGGGGTAGGTAGGTGTATGGCACCCAGGTAGGGACGGGGGGTGTGTGCAGGGTGTCTGGGTGGCATGCCGGTGCGGAGCGGGTTAGTGCACACAGGAGGTGCTCACCTGGGCTCAGGTGGGTGTACGGCATGCGGGGGGTGCACACACCTATGGGCACAGTGGTGTTTGGGCCTGGATATTGGCAGTGCCTGTGGCTGGCAGTACTGGGGACATGGGCACTGCAGGCACGGTGACGTCTGTGCCTGTGATACAGGTCTGTGCAGGCATGGTCTCCCCAGGCCCCTTCTAGATTCTAGCCTGCTTTGCTCATTAAAATACTGGAGAAAAGGGATTGCTACAAGCAAAATTATTCCTCTTCCAGCTCCACCTTCACTGCTTCCCTGTGCCAGGAGACAGCGGGGCTGAAGCCAGGTGCTCTGGGGATCTTCGTCCATCACCTGTGCCATGGTGCACACACCGGAGCGAGTGCCAGGCTGGTCCCCACTGAGAAAGCCCCTTCACCAAACCTCTGCCACCGTGCACACACTGGAGCGAGTGCCAGGCTGGTCCCCACTGAGAAAGCCCCTTCACCAAACCTCTGCCACCGGCGCGAGGAGACCTACCAGGGCAAACGCTGTTAATCCTTGTGCTGCTGAGAACGACTGCCCTTGCTCCTCCTCACCTGACAGCAACACCTCATCACGCCATGCCAGTTGCCCAGAGGGCAATGCTGAAGCTGGTGGGAGGTTGTCAGCCCTGTGCCAGCCTTGCTTGGGCCACTTGCTGCCATGTGCATGGCTTTGGGTTGGAGAAAGAAGGGAACAGAGAGCAACTGAGGCACAGGGGGATGAAGAAGTGACAGAGCAAAGCTTGAGCCACCTAACCCAGAGCCTCAATGCTCCTTAGGGCCTTGAGCCACTAAGCCCCAGTCTTAACTGTAACACCATCCTGCTTAAGAGTGCATGTGACATAGCCTTCAAATATTAAAAACCAACCTTCATGTAAACAGCTCATGGCTCCAGGCTGGTTCAAGCAGCCACATTGGCTCCCCACAGCCCTTAGTGCTGAGATTATAGCCTTAGAGACTGCCGCATACAGAGCCTACATGGTTTCTGCTCCTACTCCGTGGCCATGGGCAAGGGCAGGAGAGCGTCTGAAGGCTTCAGGACCTCTTTGGAAAGAAAACATTGGGATGTGGATGTGGATGAAGCCACCCAGGGAGAGAAGGAGGACGTGAAAAGATGCAACCAGCTTGCAAGTGTCATTCTTCAAGAAACGTTGTGCAGCAGAGCCTGCCCCAGAAACCTCTCTTCTTCACCCAGGCCCTCTTTGCTCTGCTTTTCATGGGAGCCCCACCTTATCATGCACCATTTACCAGGGCAGGGCAGAGGCGTCTGTAAAGTCCATCTTACGGGGTTGAAGATGTGCTTGGGGAAGGAGTGAAGCTTCCATCAGGACATCACACACCCCAGTGCCCCTGGTAGGGGGGCGTTCCTCCACGACTGCTATGCAACTCCCACTGTTCCCACTCTGACTGTGTCCAAACCTGCTTCTGCCCAGGCTGCTGCTCTTTCCCTCTTCCTCTTCCAGGCAAGGGGAGGAGCTCCCCTGAAACCATGTACTGCTTTTGTTCCCTACAGCCAAATGATACGTCCTGCTACGTGGCCAGAGAAACTCCTGCAGAAAGGCACTGCACGGCCAGCGGCATCCTCCCATGGGCAGGGGCTCTGCACTGAGAACTGTGGGTAACCAGATCCCAGCAGGGTCTAGCGGCAGAGCTTGTCCCATGTCCACCACAGCCAAAGAGTCAGCGCCTGGCTTTGGGTCATGGCTCCATCTCTCTCGATGGAGCAGGGCTTCTAGGAAGGGAGAACAACTGCTTAAGAAAAGGGGAGGCCTTTTTCCCCTCTGGGGTCAAATGAAAGGGCAACAAGAGTTGCATGGATCCGTACTCAGGAGCATCAGGAACACAGATGTAGCTTTCTGTACGTAGCCCTGCTCTAATACTGAATTCACTCTGTGACTTCCAGAAAGCCACGTAATAGTTTTCCACCAGTTGTGCCTTCCCTTTTCTCTGCCCCAGGCTCTGAGCATCAGTGAGTAAGTGACACATGTGAACAGGCTCTTGCTAGGGAAGGGCTACCCTGCAGCTCCTGCCTCTTCGGGATGTCAATGCCCGTGGATGCCCAACACGGACAAACTCACCAACCTGCTTTGTCCTTGACCTGGGAAAGTGGGATTGGTTTTAACTTGAGGCAGGAGACGAGTGAAGGGGAAAGGAGATGGGAGAAGTGCCTTTTTAAATGTTCCTTTGCCGCTCGTCTCCACGTCCCATGGCGGTGTCTCTGCTGACGTCAATGTGGTGCTGTTGATTTGCACCAGCTGAGGGGCTGGCACACGATCCTCCCCTTCAGAGTGGCTTTGACGTGGGGCGGCGAAGGGCTCGTGCTGGGATATATTCCTGCCCACACCGCACAGCGTGCCGCTGGCTCTCCACAGCAAGGCGAGGAACGACGAACCTCTGAGGAGCGACGGCAGTCGGCAGGCAGACCCCGCATGGCTGCCCGCAGAGCCCCTGCCTTCACCCCGGCACCCAGGGATGGGGGTCTGCTGCCCAGGCCTAACCCCTCCATGCAGAGAGAAGGGGAGCGAGGTGGCTGCTAAAGGGACATTAGCAACACGAGCCTCACCTTGTGAAGGACCGCCAGCCTCGCACCTTGCTTGCTGCCGCTCACTTGAAAGTGTTTGGGCCAGCTGCAATGCAGCTGTGAGCTCTCGCAGCCTTGCACTCTCTTCCCCTGGTGTTCTTCCCTCGGTGGAGGCTGCAGGACTGGATGAATGCATTTAACTGCAGATGCTCAGGCCCTACAACCATCGGGTTTCCAACACCACGTGGAGGTGACTGCCTTTGCATGCCAAAGCTTATTTTACTGCCTTACAGAGCAATGAAGCCCAGAAAAACAGTTTTAACTTGCACTTCCCTCCCACACATGTGATTTGCGTGTTAGCATAAACCTCCACTGGGTGGAAAGCATCCCATTAAATGCTCGTGGGAAAGATGAACCCAGCCCTTCAAATCAGGGCTGATTTGGGGGATGAAGGAACACTACACATCCAGCCGCAAGAAGGAAAAGAGTGATACGTAGTCAGCAGCAGCAGTCATCTTTACTATGGACCACAGGAGATCAGAAAAATAACAAGAGACCTAGTGGCTAACAAAATGTCATGCTATAGGACAGACAAGAGAGGCCAAGCACAATCACCAGAACAAAATGGCAACCGAGGAGGAAAGGAAATCCCAGGGTGGTGCGCAGGGTGTTGCAGTAGATGCCCTATAGCAAACCTCTAGTGGTGGTATCAACACAGCTGTGTGCACATCTGTGTGTGCATGGGGCTGGCTGCGTGGGTTCCATTTGCCTTTAAAACAAGTCAAAGGGTCTTCACCTCTTACACAACTCCAGTGTCTCTAGCACAATTATTATTAATCTTTTTTCAGGAAAAAAAATAATAGTATCATTTTGTTCCAAGAACTATGTGCAAGAATTGTTTCTCCAGGTACAGTGAAAGGAGGGCAGACAGGAAAACACCCTTCTCAGTGCTGTCCTTGTGGCTCGTGCCCTCTCCTTATTGACACCACAACCCTCCCCAGCAATCCTCTGTGGCTTTGCCTTCAGTGAATCCCAAACAAGGCTTTTCAGAAAAAGAAGAAAGAAAAAAAAAAGGTATTGCTGCTTCTTCTTGTAATATTTTTCCTCTCTCTCCCCCCCTTTCCCCTTAAAAATGTTTACTTTCAAAAATTCCATTCCTGCAGAGATTCCTCCGGAGCTCTGAGGTCTCCGCGCTCCACCCGCCTCTTCTGCAGTCAGAAAAACTGAGTCTCGATGTCTCTTTGGTTAAAAAAAAAAAAGTAAAAAATAACACAAACAAATAACACACAGCCCAGTATGATCCCATTCCACCGCGCGGACGCCTGATGAGAGGGTGTCTGTGGAAGAAGGAAGCATCAGAGACGAGCTGTCTGCGCTCTGGAAGCTGAGGTCCCTGCGCCGCCCGGCCAGCTCTCCTCCTCTCATACGGTGGTCGCTGGCCCATACTGGAGCACCAGAGGGGACGTCTCCTTGATCCGGACGTAGAACCGCCCCTCAGGCCGGGTAGTTTGGAGGGACAGAGGCAAGAAGTCATCAGGAAGCCACCGCTCGCTCTCGTCGGAGGCAAACACCAGTCCAAAGTGCTCCAGCTGCTCCTCGCCGTAGCAGAAGGCAGCCGAGCCACCCAGCACGCCGCGGGAGACGTCGTTCATCTCGAGCACCACCAGCTTCACCACCTCCCCGGCGGACGTCTGGCTGGTGATGTGCAGCTGCGGAAAGAGAAAGGTGGGAGAGATGGATGGTAAGGGGGAGGAACAAGGAGGAACCAGGGGCCAGAGGCAGCACACGGCATGTCATACAGCGGTGATCATTAGGGTGGAGGAACAGCCACCCCAAAGGTGGCTGGCGAGCAAGCGGCAGCAGCCCGGCACGGAGCCGCAGGCATGCTGTGCCCAGGGACACCCCGTGTGCCGGGGCCCCAACTCATGCACTGCTTTCTTGCCTCCACTGCACGCCCTGAGTCCTTACAGCTCAACTCTTGCATGTGTCACCTATGGCTCAACCGCTCCGCTCAGGCTGCCCCACCATCCCATTACCTGTGGCCGGAGAGGGCTCAGGCCCAGCCCTGCTCCTGGCACCACTGAGGCATCTGCGTAAAGTCCCTCTCGTGAGCAGGATCCAGATGGTCAGACCAGCTGAACCACAACAGCTCTGCCAAACAAGCGGTGCTGAGCTGAAGCCTCTTTGGGAAGCGGCGCTATATTTCGTCCCATTCACAAGCCCGGGGTTCTCCCACCAACAGCTACCCTCGCTCTCCCTCTCTGCTTTCTTGGGGACTGCCCTCTGAATCCCAAATATGGCTGAGAAAACAAGCTCATCTGGGCTCTGGCTGCTAACGACCGTCAGGAGCCTGCTACTTGACTTCAAAGGCCCTAAAGCGGGACATCCATCCTCGCCCGGGCAAGGCGACAGTTTCCTTTGGCACATCCATAAGGGCTTGCGGAGTGCTGTGCGCAGTGCCCCGGCAGGGTGGTCCGAGCCCTTGGCCCACGTGAGCCCTGCCAGCTCCGAACAATCATCGCAGGGCTCAGCTGATTTACGCCAGCCGAGGAGCCTTTCCTTTGAACTCGGCTTTCTTCAAGAAGAACATCGTAAAACGCTTTCAAGCAGGCGTGTCCAGAGCTTTGCAACTTCAAAAGCCACGTGGGCAGCTGGCCAGGAACCCGAGGGCTGCGCTTCAGTTGCATAGAAATCTATGGTAATTTCTCAAATGAAAAATAAATACTGCGAGTCAGATTCTCCTCTGCTTCTAACGTCCCCGCTGGGTGCGGGAAAACCGGCTATCAAAACTCCCCAGAAATAAAACTCATCAGCCTGTTGGCTCTGTCCTTCCGCTGCCATTTTATAGGCAGGCTGTGCTTGGGCTGCCCCGTCAGCCTCCGTTCTGGGCACCGGGAATGTCAGAAGGGAGATTTCAACAGGGGAAGGATCTTCGTGGCTGGGAGCAAAGGAGGTGGCAGAGCCAGAGGGGGACCTGCCCAAGACGTGTGCCCTGGGGGTCCTCCTCCATGGGGGATCCCACCCAGAGCAGGTGAGGTTGATCAGAGCTGGGGGGTCAGCTCTCAGCAGCAAAGCCCTCGCAGAGAGGAACCAGGTCACTGGTTCAACCAGGTTGAACAGCGGCTCCAGTGGACCCAACGCCTGCAGCACGGAGGCTGCTTTGCCTGCTCGCCTTCATGGGCTGGAGACGAGCAGCTCCTGCTCTCCCTTCCCCAAAGGCACACAGGGCTGGAGGGAGGGGAGCAGAGACCAGGGGAGGAGAGGCTGTGGGAGGGCCGGGGACAGGGCAGGAGGGGAGACGGTTGGATTTCAGCCCAGGGGGCTGATCTGCTTGAACACCAGGATGTGGTGAGGGAAACCCATCAGTGTGACCTTTGCTCACTCCCTGCTCGCCCTAGCTGGCACTAACCCACTGTCAGCCATTGAATCACGGGCCGAGAGCTGAACCACGGCTCCACTGCCTTGTCCCCCAAAAATACCCTACCCATGGCCCTGGCTCGCCCCCTCTGCAGCAGCGGCTATCACTCCCACAGAGCCACGCATCCTGTCCTCCGCTGCCGGGAGCCTTGTCATTACTGCAGGGACAAAGGGATGCGGGGAGGGCTGCTGCGGGTCTCCAGGGGACCTCAGCCCCAGACAGTGGAGGATGGAGAGGGCAGCGCCAGGTGAGGTGTACGTGAGCCCTTGCTGCCTGCCTCCCCATCCTGCCAGCCCTTTCCATCTGGGCATGGCAGAGCCGCAACACTGCCCTTTGCAGGCTCCGGTACCTTGACACTGGTCTCTTTGGAGAGTCCGGTTTCGTACTGAGGGCAGACCCGCAAGGTGGCAGAGCCCGGCTTCTTCCCTCGGTCAGCCAAGCACCCGGGCTGTTCCGGCTGCTCCTGGAAGCTCTGAGTCCACTCGGCCGAGCGTGTCCGGAAGACAGGCTCAGAGCCCTGCCCACCCTGGCCATGCTCGGGGCTGGGCGTCGAGCCAGTCCCCAGCCTGAGCTGGCCACAGTGGCCCGCGGTCCTGCTTTCTGTTGGGGAGCTGTCGACGGAGCCGGGGCAGGACTTCCTGGCCGCCTGGCAGAGCGGTTTGGGGAAGTCCAGGCTGCTGGTTCGAACACAGTATGCCTGCCGCTTCTCCGTGATGCGCAGCAGCTCGATCTGTCGGCTGGGCAGGACGAAGTCACTGTCGTAGAGCTCGGGGGGCAGCCGGGGCTCCTCCGGCGGTGGTGGCGGTGGCGGTGGGGTCTTGAGCTCGTGAGTCTGCAGGACGTCCGGGGCACTGTCCCGGAGGGTGCGGGTGACTCTCCTGCTGCAGCACTCGGGCCCCGAGGAGGAGTACACCAGGTCAAGCTCCTTCGGGCTCTGTGCCCTGCTGGAGTCGTAGTCACTGTCGGTGGCCAGGAACACCTCTGAGGAGCCCTCCTCATCCGACAGCCCGTGCAAGTCTGTGAGGGGTGTAAGAGAAGCACAGAGGGGCTCAACCTTGCTGTTGGCAACCCTGGCTGAGTTTCACACCAGATGGCATCCAAGGAAGCCCCTGAGCGTTTACCCCCTTGCCATTTACCCCCTTGCTGCACTCGCCAAGGTAGAGGCAAGAGCAGGTTCGGTCCCAACTGAGACGACTACCCTGCCCGTACTCCCAACGCCGGCCCTGCCTGCACCCCACGATGCAGCCAGCCAGAGCAGCCCTCCCATTCCCCCCGAGCATGGGCAGCCCCCTGAGCCCACCAGGCAGGAGCTTTACAAAGCCAGGTCCTTACCGGAGTTGAGCTTACGGCTGGTCTCTGGTGAGGGTGCTGGGGAGGGAAGGTAGTCCATGTGGGACGAGGTGGATCGGGTTTTCTCCTTCATTGCACTGCCGGCCTCGCTGAGGAAGCCGCTGAGAGACACCCCACAGGAGGGCTGCTTGTACCGGGCATGTTGCAGGGCATCCATAATCCAGCGCATCTCACGCCAGATCTCCTCCATTTGCTGCCAAAATAGGAAACAAAGGATTCATTTCAAAAAGCAGACAACAGCAACAAAAAAGCCCCACAGCAAAACACAGGGTCTCCCCACACACCTTTCCCAAGAGGCAAAAGCTTCGGGGGAATCCCTGAGTCAGGAAACCGCAAGAAAGTGCTCTCGGGTGGGAAGATGCTGCTTTGACCACCAGCACCCGCTGGTTCAGCAGGACCTGCCTGCTGCAGGCAGGGGTGCTGGGAAAGGAGGTAGCGTGGGGTGCTCTTTCGCACGTCCATCACAAAATGCACCCCCAGACCCTTTTCTAGCAAGGTGGGGACCTGCAGGGCAGGAGCCTCCGGCTCTCTGATCAGGATTTTTAACATGATCATTGCAGTAAGAAGTTGCTAGACAAAGCCCTGCCTGCTGCTGTCTGTCTGCTGTGTCAGAGAAACCCCACGGGGTCACAGACGGGAACACCACTGAACAGCTCCGGTGGGGATGCTCCTGCAGCTCATCCAGGGCATGACTGTCCTGGCCATGTCCCATAGGCACCATTGAGCCTGGCTCCCTCCCAGCGCACTTCCGTGCTGCACACCTGGATGTAGTCCTGAACCTGCTGGTGCCTCTGCTTCGCGGTGGAGAGCTCAGCGTCAGAGAAGGCCTCCCTAAGGCTCTGCTGAGAGAGGAGCGACTCCAGCTCCAGGAGGGCGGACACCTGGCAGTACTGGGTGATGAACTCCCGGTCGTACGTGAAGAAGTGGACTGGGAAGGGAATGAAAAATATCAGGTCCCTTGCTGTAGATGCCCTGTGGGCTCCTCCACACTCACCCAAAGCAGGGAGGAGGCAACACTCTAGCCCACCTGGAGAGCCCTCAGCATCCGCCTCCATCCCTCCTCTCCTGGGAGAGGTAAGGGAGCTCCAGCACACCTCACTGCCCCTCCCAGCTCTCGGGAGGTCTCAGAGGACAAGGAGACCAGCAAGGTTGGGTTTTGGCATTCTCTCTCCTCACCTAGCTCAAAGATCTGCAGCGGCAGTGTGAGGAAGCCGGAGCGAGGGGTGTAGGGGTTGTTCTGGCCTGGAGCAGTGCAGACGTCGTCCGATGGAGGCAGCAGCAGCAGGAAGGAGACCTGGCCCCCAAAGTCCAGCACCTCTTGGCTGTACAGACGGAAATCTTTGGCCTGCAAGAAGACACTGCAGCTAACAGCTGCAAACATCACCTGGTGGGCCCTCCACTGAGTCCTCATCCGCAGAGGAGTCCTCAGGAACCACCAGCAGCCAGCAGACACTGCTGTTTCAGCACAGAGCCAGAGGCTCCTTGCTTCTGCATAATCTGCGCACCCTTCTTTCTCTCTTACTTCTCCTAAAAGTCTCTAAACTGCTGGTCAAAGTCACTACAACAGGGTCTCAGAGAAGAAGTGCCACCAGCCATGGTCTCAGCCCTGCTCAGAGAGGTGCCCTCACAGTCGCCCGGCCAGAAGCACATGCCTGGCGCTGGGGCTGGTGAACACACCTTCACAGCAAATGCTCAGCATGGTGGAGGAGGGATTTCTCCCTGTGCAGTCTGGCCCAGGAGGCTGCAGCTCCATCCCATGGCTGGCCAGGGACTATCCTGCTTTGGAGGGGCAGAGCTGGGCCGGTCTCGTGCTGCAAGGGCTGAGCCCAGGAGCAAACCACATGGCAGGGAATAATGCAAACCCAGATTCACCATCCTTGCTTCGGAGGTACGTGTGAGGGTAAGACAAGCAGGTCCTGCGGACACTGTCCCAGGGCAGGCAGATACTTCAGATGCTGGTTGTCCACCACTTGCCTTCTATTTGCACAAAACTAAAATCTGATCGATGCTTCAGGCCCGCAAAGAGGGACTAGGCGCTGTGCCTGCTGTGGTGACCAGCACGGTGCTGCACAGCTCCTTCCCCTCCCTCCTCCCCAGACATCGGCACCTGCCTGTACCTCTTGCAATGGGATGTTGACCAGGGTCATCAGCTCCTTGATGGCCACTTGGAGCTCCTGAAATAAGTGATTCTGGGAGGTCTCAGCCTCTGGATCTGCAGGAACGGACTCCTCCACGCTGGCCATCTTCTGCAGCCATTCCCACTCCTCCCTGCAGAAGGGAGAGACAGACACATGCAGGGAGGAGCAGCTCAGGGTGGACCTGAATGCGCAATCGCTACGAGAGCTGTGTTTGCTCAGCTGTTCCTCCCCAGATGGTACAGCATCCCAAGAGATGTGGGAGTTGTGGAGGTAGAGGGGGACCTTGGTTTGCTGCAGCTCCAGGCTGTCCTGCATGGCAGGCAGCGGGGCTGACAGGGAATATTATGCTGCTGCCAGGAGCCCAAGAGCAGAAGCTGGTGATGGGTGCTCTCCGGCTGGATGGGACAGAGGAGCCTGCCTGCCCCGGGTGAGCGGCCCTGCAAGCCCCACCTGGAGATGTTGGGGTTGGTGCGAATCTTGACATGGCACAGGATGTTGGGGAGCTGCTCCGGCACCAGCACTCGGATCTGATCCACGGCGCTGCAGAGCTTCAAGTAGCCCAGGTAGAGGCCTGGGGAGAGGGCATGGCTGCTCCGCTGGTGGTAAGCCAGCTTGTCCTGAGGAGAAAGGCACTGCTGGATTGAGCAAGCCCTCACAGCAGGGCTCCCTCCTGCCCTCATGCCGGCTGCTGCGGCACAGCCAGCCCAGCCAGCAGAAGGGAAGCAGCAGAGCAGGTACAATCTGGTGCTGCCGGGATGAATCCGGCACCAGCCTGATGCCTCCCCTCAATGCAACAGGGTTTTTGCAGGCTGGTTGGGTTCTGCTCCCCCTCTGCCTGCAGCCAGGACCAAACCCTCGGTAGCCCAGGCTCTACCATGGCCTTTCCAGCCCAAGGGGGAGCAGGGAGCGCTGGTGATCCCGCAAAGGAGCCCACTGCAATCCCCTGCTGCGACGGCACCAGCACAGCACCTGGACGGAGATCAGCAGTGTGTCCAGAGCGGTGGGCTCCCCCGGGGAGGACACGGACTTGCGGCTGGTCTGCAGCTTGCAGATGGGAACCCAGCGGACGCTCTCGAAGGTCTGGTTGGTCTTCACCTCCTTCAGGGTGACGATGAGGATGTTGCCCTGTTTGTCTTTGACAGGCTCGAAGAAGACCTGCCCCAGGTCCTGGATGCCCAGCAGCCCCTGCGCAAAGGGATGGGAGGGCAGGAGAAAGCAGTGGGTGAGGGGACATCCTCAAGGCACAGTGCTCTGTGGATCTGGGCAGCCGAGACATGACTGGGGGTCTCCTCTCTGCCTGCTGGAAACCAGTCTGCCCAGCAAAGCACCCACTGACAGCCACCAGTCCCTCTGCATGAGATTGCCATGAAGCCTGACACCCCATTGCCCCATGACCGGGCGCCTGCCAGTGAGGAAAAGGCAAGGGCACCCGGTCCTTCCACTGACCAAGTCGTGGGCAGGACTGGCAGAGCCTGGCGTTCTGGCTGTGGCACATGCACATGCTGCTCCCAAGGGAGCCCAGCCCACAGTGCCCCCCGAAAAGCGCTCACTCCCACCCCACCAGGCCCAACCTCACCTGCATTTGCGAGATGGCCAGCAGCATCTTGAAGCGTGTCTGCAGGATGCAGGAACAGGACGACTGGGAGACAGTGACACACTGCCGCAGCCACAGGATCTCATCCCACATGCACGACACCTGCAGCACACCAAAGGGCCATCACCACTGGCCACCACTGCCTGCAGCTGATTCACACAAAGGTGTTTTGGGGAAATCCATTTGCCTTTCTGTTTGAGCTGGGTTAGGAATGTGCACCTGCACTTATCACCTCTCAGCAGGGGTGTGATTTCCTATGCCACAGGCACCCTGAGATGCCTCCAGAGCCTGTACCCAAGGGATGCACCATGCTGTGTCCACTCAGATATCTGTCTTCATCTAGGACCGAGACCTTCTTAAGTTTGAGTAGAAGATAGCCAAGAGAAGGAGGGAGAAGATAGCCTTCTCCCTCAGTAGATAAGGACCATTCAGATTTTGGCCCTGAGCTGCCTGCCTGCCCTTTCACTAAGCCTACTGACAGCGGAGGACCAGGCAGCAGCACCCTGCACATCCTGCTCTGTACAACAGAGGCAGAGCTGCCACAGCAGGATGCTGCGGTGAAGCAGTTAAACAGCTGAGAAGCCGCTGGCATCCCTGTGGAGAGGCAGCCTGCCCAGCGCGGCACTGGTCCATCACCCACCCGTTGCGGCACGCAGCCTGCCCAGCGTGGCGCCGGTCCATCGCCCACCTTTGGGCTTCCAGGGGCTGGGGTGGAAATGCCATTCCCTGGTGGTTTCTCGGTCCGTGCTGAACCCTGGCGAGCAGCAAGCCTGCAGGCTGCCTGCGCTGCCAAGCCCCAGCGCCTGGGGCGGAGGGGGAGCTGCTGCCAGCCGAAGGCAGCAGTGGTGCACGATGTCCACTCGGCTCACCCCGGCACTCCTGGGCTGCAACCGACTCTTGGCATCACTCTGCCCCATGGAGCGTGGGAGGGCAGAGGCACAGCAGAGGTCCCGGAGGCAATGACGGGAAGCCCAGGAGCCACCAGATGTTGTGTCGTCTGGTGCAAGTAGCTGGCGTAGCTCATGCTCACTTTGTGCACATGGGGTGTCCCCTGACACTGCTCCCAGCCCTGAATCAGACCCAGCCAGCCCCGGCAAGATCCCCGCAGCGCCCCATGCACAACAGGCACAGCTGCCTGTGCGGGCAGCACCAGGGAAGGTGCTGCAATGAAGGTGCTCTGCAGATCGTGGTGGCCATCATCTCAGCAGCATCCGGGGTGGTGGCAAGGCAGACAGAAATTTGTCAGGACACACACTGCTGCTGTGCCCCAGCGCACAGCACAGGGTTCCTGCGCCACCCACCTTGGTGAACCAGAGAAAATCCTGCATGAGCAAGCAGGAGTAGGTGTCATCAATCTCCACCACAGGGATCTGGTCTTCATGGGTCACCAGGATGTTATCGTCCTTGTAGAAAATGGCTGTCAGGTAGAGGCCCCTGCATGGGAGGGAAGACAGACTTCAGTGTCACCCCGAGCTGCCAGCTTCATTTCCCAAAGGGTCTCTCTCCCAAGGGCAGAGGAAATGCCCTGCCCCAGGTCTCAGCTCCTCTCCAACAGTCCATCGCAGAAGAGGCACATGGCCAGTACAGGAGCAGGAACAGGAACCCAATGCTGCCAGCAAGGCGAGCCTGGCCTGTGCCACAGCTGATGCCATGGCTGATGCCCCAGCCAGCACAAGGGAGGGTGATGGGGCCAGGCCTGTGCAGGAGACACGCTGAGGTGCCTGGAGGCCAAGTGTGAAGGTGGGTGGTGGGAGGGTGGTGGGGTCTAGAGGAGGGTGGGGTGTTGGGTGATGCTTGGAGATGGTGCAGGGATCCAGGTATGGGTGCAGCTTGGCCAGTCCAAATGAGAAATGTTTGATTTCTGGGCAATGGGGCTCATCTCCACTGACACCACCAGCTCACTCCAGGCAAGGACCCATCTCTGAGCACCCCCCGGTCCCTGGCTTGTGCACGCAGCTCCTGGCTGTGCCCAGGATGGGCAGCCCTATGTCCCCGCCAGGAGACGGGCTCTCTACCACCCCCACGCATCAGCCTCTCACCGCTTTAGTGTCTTGAGAAACTTGCTGCCAGGGTGGAAGAGGTGCTTGAGGCTCTTGGAGACGGAGTGCTTCCTGCTCTGGGGCTGGTTCTTGCAGGGCTCTGGGGAGCAGAGAGCAGAGGATGCTGCAGGAGGAGATGAAGGGCTGTGCTGGCAGCCCGTGGCACGGCATGCCAACCCGGTGGGAAGGCTCTGCCAAGGTCTCCACTGCCTGAGCTGTCTCCCTGCTATGTTCATCCATGGTACAGACCTACTCCTGATGCCACCCCAGCCTCCCAGACCATGTCACAACCCTGGGGGGCCTGGCTGGACCCCCCATCCCAGCCTCCCCACAGTGCCATGCCATGCACTCACCGTGGCAAACGCAGTGCTGGTGGACAGTCTTCACCTGGCCCAGCAGATGGTCCAGAGCTTCAGCTTGTCCCCTTCGCCGGGGAGCCCGGCCGTCGTACTCCCGCCAGTCTGTGGGGGACAGACCAGCATCACCGCCAGCGCCTGACCCATCGCCCCCAGCACCTACCCCGCAGCCTGGGAGAAAGAGGGCTTCCCGTCCCCTCCTCCCCATGGCAGGTCACCTCCTGGCACCCCACCTAGGTGTCCCACAGGCATGGCATGGCACAGCATGGCATGGCAGCAGTCATGGGTGCTGGGCACCTCTGGGTGGGCTGAGCTTTGGGAGATCCCTGGTTTTGTGCCTCTCTTCCCGGGAGCACCCTGGCTCTGCGCAGCACCCCATGGCCACTAGCCACCCTGCAGCACAGCGGGGGCACAGCAGAGAGAAAGAACAAGGTCCCGTCTGTTGCTGCTGCACTTCACCGGCCTTAAAAAATAAAATTCTTTCCAGTGTCTTCCTCCAGGTCTTCCCTGGAGCTGCAGCTTTCTCCGGGCAAGGGCTGAGAGCTGGGCTCACCTCGGCAAACACAAAAATAAGCTCTCCTGCCAGCTCCACCCATTGCGAGATGGCAGCAGGACCAGGAGTGGGGCCGGGGACCCGCTGGCGCTTCTACATTAGCTTTACATTAATTGCTTTAAACACCCCCTGTGTCCTGCCTGCTGCTGTTTTCCATGGAAAGTTCAGCTCTGTTAACTTTGGCTGGGGCTCACCACTATTTTTAGGAGCTTTAAAAACACCCAGGGAGGTGCCTGACTATATTCTGCTGGGCCAGGGAGGGATCTTTACTGGAGGGAGAAATATTAATGGAGATAAAAATAAATAAAACCCACTCATGTCTGATTCACTTCAGCCGTACTCTGTATCGATTCCGCGTGGATCTCAGTCATGGGGAATGTGACCCATGCGGGATGGCAAAGGGGCTTTAAAGTGGGTGCAAACATGACCGACACCTGCTGCCAGGACAGGGTAAAGCCAGGGTAACGCAGTGCATGGGTAGGCTCGCTATATGCGTTCATATACATGCAAATGTATTTTTGCATCTTTCCATACCGGCGCTATAGCGCCTGTGTATCTGCAGTGAGAGCTACGCACAGTGCCTGCACATCTCTGGCTCCATCGCTGTTCACGTGCTGTCAGACCTGCACTCGACCCATACGCGGTGCATTCACTGCTCACATGCAGCAGCATGCCTGGTCCCTTGCTGCCTGCAAGCATGGTTGTAGCGACTCTGCGCCCACCACCCTGCTGCCTGCTCGTTGGGACAGCTCTGCATCCCCACGTGCACATAGGGCCGCTCCTTACACAGCCGATGGCACTGATCCCATGGGACCACCACGCAGCGGAGACCTGTCTTGGGACTGGCGGTGAGGGGCAGAGGCCATGTCGGAGCCTGCTCAGCCCTGAACTGAGCCTGCAGGGCTTGCTCCTTCCAGTTCAGTCCTTCTGGCCTGTCTCCCCCAGCACCCTGGGCTGCCTTGTGTGAAATTGGGTGGCTTTTCCCCCCTGCTTGCCCCGGTGCCAGCATGGGGAGGCAAGTGCTGACAGCCCAGAGCTGGTCGCTGGTGGGGCTCGTGACCCCCATCCCAGCTCGGTGCCAGGAAACGCAGGTCCCCGGGGCTGGGCTGGATGGGCGAGAGCATGTGGTGGCACAGGGAGGGCTCCAGGCCCACTGTCACCCAGGACCAGGACGGCTCTGAGCCCTGGGGGGGCATCTCCAGGGGCTGAGCTGGGGCGTCGCACCATGTCTCCCCCTCAGCACATGCCAACGGTGGTTTTGCACAAGCTTGGTCGCTTTGGGGCAGATATCATTGAGGCGGCAAGGACTGACCCCTCCCAAAAGCTGCCCTGCACTAAAATACAAACCTCTGCTAAAAAACCCAGAGGTGTTTTTCCTTCCTACAGTGGAAATGGTTGCATTACTTTCCTTTTAACTGAGAAAGCAAAACATCGTCTCTCCTAGCTTCTTCCATAGGATGAGCTGATCCAGGTGGCCTAAAGTGGCTCAGCCTTTACCAGGCAGCCAGGAGAATTTCAGGTTGAAAAATTAATATTTGGCAAAGCTCCTATCGGCTGGGGGGAGCATCCCGGACCCCCGGGCACAGCCTCCCTGCTTAGCCCAAGACTCCAAATACTGCCTCTGCTCCCAGGTCCACTAGACCCCATCCCAGCAGTGAGAGGGCCCCCCAATGGCACAGGGAGCTGCTGCCTCCCCCCATCCATCCTGCAGCTGGTGCTGGCTCCCGGGGGTGTTCACAGTGGTACTTACTGGAAGGGATGGCGAAAGGGGGCACAGAGGCTTGTGGGGGACCCCAGCCCTTCATGTTGTAGGCGGACACCTGGACGTAGTAAGCCGTGCCCTGCGAGGAGGGAAGCCACACTCAGTGCGCCGGCACCTCTCCCGGCTCAGCGTTCGAGGGAAGGAGGATCCCCCCCGTCGCCCAGTACACCACAAGGAGTACTAAACTGGGAGCCCACACCCTCGGTCACTGGCTCTGACCTCCCCCAGCTGTACAAAGCTCTTGTTATCAGAGACTAGAGAATCCCCACAGCCTAGGTGGTTGGTTTTGGGGGGAGGCAGAGGAAAGATGGGGCATTGCGAATGCCCCTTGCCCAGAGATGCTCCAGCCCCAAAGACATGGGGCTTCCACAGGCTGGAGGGTCAGGGTGCTGCCTTCCCACTGGGACGTGCGAGGATCCAGCCCCTGGAGAGAGGGAGCTGGCCCAACGCTGTCAAGGGCTTGTGGCATGGTGACAGTGATTAAAGGCCTCTGATTAAGGCTCAGTCAAGTTGCCAGGTGTTGCAAGGCCTCCAGGCACTCATGAAGGCGGACAGGAGCCTGCGAAGCAGCTCTGAAAGCATGATTGATGGGCTTGGGCCAGCTCCTTGCAGCGGCACTGCTCCAGGCTCTGCTCAAGCCCTGTCCTGCTGCGCACCAGGACAGCTCTCCCACCCTGACAGCAGCTCCGGGGCTCTGACACCACTGCCTCGGCTAAGCTCCTCTAACCACATCGAGGGCTTCCCCCACTCCTCGAGCCGGTGGTCCCTGCCTGCCTGCCTGCCCTGGAGCTTTGATGCTGCATCTCCCTGGTAAGGGCAACCCCATCCATCCCAGCATCTCCCCGTGTTCCCATCCCAAGCTCCATCCTGCTGCGGTCCCCATCCCACTGCAGTCCCCATCCCACCCTGTCTCCCCTCACTGGTCCAATCCATGCCAGGGACAGGATGGCAGCCCCCGGGGAGGGGACAGCTGACAGGCAGCGTGACCCCTGTGGTTCTCAGGGAGATAAAACAGCGGGGAGCCCCGGCCCCAACCGGCCTGTGACCTTGTCCAGCTCCCAGAGATGGAGATGGGGCTGGTCTCCCCTCTCCCATGACTGACGGGGCTGGTGAGGGGGGTCGGTCTGTGCAGGTGGCAGAGGAACGAGCCACTGATTTATTGCCCAGGAGGAGCACGGGTGGAGATGGGAGGGGGGTGGGAGACAGAGGATAAATCAGGCGCTCGGTGAATGGAGCCATTCTGCCTTTCACCCGAGAGTCCCCAGGCACCCTGTGCAGGGGGTTTCCCCATTGCCAGGGCGGCTGCAGCCATGCAGGGACAGACAGATGCCTCTCCTGGTCCTACACTCTTAGCTCTGCCCACGGGCTGTGCTAAACACCACTGTGGCACAATCCTATTCCTCCTGCTTGAAATCATGTCCCATCCCCTCCTCGCATTGGCTGCACGGAATGACCCCATGGGCTGCACCGTGGCCAGCGGCTTTTCCCAGCCATGGGTTCTCCCCCTGCAGCCTGGACCCCTGTGGGGCACCCCGAGAGCTCACCGACACCAGCCCCCGGATGGTGAAGTGCAGGTTCTTCAGCTTGTCGATCACAGCCTCCCCCAGCGGTGGCGAGAAGGTGGGGGAGCAGCTCCACTCCACTGAAATGAGAGACACTCCAAGGTGCCGCATGGCCCCAGAGCAGGGACAGGCTACCAGGGCTGTCAGCAGCATGTCGGGGCCAGCAGCTGTAGAGGGACCGTGGGCAGCACGGGAGCTGGAAGCAGCTCAGTGAAGGCAGGGGAGAGGGGGAGCCACAACAGGGGGTACGGCATGGGGAGCTGTGGTCCTTCTCGTCAAGCCACATCAGACAGGGTCAGCACCCTCAAGCAATGGGTGAGGAGTTGGGGATGGGGGAAATACTCCCAGAAGGCAAAAATATCTGGTTTAAGTCAGTGAAGGGCACAGGAGCAGCAGGATGGCAAAGCCCTCCCCAGTGTGCAGGATGAGGGGGTGGCAAACAAGTGGCACCCCAAGTTTTGCCTTGGTGCAGGATGGTGCTTCAGTCCCACTCAGACCATTTGGGTGGTGGCCAGGCTGTCCAGCAGCATGCAGCCCTGGCTCCTCCTGTGCTCGAGCGCAAAGGTGGCTTGACAGGGGCTTGGCAGCACTGCCCACGCCCCTGGCATGCTGGTGTGGCGTGCACGGGGTGAGCGCCCCAGCATGCCCCGCTGGCACACTCAAGGCATCTGCCATGGCTGCGTGTCCCCTGCACTGCTGTGGGGACCCTGGTCCTTACCTTTGTACTTGGTGACGACAGCTGAATTGACGCTTAGAGGCTCCCAGAAGGTCACCTGCACCGAGGAGCTGCTGGCCACAGAGAGGTGGACGTTGGTGGGGGCATCCGGCACTCCTGGGGACAGAGAGCGCAGGGACCACTACAGCAAGGACGGTCACTCTGAACCCCTCAGTGTCCCTCCTGGGCCTCTCCGTGCGCCCAGGGACACATTCCTGGAGTGCTCACCCCCCGTGCACCCACACAATGAACCCTGGCTACAGGGTGTGGGGATCCTCTGACGGGTGCTGGTGCAGCCCAGTGCCTGGACCACACACAGCCCTGCTCCTTCCCCCAGCGTGGGGGCTGCCCCCCCAGGCCCCCCAAGCCCTCCTGCGGGCACTCACGGGCATGCTCGAACCCTGCCTTCATGCGCTTGTAAAGCCGGTATCGCCACTCCCAGGCCTTGAGCTGCTTCTCCTTCTCGGAGCAGTCGGCGTTGGGCGCCTCGTTCACCACCTGCGCCGTCAGCTCGTTGACACGCTGCTCCGCTTCCCGCACCAGCGTGGAGAGGTGCAGTGAGCGGCTCTCCAGGCTCACGACTGTGGGGTGGGTGGGCACAGCCATGGGTCCCAGGAGGGGAGCCAGGAGGGAAGAGAAGGTGGTTAGGGCAAGCCCAGGCTCTGCTGGCACCAAGTCCTCACCCTGAGACACCATCCTCCCCTCCATGTCCTGCTCCTGGGCTTCACTCGAGTGCATGGCTCCACTCAAGCCCCTGCTACAGCCTGCATCAGTTTCCCAGAGCCCATTGTCCGCCTCCCGACCTGGACCCTGCTGCCTGGGGTGCCCTGCTCCACCAGACTGGAGACCCAGGTGATGGGCACGGCACAGCTCCCCCACACCAACTCACAGTGCGGGCTCTCCTTTGCTCCCGCCTGCAGCAGGGCCCGGGCAATGGGAGCATTGTTGGTCATGATGGCAATGTCCAGGGGCAGTAGCCCCTCGCTGTTGGGGGTGTTGAGGTCCAGCTCCTCAGGGCTGTACTGCTTCAGCAGCTCCTGGACCCTGTCTAGGTCCTGCAGCTCCACGGCCTCGAAGAGGGCAGCATTGCTCTGGAACTGGGTGGAAGGAGAAACGCAGGTCAGCTGAGCATGGGGCACCCTCCTCCACCTCAACAAACACCCTAGCCCCTCACCAGCACCCCACAAACCCAAACAGGGCGGGCTGCCCTGGTCCCAGGGGCTCGGGAGCATCAGCTCTTTGCAGACACAACCGAATGATGCTGAGCAAACACCCAGCCCACCTCCAGCTGAAGTTGCTCCAGGATGGCTTCACTTAACACACTCTTGGGCATCCACCCAGGTGACAGCATCATCCACACACGGACCCTCCATCCCCATCTCCCTGGCCACAGCAGTGCTGGATGGAGCCCGCGGCCACTGACCAGGTAGGACTTGCGGAGCTTCTCCTTCTCGCCCCGTCCCGCCAGGCTGCCCTCATCAAAGGACGTGTAGTTGACGCGGAATTTCCCCGACAGGTTTCGGTAGAGTCTCTTGGCCGCATTCGGTGAGGAAGGGCCCGGCGGCTTCCTGGCCTGCGCCAGCTGTATGTCCCGCATCTGCTGCGTCATTTTAGGGGAGGATGACCTGGGGAAGGGCAAGGAGGTGTGGGGAAACGAGACATGGAGGACGTGCCAGAAAGGCAGAGGCACATCTGCAGCATCAGGACCAAGGCATAACCAAGGAGAGCCAGAGCAGTGCCAGGGCAGCACCAATGTGAGTGGCTGCAAGGCAGATGCCAGTGCCAGCAATGCCCTCATCCACCTGTTATCAGCTAAGGCCAGTCTGTTCCTCCTCCCCATCACTGCTGCTGGCCCTGTGGGCGTCCCGAGGGGCTCGTATGAGCTCTGCAGGCGAGACATTTCCTTCCAGACCCAAGGGCCGGTCTGGCCCCACACTGCCCTTGAGCTGGGATGCCCCAAGCAACCTCAGGCTGCTCAGCTCTGCAACTGGTCCCCATCCATCACACCAGGGAAATCTCTCCTTACTTCCAGTCTCCACCATGCAGCTCCGACAGAGATGGGCTGCCCTACCCGGGGCTGCCCAGACCCCCTCGGCAGTGGGGGCCGCAGGGACTGACAGCCCCCCAGCCCCGTGCTGGGTGAGTGCCGCCCACCACGCAGTTGGCTTGGGACAGCCTCACACACCCTCTCCACATCCGTCCTTCCAACAGGAACCCATCTCCTGTGCTTATCGCCATCCCTCAGCCCTCTTTGGTAAGTGACTTTTCTCAGGGTCTTTATTCCAGCACAGGACAGCCTCTGAAAGCAAAGCGAGAGCAGGGAATGGACAAAAGGCCATTTCTAATGGCACCAAGACAACGCCAGGTCCTGATGGGGACCAGTGAGCCCCGGTCTGCTGCTCACCAGCAGACCCAGGCGCCAACAGCTGCTTCTCACCTTCTCCATCCACACTGATTAAGCTACAAAATCTTTTCTCCACTCTGATTTTAGCCATGATAAATATGTACATGCCACTAGGAAAGCTGGCATCTTTTCTTGGCTTCCCAGAGGGGGAGCTGCCCCTCTCCCTGCAGCCGTGACCCTCATGTCCCCACCAAGACTTCATCCCCACCAGGCAAAGTCCCCAGCTTCAGTGCGAGCGTGGCCTCGCTGCTGCATGGGACTTTTGCCCATGAGTCATCCCTTACAGCACCGAGGGTTTTCACTGGCGTCAAACATCTGATCCCCTTCTTGCCATAGCCCGTGGCACAGTTCCCAGACAAGGAGCATCAGGTCTAAAGAGCATTTAGCACAACTGCACTTAACGCAGTTTCTCTCAGTTTTGACCTCATACCCCTGTGTCAGATATTTAGGGACACTTTATCAAGCAAGGGGTAAGTGTGATAAAAAGCATGACAGTTGTCTAGAAGGTCATCCCAAAATGCTACCGCGAAGCTGTGCCTGTGATGATGATGATTATAAAGCCATAAGGAGACAGGGTATTAATAACAACCTCACCACGTGCATCGTCCTGATTTCAGATTAGGCACAGTGGGCTGCCGAGGTCCTTTAATGATTTTACCTTTATTACCTTTTATTATTGTGATATTTAAAAGCGGAAAATGATGGGGAGGTTGGCTCCTGCCAATCACTCATCTCACTGGCTTCAGCCTCCGGATTTAGAGGTCTCGAGTGTGGCCCAAGCCGCAGTGTCAAGTTGCTGCCCTGGATTCCTCCAGGGATGGGCATTATCTTAACGTAGGGCCTTCTTACAGACTGGACAGACAGACAGTGAACACCAACCACGTGAGCTTCAGGTGGCAAGACACCCCTAAGCAACCATGCAGAGGTTGGTGAGATCTGTGCAGCAGGGTCCTGCTGGTTCTGATGGGGAAGAAGGGGAGCAGCTCTCCACCAGGAGGGCATCACCACATGGGGAGAGACCTGCACAACACAGGGAAGTGCTGGAGAACCAGCTCTGGGCTCACCGGGACCTACCCGGCTCTGGACGCAGGGTCCTCAGCTTATGGGCATGCCAGCCTGAGCACATCGTGTTTCATCATGGACATAGAGCAGCTCCTGGCATGGCCAGTGCTGAAGACTCCTCATGCCAAGGTGCTCCACACATGGCACATACAAGCCTCTACAGATGGCAAATACAAGACCCCAGATATCAAAGGAGCAGAAAAGCATCACACAGTTCTGCTGTCACTGGTAGACGGAAATTAAGAGAGAAAAGCCACCCGTGCCTGTGCAGGCAGAGTACTCTGGCAGGAAGAGGCAACCAGGAAGGCAGGTCACAACCCATGGACCAAGCCCAAGAAGCAAAGTGCTATCTGACATAACTACGAAAGAGAAATAACCGACTTGAGAGACTCTCCAGCCAAACCTTGCCTTTTCTCTTGTGTATTAGAGCTCCCTGCTGCCCAGGTCCTCCTCTCTCCACCTCCAGCTGCTGCTCGGAGGTGAAGACAGGTCTTTTAGCAGGCTCGTCGACAAGATGCCCAATTCCTTGGCGGTTCCCCTTCATCCAAGGAGGCAACAATGCTCTCCCACATCAGGAAAGGAAGGAAGACCCCAAAAGCACCTCTCTGGAAGCTGGATTAGACCCTGTTGTAACAGATCCCTGTTCCATCCATGCCTGCGGAATCAAGGTTTAAAAAAGGAGTGGTGCTTTGGAGCAAAAGCACTTGTTTCTGCCAATTAAAATATATGGCGAATAACCCAGTACAGGCAGACTGCACAATTTGGAGGAAGTTCTCTCAGAGGTGGTAGAAACAGAAGGAACACAGAGAAATTTCTCACTATTTTCCCTCATCTGATTTGCTTTTGATGAGAAGTAAAGAGACAGAAATTATTCAGAGCTCAGGAGTGAACATCTGCCCCAAAGATAAGTTTCCTGCCCTGTGGTTATGAGTCATCTGGATTCAGTGAAACAGTCTTGATTTACCTAGAGCTAAACTTTGCAGTGGAGCAACTGATAGCTGAAAACAACACCCACAGATGTCGTGCCTTCAAGGTACGACCAGCCAACACCAGCTCGCCCTGAAGGCAAAGCCCCATCCCGCGGGGAGGTGGTGGGAGGAGGTCCCACCTCCTCTGCCTTTATAGTCTCAGTGCAGCCAAACTAAATTTATCTCAACCACCATCAGTTCTTGTTGCTAATTATTTACCTACCTACTGCAAACAACGCAGCAAGGGAACGGATGCTATGCCTGCCCCAGCAGTTCAGTTTTCTGGCCGTGGGATATGTTTGCAACCGTCAGGGAGGTGGTGTGGACATCACGTCTGCAATGCCATAAATCCACGTACCAGCAAACTCCATGGAAAAGGTTCTGCTAAAGGATGCGTTAGGGCTGGCCAGACCCATCTCATGAAACCAATGTAATGAGAATTTTTTTTTAAAGCATATGAGGATTGACGTGCATTAAGACAACTTCATTTTATCCCTCCTTCTGCAACAAACACAAGCAAATCCACTGGGTAGTTCATAACATTGTGGTTTCTGCATATTCTGGGTTTTAATGTTTCCAATGCTGCAGATCTTGGCCTAGTAAACAGTGTTAATAATTGTTGTAATTATATGATTTTAAGGGCATTTTGTTTAAGGGTGTAGCCTCTCCGAGCCTCCAGCAGAGAACCAGTCCATGTCAGACAAGGCTGCGCTGTCCCGCCAGCAAAGCTCAGACGCTGGGCTGGCTGGAAGGAGCCCTGCCCGCCCCGAGCCCAGCGGGACCTGGCCATCCTTCCCTGAGCACCCACAGGGATGCCCCATGCTGGGCACCCGCTGCAACAGACATGCAAACCCCAGGGGGACTTTGTCCTCCCTGCTGCCACATGCTCCCATCTCGGGGACAGGGGCTGGAGGCACCCGGACAGGCAGGCAATGACCGACCTGCCTGGAGGTCATGAGATGTGGCTGCTGGGGACCACAGTGGCCATTCCACGCCACCTCCCACCAGTGGGAGCCCGGGCTGTGAAAAGGCTCACGTGCAAGCGATGCTGCCGCTGGTGGCAATGGCCTTCCAGCCAAAAACCGAGGCTGCCCGGTCCCCGCTGCTCCGCACGTTGGCCGTGGAAGGGATTAGCTCATGGGTGCCTGCCCATGCTGGCAGCGAGAGGGCAGACTCCAGCCCATGGTGGTAGACGTGAGCTCAGCGCCACGCTCCCATCCTTGGGGTTGGCGTGGGCAGCTGTCACTTCGGGAAGCTGCTCCCCGCCATCTGCAGCCTGATGCAGCAGAGAGAGAAGCCGCGGGGCTCCATGCATGAGAAAAAGGGAGCCCGAAGGATGGAGGATGAAAGGTGCTAATGCTTTGAAAGCGTAAGAAGGCTTGGGGCATGGAGGAGGAGAAGGACTGGGTCCTCGCAGAGCTTGTCGTAGCCTTGTGGCGCTGTGGATGTCAGTGGTATGTTAGCACAAGCTGTCAGGGATGCTTTCCTGAACTGCAGTCCAATTCAGTCCATAGGGTTATCCAATGAAGGAACAGGTGAAGGACAGAAGCCTAAAAACCAGTTATCAGGGAGACCCAGCCCAACCCAGCCAACCTCGCCCCAAACTGGGAGCTTGCATCAAGAGATCAGCTGGCAAGATGACCATACAGGCTGTTTCCAAAGAAATCTGAGTGCGAGGGGTCTTCCCTCATTTGAGCACACTCAGCCTGACCCCACGACCAGGGCCACGCTCACCCTTAGCGCACGCAGGAAATCGCACTTTGTGGTGACAAACACTCAGACACTAAACACTCCACAGCGGAATCCACTTGAGCTCCTAACACACAAAGGCACTCCTCTCGGCTCATGGGGACATGACCCAGAACCAAGCGTCCAGCATGAAGAGGAGCTGCTGATGCACTCGCATTTTCCACTCTTTCTGCCTGAGTATAAGCAATTTTTCAGGACTGGGGAAATAGTGGATCCAAAACGGAGCACGAGTAGGGGAACCCTTCCAAAAGAGTGGGATTTCATAACCCATCAAAAGGCATACTCAAAACTAGGACGAAACACTGTGCTTAGCATCCCTGCAAGGCGGCAGGACTCACGGGAGCAGCCTGCACACCAGTTACCCATCCCGAGGTGTGCAGATCTCAAAGGTATTTAAACATTGTGTGGTGACCTGGCTATGCAAAGATGGAGCATAACACTCCTGCTCTGCGGAAACATCTGCGTGCCTGGAAAATGCACTTGCTTATTGAAACCTGGGTCCAGGGAGAAGCACCAAACCAGATCCAGGGCTTTGTTTGTTTGTTTCCTACAGATTTTCTCTTTTTTCCCCACTTGGCAAACCCACTGGGTTTTGTTTTGAATGGAGCTGAAACGAGCATGCCTCTTTTGTTTAGCAATAACAACTAACTTATATAGATCCTGCTCCTGCCAGGACATTTTTGTTTGAGCTCCAGAAGCCCAACGCTATTAGCCCAATGCTCAGAGGAGCTGAGCATGGTGCAAGGCCAGGAGCTGCTGCACAGTACCCGGGTCGGTGCAGGGTGTCCCCGAGCATCAGGCAGCAGTCTGGCAGTGCTGGTATGGCTGCATGTTTTCTCTGCTGTCTCCATACCAGGCGTGCCACGGTGCATGTAGGTGCTTCTTGAGGAGCTCACAACCCAAGGCAGCAGAGAGTGGATCCCATGGCCACACAGCCCACTGCATCATGGCACAGCCTTGGATTTGAAAGCTGACTCCCAGCAGCTTGGTACCCGAATAAGCTGGAGGAGAGTACATCCTGGGCGAGATCTGCAACATCCCATCAGTGTTTGGCGCCCTGCACCTCTGCAGGGGCGGAAGTGGAGGATTCCCCCGTGGGAGCAAGAAGGAGACAGCATCATGCCTTGCCGTCCAGGCTGTTCCCCGAATCAGGAGGCTTTTGCATCCCTTGGGGAATGCTCACGCTGGGAGTGCAGCAGCTGCAGCGTGTGGTGAGGACCCCCTGGGACCAGCCCTCACTCGGCTGCCAGAGGGGCCGTGGCAGCAGGGAAGCACGTGGGCTGGACTCGCGATGTGCCACATCACGGGGCCAGTTGGCGAGTCAGCGGTGTCCTCCCGAGGCATAGGCGTTGTCCCCTGGTACAGCACAGCAGGGAAGAGCCTTGCCGCACAGCTCGCCCCCACCATACCTCCCTCCTAAATCACAGGCTCTGAATCTGGGAGAGAAGGAGACTTTGGGACTCCAAGAGGGGTTCGGAGCCAACCAAGTAGATCACTTGCTGACAGTCTGTGGAGGCCTCGCATAAAACACCCTGTTTCTGCAGGTCCAGCAGTACATTTGGGGGAGGATGGGAGCAGAGACACTCAAGCAAATTCTGCTGCAACACAATCATGCTTCTGCTTCTTTATTTTCTTTTTTTTTTAATTAAGCATCCGAATCACTGTTTTTAAGTGAGCCCAGAAGCAGCTTGTGGCTCAACCCCCGTTAAAATATGACCAAAATCAGACTTTCAGTTTCTCGGTCCCCTGTGACAGTCTGCCATCACAGTCGGGACTGCTGTCATGCGCATGCCATAGTCACAAAGCAGCACAACCCTGGCCATGCCCACCCACACGCGTCCCTCTGGGCAGCTCCTGCCCTGCCTGCACACACACCTCACACAGCTTTGCCAGGACACGGGGGCACTTCTCAGGGACCATGCTAAGAGACGGTGTGCAATGGCTGCTCTCTAGCCAAGGCAGACGATGCTGACTACCATCAGCCCATGAGCACCAGCCCTGAGCTGCTCTGAAGGGGGCACTGGCTGGCACAGCCCGGCTCTGGGCACCCCGAGTCATCCCTTGAGGGAGGGGAAACATCCCCAGATGCTTGCACAGGCTGCATCCGTGGACCCGGGTCGGGAAGGAGATGCTGGAGGGGAGAAGCAATGTCCACATCAGGCCCTCAGCTCTGTACCTCAGCCCAGCTCTGCTGGCTTCACTGTTTTCATGAGGATTTACCCCAGCAGAGCCTGCCCTGCCCGAAGGCTTGCACCTAGAAAATCTGCTTTTCTGCTTTTGCGCTACCAAATTTCCGTGGGGATCGAGCTAAGCGAGTATGTGCATTACAGACCAAGGGTGTCCCTGCCTGGAGGGGTTCAGCAGCCACTGCTCGGGGTGCAGCACCCCCCTGTCACCAGCGCCACTTGTCCCTGGGGCACCTCCCAGTGCCAAAAGCCCCCGATGCCTCCCCACCAGCAAAGGCACTGGGGATGGCAGATCTTGCCACCGGGAGCTGTGCTCAGCCCTCGGCTCCCGCCTCCCAGCCAGGGTAAACCCTCCTTGCTGCACTCCCCACAATGCCAGCCTTTAATTGCTGCTTGACATTAAGTATCTGAGCAAGGAAGTCTTGGGTAAATGTTCTTGCTATGGGAACACACAGTGCTGAGTCTCTTTAATTACATTGTTTTTGTTTGGCTTTTTTTATTAGTTGTGCTGTGGCTTCCCCTCCCTGACAGGCCAGTGAAGCGCACGCTAAATATGGCCGGGTTTAAAGTCCGCCGTGAAACCCGAACCGCGGCACCAGACTGGCTGGACTCGGCGCAAGCCAGGGTTACGCAGGACATGCATTCCAGCCGCCACGGTCCTCCTCTGGCCCTGCACCCCCCCATCCTGCTCAAACACCCGCCACCGAAGCAGCTCAGAGCACAACCACCACGCTCCAAAACACCTATGTATCGTCCTCTTCCTCACCCCACTAAATCCTGCTGGGAATACAGCCTAACCCTTTATTCCACAGACCCCAAGCTGGCCCATCTCCATCGTACTCATCACTTCCACACTGGTCCCCATCCCACCCCATCTCCATCATACCCATCACTTCCATACTGGTCCCCATCCCACCCCGTCTCCATCATACCCATCACTTCCGCACTGGTCCCCATCCCAAAGCGCCCTGCCCCACACCTGCTCAGCCCACCTCCGGGCTGCCCCTCGGGGCCGAAGAGCCCTTTTCCCACCGGCCATGCCACTTTCATCTTCCTCTGCCCCCCTTGTTATTTTAAAGGCATTCCAGAGGATGCTGTCAGGCTTGGATGTGGTTTGGTTGGGTTGTTTGTTTTCGTACTGGAGGTTTTATGATCGCATTGGGAACGAGCTCTAAATGAGCTGCAATTCGAATTGCAGTCCGTGGGTATTTGTTTCATTTTTGGAAGGGCTTAAACAGCAGCGCAGCTTAGGCTGGGGAACACATTTGTTTTTAACTGGAACCTGATGGAGACAGGACTGAGCAGGACGGGCTGCCCTGAGCCGTGACCAAAGCTCATGGGGAAGCCCTGCACGGCCGCCCCGGCACCAAATACCCATGGCAGCAACAGGCAGCACCGGGTGCGACCGCAGCCCTGTGACCACCTGAAAACCCTGCTGCTGCCGGGCAGGAGGCAGACAGAGCCAGTCCTCCAGTGCTGAGAGCCAAGCACAAAGCCCTGGGGCCTGGCTCGGCTGGGGCTTGCAGCCACCCTGCAAATCTCTACACCCTGCAAACCTCTGTGCCCTGCAAACCCTTGTGCCCTGCAAACCCTTGCCCCCTGCAGACCCCTGTGCCCTGCAAACCCCTGCACCCTGCAAACGCCTGCACCCTGCAGGCCCCTGTGCCCTGCAAACCGCTGCCCTCTGCAAACCTCTGCACTGCAGGGTCTGTGACCTTGTGCTCACCCAGCACCCCAGAGAGGGAGCTCAGCACCACTGTCCCGGCAGCTCGGCCCCAGGGGCTGGCTGGGTGCTCCTTGCTTGAGTCAGGAGCTGTCTCCAGACCCAAGCTGCTCACAGGGACCGGGCAGCAGAAACAGACAGGACCTAAAGGTCAGTGCCCAAACTGCCCTTCACAGAATCTATGCTGGTGTCAACTTCTGCTGACCGTGCCCCATGCCGACTGCCAGAACTAGCAGTTCAGCCCCAGCACCCAAAATGTGCCCGATGCTTCTGGCACATGCAACCAGCTGGACCTTTGCAGATAGGGACGGGAGGACAGACAGATTTCCAAAGCACAGAGGGACCGGCCGAGCACCTGCTCTGCATTGCAACAGCGCTTCCTCCGGTCCTTCCAGGATCTCACAAGCCCGGATGCTGGAGCAGGTCAACAGTGCTCTGGAAGACACCCCCAACCTCCTGGCACCATCCTCGCTAAATCAGACTTCCACATATTAAAAGCGGATGAGCAGTGGGGACTCACTACCCCTCTTTCAGGAAGAAATCCTATCGCAGCTTGGCCTGCCAGGAACGAGCACCGATCTGTGCCACAGATGCATGTGTGCAAACTCTTCTCAGGGGGTATCAAATGCAGAAGCTGAGTCATACGACGCCTGGTCTCAAAGATCACTGAAGGTACAAGGAGGGGGAAAAAAATATATCTCTGGGGTCACAGGGCCCCAACTTGGACCCAACCGGAGCAGAAGGTGGATGTTCAGTGTGGGGATGCTCAGCTGTGCGGCTGGGGCCCGGCTGCCGTGGTGGGAGGAGTGAGAAGAGATGTAAGACCATGCTCATCCAAGCTTGGTCCCATTCCCTCGCTCGGGCCCTGACACCCACTTCTTGGAAGGGAGCGGGGCTGGCTGCTGGAGAAGCTGCTGTGGCAACCCCAGCCTGCACGGGGCCAGCAGCTGTGTCTGAGCGCCATCCCGATGGGAGAAGGGGCCACAGGGTCTGGGATGGCATTGCCCCAGCTCCTCTGAGGGCTGCTGCCATGTATCGCACCCCAGTGAAATGCCTGGGACCCCCCCAGGAGCCGGGAAGAAGCACTAACTTATCTCCACCCATGATGACTCAAGCGTGTGCGGGAGGAAATCTCTGCGTTTCAGCATGGCCTCACAGCAGGGCAACATCCCGCACTGCCTCCTCCTGAGACCCACTGGGGCTCTCCCCCCTGAGACTGGCTCCTCTGCACCACCATGCCCTGCTCCTGGGATGCTGGGGCTCCGCAGCCCCCATGCACCCAGGACCCCCGCTACAGTTCAAATGTTGGCTCAGCTCCTCGCTCTGCTGGAAACAGTGTTCCCGGGAGCCACATCCCCACTGCCCGGCCCTGGGGCTGCAGCTCGCCCCGGCACAGGGGCACAGCCACATGCCATGGGGGCTGAGACCTACAGACTCATCACAGCAGTGAGAGGCAACCAATTTGAACCCAGACCTGCCGGGATAACAAGCAAATCCTTTACCCTCCTGCGCCACCTGGTGCCACCAGGAAGAATACGCTAGTGAGATCCAGCTTTCATCAGAAACCACCTCTTCTCCAAAACCATGAAATTGTAGAAAATTGGCCCAAGAAGGACTTCTGGAGGTCATCTGAGCTCACTCCCCCATACCTGTGGCTGGTCTCCCACATCCCAGCCAACTATGTCCCACCTGTGTTTCGCAGCCCTCCAGGGGACCTCCCCAGCCTTTCGCTGGAACGTCCCTTCTGGTGGAAACCCCCCTCCAGTCCATCGTCCTACCCAAGCCATCCAGCTAGATGGGGACCAAGCTGCTAAAGCACGCCAAAGCTGCACGATGGAAACCAGCACCGCTGGCTGAAGACTTCCAGAGCTGCACCCAAAGGGGTTATAAAAGGCAGGCCACAGACATTGATCTCGGTGGGGAGGAGGAGACGACGGCCAAGACACAATGGAAGAACAGACAAACGCACACACCCGGCTCCAGAGCTGCTGCCCAGCTGGTAAATGTTACTAGAGTCAGAAAATCCCTTTCCCGCTGGAAGGCAACCAGCAGGACCCAGCCGGCAGTGCTGGGCACGCTGGCCACTACCCACAGGGTGTCCCTGGCACCACTACCAAGAACAGCCACCACCCCATTGGGGATCTCCTTGGGCTACCGTTGGCATGTCCCAGGCTGGCTTCCCATTCAGCACAGCTTCACTCCAGGATTTTCTCCCAGCTTGCTCCACGGCCAGCTCCCTGCCCAGCACCCACTGGGGTCTTCTCCTCTGACAGGAGGGACCAACCCCACCACGTAGCCCTGCTGCTGGTGTCATGCCAGCACCACCCAGTGCAATGCCAGAGGAGCTTGTTCACTGCCACCCAACTACAAAAGCACTCACGTATGCCAGAGCCGACCTTCCCTCCATGCATCTCCAGTGGAGTCAGCGTCCAAAGGCTGCAGTCCAAGAGGAGAAGCCAGCTTTTTTTTTGCCATTTTGCTAGAAACGCCCCCACAAGGGCTCAAGCACTCTTGTAACTGCACTAGCTGGGGAGACCTCGTCACTAGTCAAGGCCTCCTTCCAGCCGAGGTTTGCCTGCTGCCTCCATCAGACTGGAGCTTTCCCACCTCATGTGTCACTTTATTCTCCCTCTAACTGCAGAAAGCTTTGAGACACCATCAGGTGGAGAAGCTCAAGCTGACGATAACAGAGCCTACGGAGGAATTGTCAGAGCCCCCCAGGACAGCAAGTAGAAAAGATTTCCACCCTAATATAAAAGAGCAACATTAAAAATCATAGCAATCACCAGGTCAAACCTCCGACCATCAGGACACGCTGATCCATCCATGCATCGATGTGACCAGTGCTGCTAAGCACACCTATGGGAAAGGCAGGGGCACAAAAGCCCTTTCCCGAGGTCTCACAGGACATGGGAGCACTGGGAAACGCTCCCTCCTCTCATTGAGCGTTGCCTCAGCTTCTCCTGGTCTAGAGACAAGACACTGCCCAAACTGACCTTGCTCTACCACTGAGGGCGAGAGGCCTCAGCCAGTACCTCGGTTTCCATCCATGGGAAATGGAGATAAAGACAACGTTGTCTTTTGTAATGTGCTTTGAGACTTGCTAATGAGGAGCACCAAAGAACTGCTCGGGCTCCTTGCAGTCACCACTCCCGACCTGAACTCGCGTGGGCAAAGGGGTGCCTCTAGAGATGGGAACGGGAGGTGCTTGGTGCAGCTAGCGAGCAGCGGGTGCAGTGGCCAGAGCCTCTTTACAGAAGATGGGGACTTCAGCAGCTAGCCTCTGAAGAGCTCTTCCAAGCATGCACAACCATGCTTTCCAGAGGCTAACAATTTGACCAAATCTGTGTTGATTTCCACCAGGAATGCACCAACCCTGCCAAATTTCAAGTCTCTTTTCCAAAGCATGGAGGCACCAGAAGTCCTCAAACAAAGAGACGGGAGGAAAAAAAAATTGGCAAAGCTACCATTTTTCCCCAACCTTCTGCTGCAACTTGGGAAAAAAAAAAAAAGAGAGAAAGTTCAGCCTGAGGCAGAGCGAGCATGGAAAAATTCAGCCCAAACAGTTAAAGTCTGGCAAAGGTATAAGCAAACAAACTTCCGCTGGAAAGTGTTATACAGCCTTAACAAGAGGCGTCTGCTGGCTCTGTCTACAATCAACGTGTCGGGCGAGAGGTGCCCTCCTTGCCCCTCGCCCCTCCATGGCAGCACATGAGGATGACTTCACTGCAGCACAGAAGAGCAAGGGTGGAAGGGGCCAACGGCTGCAGGTGGCCCTGGAGATGGGAGGTGGCAGCACGGGGTGAGAGGAGACCACTCCGACCCCAGCACCTCACAGATCTCTCAAAGCACTTGGGAGATTCCTGTTCACACGGTTACACCGAGCAGGAGCTTCGAGCCAGACATAAACCACTTGGGGTCCTCCATCACCAAGAGGCTAGGAAACATCTCACAGAGCTGGTGGCCTCAAGGCACAGTGGGTGCTGCTGTCTCCTTCCTCCCCCTTGCCATCCCCTGAACAGTGAGAGGGACAGCGGAGATACCCTCAGGCTCCTGAGACACCCTGCTCATCTCACTGTGCTTCTCCTGGCTGTGTGCTGCAAGACAGCTTCCTTGGGACCAAGATGCTCACGGACCTGGAAAGCCCCTCTAGATGCCCACTGCATCCTGGCACGTGCTGGCCTGGGGTGCCACACCTTATCCCCTGTGTTGACATGGGCTGGCTCAGGCTGCAATCCCACCTTCCAATTTACTGTGCCAACAAGCCCTCAGCCCAGAGAGTTTCTCTTTCTGTTACTCCCGGTTTTTCGGGTGACAGACCAAACAATGTGGCATGAAGACAGATGTGGAAGCTAGCAAGTGTGATCTCCAGGTAAAACATGGGAGCAGGAGGACGAGGTAGGGGGATTTAACTCTTACCTCTGTCACAGACCACCTGGGTGACCTTGAACAGGTCACTAAAGCCCTGGTGCTGCAGTGGGGTGCCTACCATCCCCCCTAAGACCAGGGAGAGCAGCAGTTATGGCAGTACGGTCCCAGTGTAGCCCAGGGACAGCTCTATCCGTCTGCTGGCATTTCTACCTGGGGTGAAGAGCAGCTGCTCAGGCAGCGGATACCTCCTCCACGGCACAGCAGGAGGATGAGGTGAGCATGCCAGTGCACGAGGAAGGCAGCCTTGGGTCCCTGTGCAATACTGCATCCTGTTCCTGACCTGCCTGCATTGTCAGGAAAGAAAACGGCCAAAGAAACTTCACGAGTTCATGTGAAGTTCACCCAAGTAGAGCTCTGCTCCATGAGCAAAACTGCTTTTCTGCTTGCCACGAGCCTTCCAGAGCTCGTGACTGGGGCAGAGCAGGGCCAGGAGAGTACTGGGAGGATGGGACCTCTTAGCAGCATCAGCCTTCCACTTGCACAGAAAGCAGGCAAGTGCTCTACCGGCTTATCCACCTCCTTGCTCCACCTCTTGGGAGCTCACAGCTGAGGTTCCCTCAGAAGACAGCCCCTTGGACAGCCAGCAAGACACCGGGAGTAGACAGGGAAGGCATTAGCTAAATGTCATGCCGGCTTATCTGTGTCCAGAAGCAGCCTCCTTGCTTCCCAGCATTTGGCCTGCTGCTTTGCAGGATTTCAGTGCACAGGGAAACCTGACACAGCTCTCTTAACCGCAAGCACCCGCCTGGCGTGGGGCATGGCAGGACTTGGCTCCGAGCTGCCCCCGAAGTGCAGCAGCACTGGCAGTGCAGCTTGCAGCAGGAAGGGTGGAGTGGGAGGTGGGCTGGCTGCCCACAAGGGGCATGGGGCAGTGGCAAGGTGCCCCAGCAGTGCCTTGGCACGTGTTAGACCTCAGATGACCTGCTTGCTCATCAGCAAACCCATGCCTTCACCCAACTTCACTTTCTGAAAAGCAGCAGAAACCCAGCCAAGCCTCACCGGGCTGCCTCTGCCCTCAAGGCTGTTCTCTGGCACAAGGTAGCAGGGACTGACCCACCGATGAGTCTCTCCTTCAAGGCTTGCATCTTCTGATGTAGGCCAGCCTTGCAGAAAGGCTGAAGGCTCCATCACACAGCAGGAACAAGCATCCCCTGACTCCAGAGCCCAGTGCACAGTGACATTTAAACTCAAAAGAATTTGTTTTAAGATTATACCTGCCCAGATCTCCCCAGACCTAGAAAAAGTCATCCGCCCACCTCCACTCCTGCCGGTGCCTCTGGCCAGAATAACTGCCTCCTCTTCCTCCTCTTTGCGATCCTAAACTTATAAAGCCTGACAGTAAGCTCGACCTGCCAGCTCCAAGCTTGGAGCCAGCTTACATCTTGTCCCTGGGGCTGGGGGAACCAGTTTGCCAGCAGAAGATCCCCAGTTACCAAGTGTCCTAATGCAGCGGCCAGCTCCTTCATGATCAGATCTCAAAGTGCCTGAGAAAAGAGGTCAGCATGGCTATGCTCCTCTTAAAGCATGAGAAACTGAGGCACAAGGAAGGGCAGATTTTGCCCTCAGTCACTCAGCAGGCCAGGAGAAGCCAGGTCCCCTATGCCCCAGGCCAGCGCTTCGTCCCTGGCCCCCAGGCCAGGGCACTCTCCTCTGTGATGGGTGAAGTTCAGAAACTTTGATGAGTCAGTTTGGGTTGGGTCATTTCTCCCCTGGCCACCGTAGTGCTTAAATGTGGAGCCTGCGGGAGAAGAGGAGAAACAAGACTGCGGGAAGAGCTGAGTAACCACGCTGCCAGATCTACCCGCAGTCGCTGCCATCTCAGAGGCTGCGACAACCACACACTCAGAAACCTGTAGGGTTTGCATGGAGAACATCTACTCAGCAAGCCACAGCATCCCACCGAAGGTGATGATGGCTCCTCTTGGGGCAGTGGGCCAGAGTCAATCCTGGTAACGCCAAGAAGAGATGGTTCTTGGAGCTCTGCTCAGCTCAGCAGCTGCTCTGGTGGCCATGCTTAACAAATGCCACCACATAATGTCGGATGTTCATTTTTCAAAGCTCAGAAACAACAGCTTTTCACAGCAGACCATCAGCATGGAGCCTGCCCTGACTTCAGGCAGGAGAGATTTACCTCCCAGCTACTAACTGGTGAGCTCTTGCAGGCCCTGTTCCTAGATGGGAACCAGATTCTGTCGGAACAGACCTGGAGGGGGCTCAGGTGATCCTCGGCACCACGGGCAGAGTGAAGACCATGTGCAGTTTCTCATGATGGCACTGGCAGCTGCTGCCAGGTGTCCATTTCCACTTTGGACAAAGTAAAGCATGAACCTCCTCCACATTGCCCAACAGCTCTTTGTGGCAGAAGATCTTCATCCCTGTCCCACCCTCCCTGTTAACAGTGCAAATAAAGGCAACAGAGGCCAAGTGGGGCAGGGAGAGGAACGCCCCTGGGGAGTGAGCTACTGCAGGATGCACTGGGGTAGATGAATGAATATTTCAATGTTGGGGAGAACAGGAGGAAATCTGGAAGTGAGGAGCAGAGGGGAACATAACTGCTTCTCCCTGACCTCCACCGGGTATGAGGGTCAGCAGATGTGGAGTTCACCCGGGCTCAGAAACCTCCTCTGAAAAGCAAGCAAGCCAGCAGAAGAAAGGAGGGTAAGATGGACGGGTATGAAGCAAAGCAATGGGAAAGAGTGAATGTGCAGGTAGCAGGAAAGACTCAAGCAAAGGTGGAGAGGGATCCCAACACACCCGAGGACCTGGTCCTCCATGTCCCCAGTGTCCTGGGCTGACTGCTACCTCCAGTTTGGCCTCCCTGCTGAGTGCTGCCCATCCTGCCAGCATCCAAGCCAGTAGGTCCAATATTGACCTGGCACCGAGAGATGCTCTCCAGGAAGACAAACAGGAGATTCCTGAAGCTCTGGCAGGCAGAAGTGTCTCAGGCAGTAGGAAACTATCTAAGAGTAGAGAAAACCTGCGCAACAGGACTACCACTGTTCAAGGGACACGGGAGGATTAAAAGTACTCGAATATCTTGAAAATGCCAGCTGTAAGGACTATCTGGGTATGTTGATGCTCCTGCACCTCCTGACCCCAGTGTCCCTGGCAGCATCAGCAGCAAGACCAGCGATCCCATCCGCTCCCAGGGCAAAGCTGTCCCCAGGGCTGGGGGAAGCGCAGCCTGGCAGCCTGGGGGCTGGGGTAAACTGCTTGCCTTGCTGGGGCTGCTCCAGACTCACGACTCATCCGCACTGCCCTTCTCTGGGTGCAAATCAGCTCACGAGAAGCCAGGCTCAAAGCTGGCAAGTCTGAAGACTAGTAGGAAACCAGGACTATTATCAATGTTCCCACTAAAAGAAATATCTTGAGATATTTTTTTGTGTGCTGGCTAAGAAGACTGGGAGAGCTAAGACCATCCAAATCCAGCGCACTGACACTATGGAATACCAGCTGGTGTGGAGGATCCATGGGGCCATCAGGACAGGCTTGACTCACACTATGATTCAGACATCCATGAGGATTCCCCTTCATACCAAGGATTGCGGCACCTCTACACTTTCCCCCCAGCATAACCATGGGGCTTGGGCTGCCTGCTCTACAAATCCAGGCAACCGGCATCTTCTGGGCATGGACACATCCATGGAGAAGAGCCAGTGGAGATCCTGCAGGATGAAGAGCATCTTCCACACTCCTCAGCGAGGACCAAGGCATCCATCCTGCTTTGCAGATCCAAGCCATGGGAAATGGCAGACAGATGATGAGAATAAAACAAAACAAATAAGGCAAATGGGGACTTCACAGTGTTAGGTTAATGGTTGGACTTGATGATCTTAAGTGTCTTTTCTAACCTAAATGATTCTATGATTCTAAATGGGCTATTTGAGAGAAATCAAAGTGTGCTGAGGATAATGGATATGCTGCACTGAGAAATAATCTTAGCGGGGCTTGGAGGTACCAGCTACCAGCAGAGGGAAGCGGCCAGAACAACATATCAACACAATATTTTAAATTTGTCTTTTAAATAAATGATACTTGCTTCCTGTGCTCTCAGTAAGGAAGGGATCTGGCTGAGGGCTCTGGTCCCAGACAGGGAGAACCTGCAAATCAGTCTTCTCTGAACATTTTCCTTCTTCCACTTTCCCAGAGGGCTCAATTTTTCCTGCTGAAGTGACATGAGAAACAAATGCAGACGAGACTGCTGGGCCTGCTGGAGCCAGCGCCTCTGGCACCAGGTCACAACACTGCAGACAGAGAGGATCTGGCCCTTGGTCTTCGCCCAACCTCTCCAGCCTCGTCGTAATCACAAGCTGAGCTGCCTCTCCCCAGAAGACAAGGAAACCCAGGCTGATGGAGGCTTGTGGCATCAGGAGCGGAGGCACAAGCCTTGCACAGACCCTACAGATTTGGATGGCCCTGAACTCCTGCTGTGCTGCCCTCCTCTCCCACCCACACCCACAAGCCGGGGTGCTCCCAGCTCCCTGCTGACAGCACTGGGCGGCAGAAGTGGAGCTGCATGGACCACGACTCCTCTGCCACTGCAAAGCCCTGTCCGGGCTGCAGCAGGAGCATCAGTATCACCGTGAAGAGCAGTTACCCTTGAGCCTCTATCTGTTTGCAGATGACTCATAGGTAATGAGGATAAAAGGTGATTTTCTGCAAATAAATAATTCCTTTCAAATGCTTTCCTAAAGGCAAACCCAACTTTCAGGGAAATATTTTGAGGGCTCGCTCCTCCCCATCCCCATCAGCGAGTCCCTCACAGTCACTGGTGAATCACTGTCCCACCAGCTCTGGGGGACAGCAAACTCCTGCTCCCTCCATACACCCAGGGGCACTGACCGTGGCCATTCTCAGGGTGCCGGGGATAAAGCCAAGCTCTTGAACCACATGCCTAGTTCAACACCAAAAGCTCTGGGGCTCCCTAACTGGTGTCCACCTTGCCCACGGAGAGGTGTCCTGGGAGGGTGGGGGGATGGTGGCACTGGGAGCAGGCAGCCAAGCCCCCCCCTCCTGCCCCAATACAGGGGGGTCTCCGCAGACAGGGCCGTCCTTGTTCGCTGGGGCTGCAGCTCCTTTCAACCGCATTTATCGCCCATAAAATGACTTTCCAGTGGCCTGCTGATGGCAACGTCAATCTGCCACGCCGGGGGGAAGCTCAGGCTGCCCAGAGCCCTTGGGCAAGGGGCCCTGCTGCGGGCTGGCTCCCCGGGCAGCCGGGACGCCCCGGCAGACCACAGCACGGTGTGGACGTCCAGCTCCCATACGGCTAATTCAATAAGTCACAGATACCATGACTTCATAAGGCAGAGAGGCTCCACAGCTATTAGGGGAATTGGGAGCGGGGGGAGGAGGAGCTGAAATGGAGAAGGGATGGAGACGGGGAGGGTGGAGAGGGGGAAGCTAAGACAAGCAGCAGAACAAAACATCCCATAAATCACGAGGAGCTGCTGAAATACCAGAACAAATGACCCCATAGCTTGGCCATTGTTCCCGAGTGAGGGCTTAAAGCGCTCCCAGTCGAGACAAAGCGCCTCGCGTTTCGTTTCAATGCCGTGCCGGCCCATCCAGGACCTGCGCTCGGCACAACCGAGCCGGGGGCGGCTGTGTTTCAGCCTGGATCGATGGCCAGGGCCGGCAGGATGGGGGAGGCGAAGTTCTCGGCAAGGCTGGCTGCCCCACACCACAGCCAGTGCAGACGTGGTGCCCACATCTCAGCCTGCCCACAGCATCTCTTGGCTGCCAGATGCCCACACACCTCCCAGGCGCTGGCACTCCCCCCTTTCCACTGAAAGGCTCAGGGCCTGGTTTTCCCTCTTATTTTCCCTCACTCAGGCTAAGAGCTTCCTTGGCTGGGAAGAGAAGCAGCTCCAAGCCTCCTCTTGGACATGTGGCGTAAGTCAGGAGTAAGACAGCTCGAGTAGGGCTGTGAAACCCGGAGGAGCTCTGAGCCCTCTGTCTTTATGGTGCTGCTCCTCCCCATCTCCCAAAAAGTTGCTGACAATTCACTTTGTGCTGGCTCCCCCTGGCAAACGGACAACTGTCAAGCAAAGAGTCCTGGGGAAAGTCCTGTACCACCATAGACTATTGCGATGGAAACAGCGCAAGGCTCTTGTCAAGGTTTGCCGTAGCAGCTCTCCAGTGCACTGGCTCAGGAACAGACAGACGGATCAGCCGGCAGCTCAGCACCTCCCATGGGCTCTGCAGCCCCCTGGGACCATGGCACTTGGGTGCCAGAAGGCGAGGAGCCTGCCGATGAGGACAGGTCGTCCGCGCTGCCTGCCCATGTCAGCTGACAGCAGCCATGGAAGGAGGCTGAGCAGTGCCAGGCACCTCCACGGCACGGATTTCATGCCCCAGCACAGCAATTTAGGAAGAATTTCCACACCACGTGAGACCACTTAAACCCAAGGGGGAAATACTATCGCATTATAAAATTTTAAATAACTTTCATGAAAACACTTCCATTAAAAACCTTTTGCTTTATAACCAAACCTGAAACACAGGGCAGAGTACAGCAGCAGTCACATGTGCTGCCTCTGCCAGCCCGATGGTGCCAGCGCAGTTCCTGTGCCCGGCAGCTGCAGCTCCTGCCCTCACGGCACTGCGGTCCCATCGCAGAGGGATGCCCACCAGCCATTACACTCAGCCCCAGTGCTGGGACATTGCGGGAAAACCACTCCGCACCTTCCCATCCAAGCAGGCACGGTCTGCACTCGGAGCTGCCGGGCAGGCAGGTCTCTGCGCGTCCCCTGCAGAGGGGAAGCGAGGAGCTGAGATTCAGCAACGTGCCAGGGGTCAGGCAGCAAAACAAGATGCAGGCAGGACTGAACCCGAGCCGGCTGGCTGCCTCTAACCACCAGATGACATGCTCCTGCCAGCGTTGCTTTAACAGCTCGTGGTGGGCAGCCAACGAGCAGAACCGAGATAAGGGGATGGGGGAAGTGAGGAATGCGCTGCATTTTTCCTGCTCCACCATGGGAATAGGCTGTCCAACATGAAAAACTCAAGGAGCCCAAATAGAAAAGGCAGCAAGTAGAAGTAAACAATCAAGAAGAAACCAGAGAGGAAAATCAGGGGGGACAAGAAGAGATGAGTATGGGAAAAGGAGCATGGAGGGGAAGACAAGCAGAGGAACAAATGGAAGAAGGAAAACCAGACCAAGAGGTAGGAAAGAAAAAGGGAGAGACAAATGGATGCCAGGAGGACAAACCTGCTGGGGCTGGAACTCCTGATGAGCACCAGAGCTGGAAGGATGCAACAGTGGGACAGAGGCTCCCAGGCTCTGCAGATGCAAGAGCAAGCCAGCAGACTGCAGCCCTTTTATTGGATTAAGACTCGCTTAAGAGGAAAGATAAACGTGGATCATTTCTCAGGTGACACGCACAGGAGGAGAGGCGGCTCTCTTTGCCTCGATTCACCCTAAGGGGGGAGAAAAGAGATTGATGGTGTTCTGGGGTTTCTGTAGGGACAGCGGGAGGTCTCCACGGGAGCCACCAGCTTTCAACTTCTTCAGTCCAACCGCAGAAGGTGGCGAGCTTCAAATAAAGAGTGCTTTTGTCTCGCACACCTTCGTGCTAGTTAGGCTTTGGAGCTAGATTAGTATCACAGATCAGCAGAAAGCAGAGCTTTAAAAATTCGGACCCCAAATTGTTCCTTGCCTCAATTGCCAGTTTTTTTCTCATTTGGAGCTCAAGCTGTCTTGGTGCTCTGCAAGCCACAGCATGGACTGTCCAGCAAAGAGGAGGAGAAAAGAATCAGCAAAGCTAAATAAAACCAGACAGGAGCAGCCCCCAGGTTTCTCCCCCAAGCTTGGGAAAGCCCTGTGGTGCTTCTCTCCGGGCACCTCCCGGCAGCAAGACACCAGCTCACAGGAGCAACGGGCTGAGGTGATACAGCACATTCACGGGCCCTAACACTGGGGACTTTGTGGTGCTTGCTTTTAAAAAAAATAGCCTAAAAAAAGCCTAATAATGAAGTATTTATTTCAGTAAACAACATATGAATGAAAGAAGTGTTTTCTCAATACTTCACTTTTTCCCTGCCTTCTCTCCCTTCCCCCCAGCAATTTTTTTTTTAATAAGTGGAACTAACGAGGCTTCGCTCACTGAGCTTGGGAGCAGGACCGCGCTCTACTCACCCGGTGCAGCACATAAACATGTGCCGTGCGAATAAAGCCTGCCTTGTGCCTGGGGAGAAACGCGACCTGCGAGCGCATCCCACCCAGCGAGCAGGGAAGATGTGCTCCGATGGACGCAGGTACCGCGAGACCTGTGGTGAGAGTATCCCTGCGCTTTTGGGTAGGCAGCGTGGGACATTCAACACCTTATTTATTGTGGCAACAAATAACTGCATCTCCTGGCCCAGAGAGCTGCCATCGCCCAGGGACCCTGCCCCACAGGGCTCCGAGGTGTCCCCAGAGACAGGGAGAAGGGCCAAGGCGAGGTGAAGGGATCTATTGTCCCTGTCCTACCTGGCAGCACTCAGCGCAGGGGACACGGTGTCAGGCAGACACTGTGATGCTGTACAGCTCCTTCTCTTCTACCTCAGGTCCATCCAGCCCTACCTGAGCACCTGAACAACTGGGAACACTGGAAAAGTGGCTCAGCTTGCCCTGTGTGGGGATGATTTCCACTATGGCAGTGACACGAGGGGTTGGACTGACGGTGTTTTGGTAGGAATTTCAGGCAGAAAACACTAATCCCTCTACCAGACTGACATCCAGCTTTTCAAAGCAACAGGCACTGATGATGTTATGCTTATAATCTCTACCTCCTCCTTGGCAACAGGTAACAGCAGGTCCAGGAGCCCTTCCTTGCCTTCAAGCCTTGGGATTAAGATGGGCAGGACTCTCAGAAGCCGCTGATTTGGGAAAACACAGTCCATTGCTTTGCCATCCCCCTCCTACTCATGTGGGATGAGCTGAACCCCCCATCATACACAGCGTGGATGTTCACCCTCTGCTCAGAGGCAGGTAAAACGATGCAGTGGTGACCTTGGGTTAAGCTTATAAATACATACAGATTTGATGCATGTAGATATTTGCCCTCGAAGCCAAATTAGGAATCTGTAAATTTGCAAGGACATGAGCCACGCTTTCTGTCAGCCACAGCACCCAGCAGCCTTGCCTGCAGCCCAGGACCTTTTGTGTGCGGGGCGAGCAGGGGCAGTGACACCCACAGGTCCAAAGATCCTTCCCCTGTGTTCAGCACGATGGCTTGGAGTGACTAACCGCAAATGCTGATCCTGCTACGACGATCACGGATCCCTGAAGACGTACATGGGATGCAGAGAAATGATGTTTCACACGAGGGAAAAGGCCAGGTGCCCCCTTTGCAGGACACGGCTGCAGAGGAGGCTGGTGCTTGCATGGGAAAACCTTCCAAGTGCCTCCCCGAGGGCAAGCGTGCATGTGTGGACCAGGCACATGCACCGCCAGCATGTGTGAAAACCTGCCTGCAGCATGCCTGTCCTGCTGGGAGGCAGTGCTCCATGCTTCATGTGCAGGTGCCCCCAGCCACTCTTTGGAAATTTGGCTGCGTGCACGTAAAAGCCAATTAAATTCCTGCACTGCAACAACACCGGGTCCTGCACTTTGGTCACAACAACCCCATGCAACGCTACAGGCTTGGGGAAGAGTGGCTGGAGAGCTGCCCGGCGGAAAAGGACCTGGGGGTGCTGGTCAACAGCCGGCTGAACATGAGCCGGCAGTGTGCCCAGGGGGCCAAGAAGGCCAACGGCATCCTGGCTTGTATCAGGAATAGTGTGACCAGCAGGAGTAGGGAAGTGATCGTGCCCCTGTACTCGGCACTGGTGAGGCCGCACCTCGAGTACTGTGTTCAGTGTTGGGCCCCTCAGTACAAGAAGGACACTGAGGTGCTGGAGCGTGTCCAGAGAAGGGCAACGAGGCTGGTGAAGGGTCTGGAGAACAAGTCTTGTGAGGAGCGGCTGAGAGAACTGGGGTTGTTTAGCCTGGAGAAGAGGAGGCTGAGGGGAGACCTTATCGCTCTCTACAACTACCTGAAAGGAGGGTGTAGTGAAGCGGGTGTTGGACTCTTCTCCCAAGAAACTAGTGATAGGACGAGAGGGAATGGCCTCAAGTTGCGTCAGGGGAGGTTTAGACTGGACATCAGGAAGAATTTCTTTACCAAAAGAGTGGTCAGGCATTGGAACAGGCTGCCCAGAGAGGTGGTGGAGTCGTCAACCCTGGAGGCGTTCAAAAAAGACATGGCACTCCAGGGCCTGGTTTAGGAGGCATGGTGGTGTTGGTTGACAGTTGGACTTGATGATCTTAGAGGTCTTTTCCAACCTTAATGATTCTATGATTCTTATGAAGACAGCAAGTACAGCTCCTAGGTTGTCTGCTTAACCACCGCAACAGGGAGAGGATTAACAAGCACATTGAGATGGTTGGGGAGCAGGCAGTGGGCAGGGTCCTCGCCCCGCTGCTGTCCACTCAGCTCCTCATCACTGCAACCCCCCTGGGTCACCCCTCTGCCGTGTCCTGCTGCTGAGTGCCAGCGAGCCCCAGCACCACGGCCCACCCGAGCCCAGGCAGCTTGGACGTCTGATCCAGCTCAAGATGTCTCCAGTCATGAATAAAACCCATAGGCACAGGGCAATTCTCCTCCTCCCGGCCGGAGCTCTGTGCCTATGTCCCTGCAGGAGCAGTGACATCAGGTCCTTCTCTTTCAGGCCTCACGCTTTCCAGCGTCGATCTCCAACGTGATGGCATGTGGCAAAATGAAGGCAAAGGTGATTCCTCCTCACCAAGAGCTCATTTCCAAGCTGGCTTACAAAACCCCCAATAAAATAGCATCATCTACCACTGCTGCGGTGTCGCTGCTGTACAAGGTGCTTTGCAAACTAATACAAGACAGATGGTTTCCCCCAGGAAAATGCTACGGAGCGAGTGAAAACGTACCACAAATATACCTTGACACAGCAGGGCTAAAATGGGATCTGAGGGCTTCAAAGAGACATTTAAAGGGAGAAAAGAGATTTACTGACTTCTCTTGCTTCTTTATTATGAATAAAGAGAAACTCTGTTTGTTTTTTATGAGTTCTTTGCTTCTTTTCCTATTTGGCATATTACAAATTCACATATTTGTCTATTTGGAAGATTCATAGTAATTGCAGAGCAGCTTTCCCAATGACATCGTTTCAGCAAAGGGAAGAAAGTTGTGCAACTGGAGAAGAAAGCAATCTGTCACCAAATAGCTTAAATTCTTTGTCTGGCCTCATTAATACCTAGTTAGCTTTGATGCCTAACTAACCTCACAGATAGAGGAAGCCTTTGAGGAGGACTCCACAACCTCACACTGAAGTGTTAGAACATACAATAAATGCCAGAAAGATCTCCAAAAAAAGCAGGGAAAACGAAAACCAAACTCGGCATTCTTGCAATTTCTAAGCATTTCTTTTTTTCCTTCTTTCTTTTTTTTGAAGTTTTACCCTCCTTTATCCATCTAAGGAAGCAGAAAGCAATGCAATTTCCAGTTCTTTTAAATATCCTTAGCAGGTCACCTCTAACGCTGGGAGGGTTCACTGTGATCTGCTTCCAAGGCTGTTGCATCAGAGCTTAGAAACCCAGGATAAATTACTCCCTGCTTGAGCAGGGACTGCAGTTTGAGACCCGTGCTCGGCATGAGGGGCCCCACGGGTGCCACAGCAGCAGCATCGGGGAAGGAGGGAGCACTGCATCCCTCTGGGGTGGGCAAACAGGACTGCCCCGGAGGGTGGCTCGTGCTGGGGCTGCCTCATACCCTCACACCACTCACCACAGGCACAGCGCCAGCGGGGAGCCCTTGTGGCTCCCGGTGCCCCCACACCAGCTGTGGCCATCCCACCATGGCTCTCGGCTCTGGTTTATCCAATGGAGGTCCACCAGGCAGCGAGGTGCTCCAGGATGCATCCTCCGGCAGCTCCTATAAGGAGTGCAGGGTGGGAAGGGAAGGGGAGAGGAGGAAGACCCTCCCGGCAGTGGGGGCTGCCGGAGGTCATGTGCTCACGGCCCAGCACGTCTGCGTCCCACATGAGCCCCGAAACACCCCCATGGCTCAGGCCCCCAAGGAAGGAGCCAGCCAGGGCTCCCCGCTGCTCCCTGCACTGGGGCAAGGGGGGATGTTTTGGCTTGATACCCTGGGGGAGCTTCTGCAGCAGACGGAGAAGTTTGAAGGGGTGTTGTCCCATGGGACGTTGCTTGGACAGGGACAGAGTGGCAGCAGTGGGGACAGGGGACAGGAGTGGGACTGGAGAGGCAGGAGCTCCTTTCCCCCAGCCCTGTCCTGCAGCTCTTACCATTCAATGCTCAGAGACCTGGGCCGGAAGGCAGACAGCTCGGCCGAGGCATACTCAGCTTTCCTTCTCTTCTCCTGCTTCTGCTTAACCGACAAGCGGTGGGCAAACCTAGAGAGGCTGCTTTCCGACCTGGGGAAGGGGAGAGGAAAGGCGTTAATGTCACTGAAGCACCCCGGCTCCCAGCGGCAGGTCCACGGCACAAAGCCAGGTGATGCTTGGAGCTGAAAGGAGGGGGCTCCCAGAGGGTCAGTGGCACTGGGATGGGGCAGCACCAGCCTCGGGGGGAAGAAGTGGAGCAGTAGTAGGTTTAGCATCGCTTCGCAAAGCCAGGACCAGCACGGATCCATGGCATGCTGTTAACAAAACTGAAGCTGTGAGCCTGGCAGGCTGAGTTAGCGCCGGGTCCTGCTCCCCACTGCAGCAAAATCACTGCCCTAGGTCGTATGCTTCTGCCCAAATGCCAACTGGTGATGGCCAACACTGGAGAAACACTGGCTGCTTCTGCTTCTTGCAGTCCCTGCCCGAGAGGGGTCAGGCAGCCAGGGAAGCATGGCGGAGAGAAGCAAAGCGGACCTCTGCCACAGCCGCACGCTCCTTCAGAGAAGCCCCAGAGCCCCTGTGGACTCCCAGCTGGGGCTCTCAAACACCGCAACGGCTTTCCTGTTGAGGGCTGACATGGAAATCAGCCCATGTCAGAGATGTTTTGGAGGAGGAAAGAGAAACACCTGCAAGCAAACGGGTTCAGCCACAGGACCCGTCTGCGCTGACATAGCCCCTTCCTGCTGGGCACGATGCTCCAGCATCGCTCCCAGTTCCTGGGACCAGGGAGAAGAGCATCCCCAGGCTCTGGGGCCATACTGCACACCTCCCTCCACCCCATCTCTCTCCAGAAGAGAACTGCTGTTCTGAGGCACAACCGCATCATCTCTGAGTCCGTGGCATGCAGAGACCATGGTGCCCGCTGTGCCGAGGGCTGGCACCCCCAGCTTGCAGCCGAACACGGCGCCACAACCTGTCCCTGCTGCCAGTTCACCTGGAGCAGAGGTGGGAGCAAGAGAGGAGCAGCCTGGGGAGCTGGGACACCCCGACTTGCGCACACGACCAGGCTGGTGGCTCTGGTGCCCTCTGCCAGCCCTGCCACGCACACCGGCACAGCCGCTGCCTCTTCTCCTCCTTTGGTTCTGCGCCGGCACAACCTGCTCCCACTGCTCAGCCAGCCCCGGGCTGGGCAGGGAAGGGGCAAGGAGTGATTTCACAGAGGTCCTAGGGGACGAGGGACAGACCTGGGAGGAGACGTTGAACCTACACACATTGCTAAAGCCAATCCTCCTCTCCTCTCGAGTTCTGACCGGCTCCAACCAAACAAAATACCTCCAAAAAAAGAGAGAAAAGAAGAAGGTATTTCTCAGAAATGAGAGCTCCCCGCCTTTCCTCACAATAATTAAGCCAACCACGACCAGCTAACAGTTTTTTTCCTGATACATTTTAAACACAGACATCTTCAATTCATTAACTCTGGTTATTGATTTATTTTTTGGCTCATGAATTGCTGTTGCTGGGGACGGGGTGGAGACAGCTTTCTGGAGAAGGCTCTCGTCTCTCCGATCACCGCCGGGAAAGAGCTGCTCAGACCTTCCAGGGTCATTCTTTACATTCTTGAGAAGAAATACTACTTTGATGTAAAGGATGAGGTTTGCCTTAAAAGAAACCCAGCAAGAAACCCAAACCCCAGCTTTCCCCCGCTCACAGCCGGAGGAAGAGGCGTTCGAAGAGGAGTGATCCAGGCGCCTTGTGAAAGCCCATCGACCAGAGCCCTGCACTAACACCATCCCCACCACCTCACCTCTCCTTTGATCTGGTGTCAAAGCTTAGCTGTAATGAATAAGATCCCAATTTAGGGAGGCGTGGGCACTGACCACTGATGCTCTGCAGCAGCCCCCAGTGCAGTGTGGACCCTGGTGTGAGCAGGGCTTGGGGCTGACCCAGGGATGGGGCTGGGTGGTGGGAACGAGTGCTGCTGGCTTCCTATAGCACCTCCTCGGCGGCATTTGACTGTTCCTGCTGTGGCAGTCCTAACGCTGCCCAGCTTTCCACCTCCCCAGGAGAGGCTTCTGCTACCCTGCAGGGGTGAGGGCTCCATCCCCAGCTGCCAGGACGCTGAGGATGTTGATGTCCTCAGGTTTGGGGATTGCCTGGAGAATGCTGTCCTGTTTGCGATGCTCACCCCATCCCCACCACGCTCCCTGCACCATTACAGCCACCCCTCCCAAACTGGTCCCCAGCAGGGATGGAGGGCTTGGCAATCCCAAACCACCTGCATGCATGCAAGAAGGCAGCTGCCCCCCGCGACAAACAAGTGCCTCTGTCGTGCTGGTATGTGCCTCTTGCAATCCACACCACCAGGACAATTACAAACCCAGGAGGTGTACCTGGACGCATCCACCTGCCCCAAGCAGGGAAGGAGCAGCCACCGGATAGAGCCAACAGCATCTGCCAAGAAGAGCTGACAGGGGAAAACAGAGTGACATGCCGAAAGGGCTCAACATGAAGGAGCATTATAAGTCCCTGGGGATAGGGATGGCCCACGTGAAGTGTGCCGGCGGGGCTGGAGAAGCCACCTGGGTGCTCAGGGGCACGTGGCCTCACCGTCACTCCCCCCGTGGCACAGCATCACACAAGCCAGAAGGTGACCGAAAATCTTGAGATGTTGGGTGCTGCTTTCACCCTCTAGACCGACCTTCCAGCCTAGCAGTTGCCCAGCCGCAGAGGAGTTCACCCACCACCTCCAACTGCTCACAGCCAGGTTAAGGGAAACGGCTGCGACCACTCTGATGGGCCAGGACCTCCTCCTCGAGAGCTGTCAGTAATTCATCCAGCTTCTCTCAACCTGGTACGAAACGGCCTCCTCTCACCTTCGCCAGACCCAAAATCTCCAGCAGAAGCATCACTAATTAGAAAGCCAGCAGCACATTACAGGATCATCTGGCTATTTATACAGTGCTGCTTTACATAAACTGTACTGCAGAAGACGGAATGAATCATACCTGCTCTGCCGTGGCTGCGCGCAGGCAAACGCAGCTCGACACCGGCAGCTTGCTCTGCCTCACTCCCCTTGCCCCACCGAGGCCCTGCTTGTGGGTCAGCTTCCCTGAGCTCCTCATGCTGGGGCTGCTCCGGTCCCCCGGGGTCGGGATGCTCCCGCAGCTGCGCTGGGCATTGTGCCCAAGTTCTGTGCTCTGTGGGTGGCAGCGGCAGTGAGACTCTAACATAGGGAGGGGGATGCTGCTGAGACCACACTTTTACGTCCCAAGTGCTTTCCAAACACAAATAGATGCCCCTGTCCCTTGAGAAAGATCACCATTAGGGATCTTATGGTAGAGGCAGGGAAACTGAGGCACAGGGAGGCCGTGCGAGTAAGGCAGGTTCCCTACGTCTGTTGGCATCTGTACTCTTGTGCACTTCACTGATGGGTAAGAGCTTTGTGCCTTCTCCCATCAGTACCAGCACACTTGGCACCACAAGTGCCAGTCTGGGGAACAGGCAGCCCCAGCTTCATCCCAGCCACGGGACGGGGACAAGGCCAGCACTGCTCCCCCAGCCCTGCCCACTGCATGGGAGTGATCATGGTCCAGCCCGGGCAGGATTTGGGGTGACCTGCCCACCCCACCATAAGAAGCAGCATCTCTGCAGCAGCTTAGCATCAGCGCTGTGGGGGCTTGGCGGACCCAGCCTGCCGTGCCAGCACCTGCCAAGGCTCCCCGGTGGTCCCTGCACGCCGCCGAGGAGCCGAGGGGACACGCAGGGAAAACCATCAATTGAAACATCAACCGCAGCGCTGGGAAGAATTGTCTCCTGACAACCAGAGAAGGTTGTTCAGCTACTGTGCTGTATCATAAATCACACCTCTATGACTTGCCATCTGTCAGCCAGATTACACATGTTCAGAGTCCCATGTCAGCGTTTAAGTCGGAACACAGCATCTTTTCCCCAGAAATAATTATCGGCCCTGGAGACTCTTGCAGCAATACCCATCCTCAGCCCTTCCCTCCAAACCTCCCAGCAGAGCAGAGCTGGCAGCGCTGGGGAGGCAGGAACGCCACTGCCGGCGGGGCGCGGGGATGCAAAGCCCGCACGTGACATCTCCCCCATAGAACCACCGCTTCGTGAGCACATGGGGGTAGCAGGACGTGGCGTGGCAAACATCCCCCTGCCATCAGCCCCAGCACACAGCCCTCGCCACAGGCGCGGAGCAGGCAGAGGCAACCAGAGGCAGATGCTGCTGCTGAAGGGAGATGGGGACAATGCTGTCCCCAGCCTGGTGTGTGCTGATGGCCCCCCTGGGTGTTCAACCAGGATGAGCGGAGGGTGCCCAAAGCAGCACTCTGACCCTCGCTGCCGGCACAGCCCGGCACAGCCAAGGGGAAAGACTCCGGCTCAGCACAGGGCACAGCTCCCACGCCACTGCACTGCCCAAACGTGTCATGTAACACCAGCCTGATGCCCGTCCCTTCACCAGGCATGTTTTCTGGGGGTCTGACCCCAGCATGGGTGACTGCCGAAGCCCCCGGCTCGCTGAGGCGGTGGGAACGCAGGCAGAGCAGAGACACGGCGGGCTGGCAGCCCGGCCCCATCCTGCCTGTGGCTCTGCCAGCTTGCTGAGCCATCACAGGACGCAGCATCCCAGCACAAAAATCCACTCAGCTGCCCTTTCAGATGAGGACAAGGGTCTGAAGCGCCGCCCTCCACCCCCTCGCTGGCCAGGCAGGCGGATGAGCAATGACATTTCCCAAAGCTGACTTAGTACAGAAATACACAGGGACTCGATTCATCCCTCCGGCTTCACCAGCCGTGCAGAAGTGCGAATCCGGCCGGGGGTTTGCAATGCCTCACCACCGTGTCCCCCACGCCACGCCACAACTGGAAAGTGATGACAAGCAAAATCCCCGTCCCTTCGGCTCTGCGGCCCTCCCTCTCCCCTGCGGTGGCCCTTGGAGGGACATCGTGGGCTGCCTCTGCAAAAAGCAGTGCATTTCAGCAGTTTGCAGCCATCAGAGTGAGTGTGTGCCCATAGAAGCCCGGGTGCTTGTGCGGCACCTCACCCAGCCACTGGCACTGCAAGACCCAGCCATGCCATGGCTGGAGCTGCAGGGCAGACCATGGTCCGTGCAAGTACAACTGCACCACGCCACAGGTGCGGGATGACCGAGGTCATGAGGCAGTGCTGGCACAGGCACTGGCACAGGACTGGCAGCGCCAGCAACGCTCCTGCTCCACCAACACGCCCAGCCAAAGCCCTCACCACCACACGGGCACGAGCCATCCGTCCCACAGAGATGGAGGTATCTTAGCCCAGGCAGGAATAACTCCCACTTGTTGCACTCCCTAGCCCGAGACTTGGGAGCCAGCACATGCTTGTACGTGGTTCTGAACTAACCCAGCTCCTGGCAGGCAGCTGCCAGCCTCTTGAATTAGCACAGGCAAGCAAAAGTGCCGGGACAAGCCGTGTGGTGGCTGTGGGCAACCCAGGCACTTGGCAGCAGGCAAACAAGCAGCATTTTCAGCTGGTCCTCCCTTTGGGAACAGTCATTGCAAAACCAGGTTTCGAGTTGGGCTTATCCCCACGGGCATCCCGGCTGCAGCCTAGCCTTGGGAAGCCGGACACTGCCTGGGGGCGAGTGGGGCTGGGAGCGAGCACAGCTCTCTGCACTCCCTGCAGATGCGGGGTTTGGCTCCTGTGAGCATTTTATTTGCACAGGTGCAGTTAGAATAAAATAGAGGAAAAATAATTGAAGCTGGAAAAGTGCCTCCCGAGCAGGCAGCAGCCTTTCGGGAGAGAGAGGCTTCGGAAAGGGAACGTGCACGGCCACACGGCCATGCACACACAGCCAGCCTCTGGGCAAGCATCAACGGCGAATGCCGCTCCAGCAAACCCTGCTCACCGGCCCGCTGCAGCAGCACGCTTCCGGCACGGCACCCACCGACCGCAGCTCCAGCCACGAGCATGTCCCCAAAGCAGCAGCCGGGGACAGGAGCCCTGGTGAGCCAGGCAGAGCTGCTGTGTGCCGTGCTGTGCCATGCCGTGCTGGGGAAAGATGCCCGGGAGCCGCACGAGCAATGCTCACTCACCTGCACAGCCTCTGCTCCCTTCCCTCCAGGCTCTGCCGATCGCCTGCCGCCGGAGGAGCAGCTCATCCAAGAGTGGGTCTTTGGAAGAGTCCCTGTCCCCTCGACGCACGCAACCACAGGCACGTTCCCATCCTGGCCGGGATCCCCCGCTCCCACCCGCGCCACCCGACCTCCTCATCTGCCACCTCCGCTTCCCTCACCCATCACCTCAGGTTTCTCGCTCGCTCTGTGCTTGGCTCTTTTTTTTCTTTTCTTTTTTTTTTTTTTCCTCCCAATCTTGTTTCTATAGAAACGAGATTAGCAGAGGGGGAAATAAAACAGCCCCATGTGACTCAGATTCCGACACTGAAGAATCTCCCAGTCGCGCTCGCCGGGGCTTTACATAACCACGAGTCTGTGTGGGCTTGGCCAGGGGGACCAGGCTCGCATGGGGGGACTGGGCTTGGCCAAGGGGCACTGGGCTCAGATGGAGGGACCAGGCTCAGAGAGGGGGACCGGGCTCGGCCAAGGGGGACCAGGCTCGGATGGGGGGACCAGGCTCAGACGGGGGGACCAGGCTCAGATGAGAGGGACCGGGCTCGGACAAGGGGGACCAGGCTTGGCTGCGGAGGGACCACCAGGCAGAAGGCAGCAATGCCTCGGGCTCACCTCTGCTGGCTTTGGGCTTTCTGTGGCACTCCTGATGCAACAAGGTGCCACCAAACCCCACTGGCATCCCCGGAGGATGCCATGAGCCCCCGACAGCCTGCACGGCCCTGCTTCGTTATCTGTTCCTATTGAGAAGGGGAGAAAGCAGAGGTAGTGCTGCTGAAAACTGCCCCAGCTCCCACCAAAACTTCTGGGGTCCCCAGGTGAGCTTCGGAGGAGGAAGCCCCAAAAGCCCCCCGACACTGCCAGACTGTCCTGCCCCTGCCATCACCACTCAGGAAAGTGGTTTTGGCCACTGGTCTCTGATCTCTGTGGGCTAATGGGTGACAACGCAGGGAATCTGGTGAGCTGCAGACAGCCACATACTCCACTCTCCTCACGTTCCTCCGCCTCAATTTCCTAAACCCATGAGCAATGTCTGGGGTTCAGGTGCACAAGCCATGGACTGAGCTCTTCCACCACTTTTTTGAGTCGTCGGGTGACAGGCACAGGACACTGCCCACAGAGACTTCCCAAGCCCAAATGGATCCTGCACACCTTAGCTCCAGGCGAGTGGTGGGTGGGAAGCGCTGCGGACCCCCTGACCGAAGCCTGTCCTCAATGTGCTCCCTTAGCGCAAGGACAGACGCTGACTTCATGTGGCCATCGCTGCCTGCCAAGGTTGCCCATCCAGGGCTTCTGCTGATGAACTCCCATGGCTGTACGGGTCACGGCCCTTCTGCCGCACCTCTGGGGTCTCACCCCCGACTCCCCAGATGCTGCCCAGGGCTGAAAATGGGAAGCTTGGGTGATCTCCTGCCAGAACACAACAGTTCAACCCAGACCGCAGTGAGATGCCTTCCCCAAGGCAGCGGCACAGGAGCTCGGTTGGGCTTGCACTCCCTGCGGCAGGTCAGCGGACAGCATCTCAGGAGGTTTGGTTCCTCACCCAAAGGGCAGGACATTGGCTCCATGCAGGGAGAGGAACTCATCAACAGTTTCTCCAGGTCCCTGGGTTTCCTTCAGGACTTCAGCGTCCCACTTCTCAGGCTGACTCAACCGTGATTAGTTTGTGAGATCTGATGCCATTACAGCCCGAGGTCTGCCTGCGGGCTATTACATTAGGAAATCTCTCCCCCGCTGAGCACAGCAGTGTTGAACAGTACATCAGTGGAACAGGCGCTCGTTTACCTCTGTGACAAGCTCAGGACAGATTAGACAGCGCAACAGAGCAGCTGCGGGCAGCCACAGTTTGAGCAAGTGATGAATTTGGGCATATCCACTCAACGAAACTTTTCCATGTGTTATCACATCGGGCTTGTGAGCTGTGTGATGTGCCGAGGTTGGGTGACGCTGCAGAGAAGAAGCCAAAGGCTTCTGCACTGCTAAGGGGATAAGCTCTGCGAGCGCGCTGGCTCACCCACCTGCCAAGGATGAGTCTTCACAAGCTAAAATAGCCAGTCTGGTGGGACTGAGCAAAGCTGGTGATGCCTGCTTTGACCCAACGAGGGGGTTGCTGCAAGGGGAGGACAGCTGGCCAGCATGCTGAGGCTTCCTGAGGCCAGAGAGAGGGACAGTGGGGATGCTGCAGATGGGGAAAGAGTGGCAGGAGTTGCATGACATGGTAAAGAAAGAAGCTAGACGTCTTGACAAGAGGGAACAAGGAGAGATGTCTGACAGCCCTGGGACACGATGATGCAGCTCTAGACAAGTTGATCCTGAGACCTGAAGACTTGCCTCTCAACTCTTGGTTGATGAGTACCCTAAAGCTGTAAAGGAGCAACGGGTCAGAGCTGCAAAACCCTGATAACCACAACCCCGGGCAGCCCCGTGTTGCTGGCACAGCACGCCCAGCCAGCCGTGGTGACCGTGGCTCAGGGAAGGGACTTTGTGGCAGCAAATCTCTTGTCGGTCACCGACCTTTGCCACGTATTGGGGGGCACAAGCAGCCCTTAAAGATTGTCAATGTGTGCTGCTTTGCCAGGCCTGGCTCTTCACAAGCCTGGCAGATGCAGGCACCTAGACTGATGCTGGGCTGGCTTCTCTGGGAAGGACCAAGTAGGGGTCTGCAGGACCTGGCTCTGCAGCAAGGAGCCGGGCAGAGCAGATGGGATCCTCTATTTAAAGTATGATAACGGGGTCACAAAAAACTTCCGCCAGTAAAACTGCTTTGATACGTACAGCTAATAATAGTTGGCATTATCAGGCTGCATTACAATTAGCAAGTCGGTGGCTAGTCTCTATTTCTGATCTGCAACACAAGGCGGGTAGGTATACCCAAGGATGAAAGGAGAAGGGAAGCAGGGGGGGAAGGACGGAGATACCTCACGGGTGCGTTTAAATAAGCAGCACAGCTGTTTCTGAGTGCTGTGGAAAAGCAGGTTTTATTTGGAAGGTGTTTATAAAGAAGGCCAAGGAAAGAAACACAACGCATCCCTTCAGCGCAGCATCCATCAGCAATCTGGGCAGCCTCGTGACCCTGCTGCCCACTCGCTCCCACCCTGACGGCGAAGTCTGCCAGCACCCTTCAGGTCTGTGCCGAGGTCCCACCAGACCTCCCAGGTCCCGCGCCTCTGAGCAGAACCCTGGGCCGACTTTTCTGAGCTATTTAGAGGCCAGATTAAAGCAGCATCCCGGAAGAAACCCAACCACACGTCCTACTTGCATTTCCCAAAGCCTATTCCTGTTGGCCTGTCCAGTATTCAGTACCAGGCCAGTCGCTTCACGACAGTAGAGGCAAATGAAAGCAGCAACAATCCCTGGAAATGGATGGCATGTTTAGAACTTCTTTCTTTTTTTCTTTGAAAACTGGAGTTTTGTCAAACTTACAGCATTTGCTGCAAAGAATTTGATGCTAATCCAAGCAGAAGGAACCATCTGATGAGTCCCAAATTAAAATGTTCCTTTGTTTTGGCTTTCAAACATTGTATTTTAATACCAATGAACACTCTGAACGGAAGGTAAATTTGCATGTCCTTCCCCTAAAAATTCTCTGCCAAAACAATGATTTTATTCATTTGCATTTTGACAATAACAACTGTCCCCCCTCTGACCAACAGCTGTCCGTGCAGGAACAGAGATGCTGGGCACGCGTGCCCACAGCCTGGTGAGTCACACTGCGCCCTGCAGCCCCCCAGCATCCCTGTGCCGCTGCGGGGGGACAGGACCTGCACCAGTATCATGTCCCTCCCTGGGCATCCTCATCACCCATGGGCATGCACAATCCTGTTGGGAACCCATCCCCAAGTGGGTATAAGCCAGGAAGCATCCTATGGGCGAGCACAGCAAGGAGGCAGTGGGACATGCTGCCGAGAGACCCCGTGCCCACCGATATGAACGTGGCCCAGGAACGGGGCTGCGGGACTTCAGAAGAGGTGGGATCCTGAAGACAACGTAAGATGATCTGGAAGTTTCCTCTCTCTCCAGGCTCTAAGCAATATTTAGGCTGGGATCTCCACACCTGCCACCTTGTCACATTAAGTTCCTGTTATCTCATTTGGTGCTGTAAAACAGTTTAAAAGAAGAGAAGGACTTGGGGGTACTGGTGGATGAAAAGCTGGACATGAGCCGACAATGTGCACTTGCAGCCCAGAAGGCCAACCGTATCCTGGGCTGCATCAAAAGCAGCGTGGCCAGCAGGTTGAGGGAGGTGATTCTGCCCCTCTACTCAACTCTGGTGAGACCCCACCTGGAGCACTGCGTCCAGCTCTGGGGTCCCAGCACAGGAAAGACTACGGATCCAGAGGAGGCCACAAAAATGATCCAAGGGCTGGAAGAACCGCTCCCATGAGGACAAGCTGAGAGAGTTGTAGTTGTTCAGCCTGGAGAAGAGAAGGCTCTGGGGAGACCTTATTGTGGCCTTTCAATACTTAAAGGGGGGTTATAACAAAGATGGGGACAGACTTTTTAGTATGGCCTATAGCGACAGGACAAGATAGACTAGATGTAAGGAAGATATTTTTTCCGATGAGAGTCGTGAAACACTGGAACAAGTTGCCCAGAGAGAATCACAGAATCCTTTAGGTTGGAAAAGACCTTCAAGATCATTGAGTCCAGCCATTAACCTAACACTGCCAAGTCCACCACTCAACCATGCCCCCAAGCACCACATCTACACGTCTTTTAAATACCTCCAGGGATGGTGACTCCACCACTTCCCTGGGCAGCCTGTTCCAATGCTTGACAACCCTTTCGGTGAAGACATTTTTCCTAATATCCAACCTAAACCTCCCCTGGCGCAACTTGAGGCCATTTCCGCTCGTCCTATCTCTTGTTACTTGGGAGAAGAGACTGACCCCACCTCGCTACACCCTCCTTTCAGGTAGTTGTAGAGAGCGAGAAGGTCTCCCCTCAGCCTCCTCTTCTCCAGGCTAAACAACCCCAGTTCCCTCAGCTGCTCCTCATAAGACTCGTGCTCCAGACCCTTCACCAGCTTTGTTGCCCTTCTCTGGACACGCTCCAGCACCTCAGTGTCCTTCTTGTACTGAGGGGCCCAAAACTGAACACAGTACTCGAGGTGCGGCCTCACCAGTGCCGAGTATGGGGGCACGATCACTTCCCTACTCCTGCTGGCCACACTATTCCTGATACAAGCCAGGATGCTGTTGGCCTTCTTGGCCACCTGGGCACACTGCCGGCTCATGTTCAGCCGGCTGTCAACCAGCACCCCCAGGTCCTTTTCCGCCGGGCAGCTTTCCGGCCACTCTTCCCCAAGCCTGTAGCGCTGCATGGGGTTGTTGTGACCAAAGTGCAGGACCCGACACTGAGCCTTGCTGAACCCCATACCATTGGCCTCGGCCCATCGATCCAGCCTGTCCAGATCCCTCTGCAGAGCAGATCAACCCTCAAGCAGATCAACACTCCCACCCAACTTGGTGTCGTCTGCAAACTTACTGAGGGTGCACTCGATCCCCTCGTCTAGATCAGTGATAAAGATGTTAAACAGGACAGGCCCCAATACTGAGCCCTGGGGAATGCCACTTGTGACCAGCCACCAGCTGGATTTAACTCCGTTCACCACCACTCTTTGGGCCCAGCCATCCAGCCAGTTTTTTACCCAGCGAAGCATATGCCCATCCAAGCCGTGAGCAGCCAGTTTCTCCAGGAGAATGCTGTGGGAAACGGTGTCATAGGCTTTACTAAAGTCTAGGTAGACAACATCCACAGCCTTTCCCTCATCCACTAAGTGGTCACCTTGTCATAGAAGGAGATCAGGTTAGTCAAGCAGGACCTGCCTTTCATAAGCCCATGCTGACTGGGCCGGATCACCTGGTTGTCCTGTACATGCCGTGTGATGGCACTCAAGATGATCCACTCCATAACCTTCCCAAGCACCGGGGTCAGGCTGACTGGCCTGTAGTTCCCCAGATCCTCCTTCCGGCCCTTCTTGTAGATGGGCGTCACATTTGCTAACCTCCAGTCAACTGGGAGCTCCCCAGTTAGCCAGGACTGCTGATAAATGATTGAAAGTGGCTTGGTGAGCACTTCCGCCAGAAAGGTGGTAGATGCCCCATCCCTGGAAACATTCAAGGTCAGGCTGGATGGGGCTCTGAGCAACCTGATCTAGTCGAAGATGTCCCTGCTCACTGCAGGGAGGTTAGACTAGATGACCTTTAAAGGTCCCTTCCAAACCAAACTATTCTATGATTCTATGATTCTATGTAAGCAAAGACCTTTTTCTGACTCCCTGCCATAAATCATATCATTGACGAGCACCATTTCATGAATGGCATGTACCAATATGCTTCACCCCCAAAATCAGCTTAATCTACTTTAAAAACAAAAGTCCAACCATCTACAGACAACAATTAAATAAAACCTACAAAATAAAATGGGCAAAAATTCCTTTCCTTGGGCAAAATCGCCATCACTGCTTATTTTTAAGAATTCTATCATTTCTCTTTACTATCATTTTTAATGAAGATATCGCTCCTTCCTGAGCAGCAGGACAGAGAACTTGGGCTCTTCCAACTGGGCTGCGTGAGCGTGCTTGATTTCTCTGCCAAGGCAGAGAAACGTGCACACTTGCTCCCATCTTGCCAGAGGACAGGAAAGCTCTGCATACAGCCCTGGTAGCTAGTTTTCAGAATTTCCCCCCTAGCAGTTAAGCTTTTATCCTAATTAAAATGATACCAGGGAAAAAGAAAAAAAAAAAGAGAAAAGGACAAAACCCAACAAATCTCTTTCCTCGCGTGCAATCAGCATGGATGGGTGAGCAGGTCCCTGGAGGGGCTCAGCTCTCCTGGGACCTTCATCTTCCTTCACCACTCCAGCCGCCACTCAGGCTGAGCTCACACACGGCGAGGCATCACCATGCCGTCCCGGCATCCCCGCCGTGCTGTCCCGATCTGCCCCAGCAGCTGTGACTTCAGCCTGATCCCCCTTTGCAGGGGACAAGCTGCCCCGGAGGGATGTGCCGTTGTTTAGTCTGAGCACTGCACTCGCGCTGGAGCCGGCTCTTGTTTTAAATGGCCCTGCGTCCGATGCTGTGCGCAGGAATGGAAAAGCTTGTTATTCTGGGCTGCCAGTCGGCCAGGCTTTTCCAAGTGCAGGAGAGGAGTGATGTGGTTAACGCGAGCCGGCCGCAGGGCCTTGATGGTTTTCCTTTCTGGGCTGGCACCCACCTCCTCCGGCGGACCACACCGCCTGCCACCATCGCTCGCTGTCGGGACGGGCAGGCAGGTGCCAGGAGCTGCGCATGCACTCGGGCATGCTTGTGCACACGGGTGTGCTTGTGCGTGCAGGTGTGCTTGCGTGGGGGCTGCAGGGAAGGATGGGAGAGGAGCAGCAGGGAATGATCCCAGACCCCAGAGGCAGCATGACACCTGCCCAGAAACGGACGCCCAGCAGCATGCCGCTGGCCTTGCTGCTCAGGGACAGTGCACAGCAGGGCCAGGACATGTCCCATGGGGACACACACAGCCTAACCCATGCCTGTGCTGCCTCCTGCAAGAGCCGGGTGGTTGGTGGTGCTGGTGGCCCCCAAAGGGCACCCAGCACCTCTGTGTTTCATTCACAAAGCTCCTCAAACTAGCAAAGTAGCACCTATAGAAGAAATACATATTAAAACCCAACCCATGGAGGATCCTGGGCTTTTTTTTTTTCAACCAACCAAAGGGAAAAAGGAGGAAGGCAAAATACCATAAATCTGACTATAAGATATAACACTGGTGTTCACCAGCACCAAATGGGAAAAACTCATTAAACTATTTTTACGGTCAGAAGAACAATGCCATAAAATGCCACCGAGTTACACATAGCCCTGCTCTGCCCTGTGTGTTTCCTCTCCTACAGAAAGTAAGTGGTTATTAGGGGCAGCCAGGTCCATGCCACGGACCCCGCTCTGCTCCCAGCACCCTCCTCCCGGTCCCAGCATGGGCAGCAGGAAGATGCGGAGCTGTGAGGGCATCCATGGGACTTGTGCACAGCACACACCGTCCCCTGATGTTTCACCTGGCCCAGGGGCGGATCTGCGCTGGGGGCTGGCAGATGGGGACCCACCAGGTTGCAGTTACAACCACATCTCTCCATGCTAAAGGAAAATTTCCCTCTCTGGTATCCCTTAGGTCTTGTGAGCACGTCAGGATTTAAAACCCAGCCCTGCTGGGCTCTCTTGCACTGGTGCATGAATCTGCATCTTCTTCTCTTCCCTGCGTCCCCAGTTCTTCCCAGTTCAGTGAAAACCCCTTGCCACCCTGCCCGAGGCACTTGTCCATTAGCATCTCCCCTGCTTTGCCCAGCAATGCACACAGGGACGCATTTTAACAGCTGTTTAACAGCTCTTGAAATAACGGGGAGGAGGAGAACGGGAAACACATCCCTACAGGCAAACCGTAGCTCTTCCAAACTTCCTCCCAGTCCAAAAGTCCTCTTGAAAAGGCACGACGGGGATTTACAAAGGTCCCTCTTGCAAGAAGGGGAAAAATGCAGGCGAGAAAAGCCCTTGGCATGCCTCCCTTGCGGCCGCCTCCAGCCACCGTGTCTGCCCCACGGCAGGGAAGCGCCACGGAGGTTTGAGGGACTTGAAGGGATTTGCGACGCAATAAAAACATTCCTGCCTGCAAAGCATGAAACCCCAAAAGTTTATGGGAAACCACTGTCTTCGGGATGTCTGCATATCTTCAGGCATCCTGGGAGCTGTAGTTCAAAGAAACCAAGAAAAAGCAAGCGGCCGATAATGATGGTTTCTGGATGGAGGTTGTGTGACTATTGGCTCCCACATGAAAGCCTGCATTTCTGGGACACTGAGCCCGTTTCTGCAGCCAAGTGAGAGGAGAGCTCCTCGGCGCCTGGGGCACAAGGGACTCCAGCAACGAGGCGAGGGAGAGCAAGAGGCACTCGCTGCCCTCGGGGAAGAGCAAACGGCCTCGGCTCCAACGCGAACAACTCAAAAGCCAAGGGTCGATGATTGGGAGGAGGGATGCACTGCAACAGGAGCCAAGCAGGATGGGCCAAAGCCATTTCCAGGGCCAGGAACCTCGCTGTGATCTGTCAGAGATGTGGTCCCTGTAGGGGGCACGTCTCCAGCCAGCACCTGGCCGAGGACCAGCTGGGTGCGGGACCACAGCAAGGGACTGAGCATGGGGATGGGGTCCTCCACCAGGCCAGGCTGCAAGAGAACCCAGCACAATGGCTTGCATCTGGTACTATGAAAATCAAAGGACACCAGTCTGGGCTGCATGGCCTCACCTATGAGCTAAAGTCTCTGTGTCTCAGTTTCCCCATTAACTCTTATTATCCATCTATCCCCAAGGGCTGCAGGGACTGGCCTTTGCTATTTGAACACCCAGGGGGAGCTGAGCTCCTCAGAAGCCAGCTGTCTACACCGCACCATGCCCAGCGTCATTAAATGACCATCAGGCCCATTTCCTCAGACCCCATGAAGGACAGCTGTGCCAGCCAGGCCAGTGAAAGGCATTTTATTCTGACACAGGAGCCCCTTCATGCAAGAGAGTCACCTCCCAGCAGGAGAACCAGTGGCACTTGACATCCTCCAGATGAGACACTGCCCATCAGCAGAGCTCCCGCACCTAAAATGCCCTTCATGCATGACTGCACTGAGGGCAGTGGTGGGGGGACAGAGATGTGAGAGGGTGGCATCTCATCCTGGACTGAACCTGGAGTGATGCAGGAGACAAGATACTTTCATTTCCAACCAAGGAACCCTGCAGCAAAGACCACAACCACTGGGCAAAGCCAATGCTAGAGACGTGAGCCATGGCAGGTGACCTTCTCACTATCTGCCTTTCATCGTGGGCTTGGGCTTCACACGTCAGACCGCGAGACTGCTCCACGGTTGTGCAAGGCCCTCTCCACCACTGGACAACATCTGCCCACCAACGCAAGCACGACACAGAAATGCGATGACAAACCCATAATATAAGACTTTGCACCAGCTGACTTAAAACCCCAGCGTGGTGTGCTCTGCAGTGCTGGCTGCCAGGAGCCCGAAGTCTTCAAAAGTGGTTTCAGACACTTAGAAAGCAAACAGCCAGCAATGAAAGATAAACCACAGGAGGGTTTGTCCTTAGAGAAAACCTGTAGCCCTGAAGAATCAAGAAGAGGTGGATTATTCACACTGGCAATAGCAGCATGGATGCTTTCAAGGTGTCTCATCTTCCCCCTCCATCCTCCAGCACAGAACACGTCACAGGTCGTTGCCGAAAACGCATCTTGGTGCATGGCAAACGCTGCCTGTGGGGTGGGGACACCACAAGAGGCACATCCGCCAGGACACAGCACCCTTCACATCTCATTGCAATTCCAACCGGGGTGTCAGAGTAAGCGCTTTCCAACTTCTCAGACCAAGCTGCCTTTTGATGTGACCAGCCAGCAGGTCCACAGGGGGCTGCAGCCGAGAGTTGCGTTTCTGGAGGCTCTGCAGAAAGACACCTCTTTTTTGCAGAGCCGGGCCCTCTGCTCTGGAGGAGAACCGCAGCTGAAGATGTTGCTGGGCCAGTTGTGCTTTTCACAGACAGTGGTAAAGGTACCCTGAAACGGTCAAGGCCACAACAGTTAAGATGGGAGACCTTGCCTCCAAGATTTAGGGCATCACGCTGGTGCCTCTTGCTTCCTTTTCCTTGACTGCCAAACTCACACAGCGATCCTGATCTCCCCTGGAACTAAATCCCAGATTTACTGAAACCACCCAATGAACACAGCCTTTTCCCTGCTCCAAGGTGTCTCAGCCCTGCTTGGTACGTACCCCTTCTCCATAGGGAAGGGTCCCACCAGGCAGGTGGTCTCCTGACTCTCCCCAAACCAGCAGCAGGCTCCCTACCTCCAGTAAATACCTGCGATCCTCGGGAGGGGGCTGTGCTGCTAACGCCCACAGGTTCAGCATCTGGGATGCAACGCCAGCACTTGCTCCACCCTGCCCAAGGCAGAAAGTTTGGAGCGTGGTCTTGCAATGGTTGTCCCCGCTTGCCTGAAACCTCACTCTGGTGTCCTCGGTCTGTTCCTCAGCACTGATAAAACCCAACTGAGGAAGATGGTGGGGGCTTCAGGAGCAGAGCAGGTACTCAGAAACCATAACCACCTCCCATCCAACCCCAGTCAAAACACGGCTCCCCAGCATGTGCCGCCAACACTGCGGCGCATGCAACAGCTCAGCCTTTGCTGTACGATCTCTTGCACCTTAGGTCTTCTCCTGCACCACTCAACCCTGTTACAAGGGTTTGAGCCTCAGCAATGGGTATCTCCAAAGCAGAGCCTCAGGGAGGGAAGGGAGGAGTAGGAGGCTGCTGTTACAGCCCATTTCTGAAAGGAAAAACAACCATCTGGGTTCAGAGCATCTCTCAGCAGCTCGGAGGAACACACGCGTGCTGCCACGTTTTGATACAGGTTGGCTCAATGCTCCCCCGACACGTAATGTGGGCCTTCTGCAGCCATTTCACTGAGGCCTCTCTTTGAATTAACGCCGCTTTTCAAATCAAATGGAAAATGCTGATGTCTATTATACCAGGAGTCGTTCCCAAAGCTACTGTCTTTTTTTCCAAACGAGCCAAAGCAGCAAAGGGTTATTAACCAGGGAGAAAATGAGGACAGGGAGGGAACGTGCTGTTCTTTGATAGGAACTGTGCTAATGAACATTATAAAAATAAAGATCAGAAAAGCCTCAACGACAGCTTCAACCCTAGAAAAGCTGCAGTCAGACCCCAAAGCAAAACAGCCAAGAGAAGAGAGAGGAAAATCCACTGTGGCCCCAGCATGTCACAGCACCTGGGACCACATTCAAAACCTCTCACCTCCAGCACCAGGATGCTTGATTAAAGCAGAGTCTGACATTAGGCTCGTCGCAGAGGTACCCCAAGCCCCTCTGCTAATCCTGGGCATGATTTCAGCCAGCCATAACCTGATCATGATAGAAAGCACTGTTAGGTGATGGCTGATCAACTGCTTTGCGAAACACGAGCCACCAAGAGCACCAGTGCAGGCACTGGTCCCGGTCTTCTCCTTCAGCACATCCCACCACCCACTCCTTGGAGATGTGTGGCCACGGTGCCTGCTCTCCTTACTCCTCCTTGCAGCTGGTTAATCCATGGAGAGGAAGAGGAGCTGCCACACCATGATGCTCAGGCCTTGCAAGGGGATCTAACTCTTGTGGCCTTGTGAGTGGCTTCCAGGTTTGCCTGAATCGTTGGCTTTGGTTCCCTCAGCTGCTGAAGGGAGTCTGCTTTTACAGGACCAGGTCCAACAAAACACTTAAGCATGTGCTCATCTCCCAGGGTAAGAGTGGCCTGTGGAGATCAGTGCTTCAGAAAAACGCGCTTTCCTGGATCAGGCCACAGTGATGGAGCTACCACCACCAAAGCCACACCTGAACGGGACCTCCCAGTGCTGTCTCTCCCCAGGAAGAACAGCAAAGCTATACTGAACACCAACCTATATTTTAGGTGTTTAAAAATAAGCAAACTTATGCTTCTCTACAAAATAACAGAAATCCTGGAAAAAACAGAGCACAGACTGTACCTTCACACATCCCCCACCGCGCACCAACCCAGGGCGAGAAGAAGGAGGCTAAGTCCAAAGAAAGTCACATTTTCTAACGAACACGTTAGCACAGCCCTGGAGCTGGTGGTGACAGGTAAACTCGCTGCAGGGAGCCCCCAGGCTCCCAGTGCTGCGCCGTGCTCAGCAGGAGACGGGGGGCTGGACCCCAGCGGGATGGATGCTCTAAACTAGGAATGAAAACATTCCCCCCCTGCTCGGCAGAAGGGTATGCTCAAAGTGAGCCCTTGTCTGGGACAGCCAGCGGGCGAAGTGAGGCGACGACGACAGCTCCACCAGAGTCCAAAATATACTCGCAACTTGTTTTGAATTACTTTATGCAGGGCTTTAAAAAAAACACTTAAAAATTTCCATCCAACCTGGCTGCGGAGCTGCAGGAGGACCCTGGGGTTTGTTTCCATGCAGCCAGTACGGTGATGCTGATCTGAGTTTTTTCCCCCGGGTAGTGAAAAGAGAGAAATCTCAGGGAGGGCAGTGCTGAGAAGAGCAAGGGGGACAACAGCCACCCGGCATGCTTTGACAGTGATTTTGAGTGATGACTGCAAGGCATCTGCACGAGCAGCTCCCTCCTAGCACCCCGGTCTCTGCAAGGGTGGCTGCCCCAGGGCGCCCGGACCTCAGGGACACATCAACCTTAGATAAACCCACAAAGGTAATTTGCTCTGCAAGCACTGCAGTGCAGCCCCCACCAGCGTTGAAAGCTCCTGCTCGTGGCTCAAATCAACGCGGCTACATTACAAACAAACCTGTAGGAGGGAGAGGGAAAGAAAGAATCCCTCGAGGAATCTGCAAGGCACTGGAGGAGCTAAAAATAAACACTGACAATAAGTCAATCTAGAAACAGAAAGCTAAAATCCCTAATAATAGAGGGTTGCCAGCCAGCCAAAGGGGGGAGATGCCTGGCACCCTGCGCTCTGGCTCTGCCCTCTGAGGCTCCCGCAGAGAATCGGGGCATGGGGACCCCCGTGCACGTCACTGCGGGATCGAGGGGGCATCACTGCCTCTGAAGCATTGGTGGGCTACATCCAACAGAGCCCAGCTCTCGGGCAGGGAAACGTGGCGCTGAGGTTCCTTGCTGCTTTTTATCTTCGTGTTTTCAAATTACCTCTCAAGATGGGCCAGCTGATTCCGAGGAACCAAGATGCTTGCGCCAAACTCCGCAATCCCTCCTCCACTCCCTTCCAAGATCCAGAAATGAAGCCAAATCTGTCCTTTCCAGTGCTGGTCACCATCTTTCCCACATCCCTCAGATGAGATCAGTTCGGTCTCAGGACTCATCTCTGTAGCTATCAGTGCTCGGCTCTGCTATTTGCCCCCTTCCAGGCCCCTCCAAGGATGCATGCCCCAAGCCTGAACGCGTGCCATCACAGACAGAAACCTCAGAGCGTGGGCCATGGTGATCTCACAGCTGTAAGGCAACAGAAAGATTCTTGGAAAGTGTATAAAAGGCTCCGGATGGCAACTCGCTCGCAATGTGAAATTCAAATGTGAATTTCAGGACTTCACAGGACCAGAAAAATCCAGCCTGGATGTGATCGCGGTAGATGAGAAGGGTGGAAGAGCCCTGAGTTTATCCACCAGGCACATCAGAGAAATCCAAGCCCACTGGAAGGTCCCAGTGCAAGGGCAGAAACCTGCTCTTGTCCTCCACATCCCCGAGGGCGATTGGGAGAGCCCCCATGCTTATGCCACCCCAACCCACCATGCTGCCAGCTACAACAGCGGGGCGGCCAAGTGGAGATGTGCTGCTTGCACCCATCCATCCCTGGGGCCACCATCCTCCGCCTGTCCCCACCCCAGCCATGGCAGCCCTGGCACAGCCCACCTCTGGTTACGAAGGGCAGAGCTGGAGGGACACGAAGCAAGGACAGGCCACCTGGGAGCATGGGGACGGGAGCAGGCGGGAGGAGGTAATTTGATGACTTGCACTTGCCTCCCCCACCCCGGCATCAGGCTCGGGTGACTAATGCTCCAGGAAGGGGATGCTGCTCTCCTGCAACGATACACGCTGTTAATCCTGCGGGTTTATCTGTCACTTCCGTGCGCCGGCTGCGGGAGTCAGCACCTTCCTGCCCGGCTCTCTGAGCACTCCCGTGGGAATTGCATGGCCTCCGACTCCTACCAAGCTCTGCTCCCTGCATGCCTCCCAGCTTCCCTATCCCCCATCCCAGCTCCTCCTTTCTCCCTCTTTTTCAATAAAAGCTCTAGGAGGAAAAAAGGGTGTTGATGGGGTGTTTGTTTAAATAAAATGAGCTGGAAATGAGTGGGAGCCTCATCAGGCAGCGTTTACGCCTCTCCTGCCTTAAAGTTAATTGCCTGGGCTGGGAGAGGAGAATAAGGCTACAGCGGGGATGGGGACTCGTACTCAATGCAGACACAGGGCACTCGCTGCGAGGGCAGGGAACCATGGAAGTGTGGGAGTCCCTGGCTCGGGCAAAGCTCCCAGTGACCGCCAGCTCCCAGCCTTCCCAAGTGCCTTCCTACCCTGCTGCTCTGTCCGGGGACCCCTGCATCCCCCACCTCCATCAGCGAGAAGGGACCAGCAGCTCGCCCTGACCTGCCCATCACTTGCACATCCAGCACCTCACCTCTGTCTTGCAAGCAAGAGCCCTGGACTAGCCCGAAGGGATCTGTCCAGGGGCACAGACACCCGCCTCTGAGTCCCCACGGGCAGCACCCGCTCGAGCCAGTGCTGGCTCTTTGCCCGGGAGCCCCACAGGCAGATAACCTGCTGCCGGTGACAGCCTATGCCGTGCAAGTGCTGGGGCGTGCGGCTCAGCAATAACCCAGCTCTCCAGCTCAGGAATGTCCAAATAAATACAGAAATACATAAAAAGGCCATAAATAAGGTTGCCTGAGATGGCTGTTTGTCTCCCGCCTGGCCAGGACCCCCTCTCCCCCATTGCTGTTTGCCTTGGCAGATGACAGCTGGGTAATTTGTTTCCATTGCAATGAAGTCCTAATTAACTGGAATAAACTTTTTAAACTAAGTGTGTTTGTTTAACAAACTGGCTCTTTCAGAGCCTCACCGAGACCTGATTGATGCATTTGAGGGGAGTGGAAACATGCTGGGTGCTTGGACATTAAAGCTGCAGTGTCTGAGCAGGCCAGGGCTGAAAGGGCTCTCTCTGTGTTTGGGAAATCAAAAATGACACCTCTGATGTCTGGACTGGGATGGGGATTTCAGCATGGCCTTTGTGTACAAATATTTAGGGTTTCACATTTGCTGTGGCTGACACCCCCTCCAGTGTCCCTGCTGCTCGGGCAAGCAGGGTCTTGTGGCTAGGAGATCCCCCAGGACCATGCTCTGCACCAGCGGGAGGAGGTGGGATCCATCACGCTGGACTCGCTGCCGACTGCAGCAAAGCACGCCAGGATGCACGTGGTCCCTCCTGGTGACAGCACTGGTGGCTCCGGCCAGCCAACAAAATCCCAAAGGTGGGACTCCACAGGATGCTCTCAATGAAGCAGGGCCAATGTCTTCAGTGGCAGCCACGCTGCTTCCTCCCCTGCTTTCAGAGATCGGCTTCATTGCTTGTGAGGCCAATAATTTGCAGCAGCAAAAACAAGATGGTTAGAAACCAGTCTGAGATGGTTAGAAACTGGTTAGAAGTCTGAGACTGGTTTCTCATTCAAACCAGAGCTTCCAGCAACACTCACCAGTGTCGGGGGAGGTGGGGACACACAGAAGCTTGATAAAAGCCCAGAAGCAGAGTCCTCCTCACCCTCAGAGCCGTCCAGACAGTCTGGAAATGGCAAAGCTGAGCGGCCGCATTGCAGAATAGGGATCTGGCACAACTGGGCATGGCAACCTGGCCGCAACGCAGGCGATCAAGACACTCTGTGCAGGCAGAGGGGCTTACTGGAAACATCTGGGAACAAGGGAAACATCTGGAGACAGCAGCTCTTGTGCTGTACCTTCTTCGGGAAGATTGCTGCCGAGAGCTGAAGGACCCTGAAGACAAGCAATGCTAAGCCCGCACATCTGCGAGACAGTGGCCTAGGATCGTGGGACAAAACCTTTGATTAAAAGAGGGAGAAAAGAGGAATGCAGTGGGGAAGATGACCAAACCACCACCGGCACTGGTGCCCGAAGGCAGGCGCGAAGTACCATCCTGCCGGCTCCGGTGGAACTTCCCATGGGGTGGAAAGCTTCAGCACTGCACAGCACCGCCTGGGCCATGACGAGCCCCAAGCTGGAGCTGTATTTCAGCTGTCTAATGAGATAGCTGTACGAATAATAAGCACTTCTGGAAAACAAAGCATCTCTGACATCTGAGGGGGAGAATGAATGCAGCTGAGCTTTCCCTCCCTGGGTGCTTTTTCCTTCCTACCTCATACTGCAAAGAAAAACCTGTAACAGCCTCTGCTTGAGCACTGTCACCTCCAGAGGTTTTCTTGAGGCATTCAAGCTTTTTGGAAGGCTTGGCTTTTCTATTTTTAAATGTAAAAATGGGATTTTGTGGGCCCTAGAGTTCCTTTTGTCTCCTTCTCCAGCCCCTTTCCTCAAAGCACTCCACGCATTTCCATTTACTGTGGGGCAAGAAGGTGTTTTCTGCTGGCTGGGGGTTTAGCAGGTCTCCCACAACCACTCAGTAAAACGCCCCAAAGTCTCCCCAAAGTCAACCTGCCTGCACTGTCCACAGCTTGATTCAGTCAAGTCTTTAATTAGGTATAAATACCACTATCCAGTGTTTCTTCAGTAATTATTATAGGCTCATCCTACCTTCAGCTGCATCTTCTGGACATGTTGAAAGCCATCAGTGGCAAGACTGATGGCAGAGATCTGAGCTAGCTACCCAGGCTCCCTATGCAGTCCATGGAGAGTTGAGGCACTTCTGGAGGGGGAATTCATTTCCCCATAAATTAGATGGAGACAATGGAGGTGGTGCCCTTTACATGATGTCCCAAGCCTGAAGAGACAACCAAGCACCCACACCCTCGTCCCCTCCCGCTGCACATCTCCTGGGAGTCACCGCGCTACTCTGAATCCTGTCTTTGTCAATGCCAGAAACCATCAGGAAAGCTCAAAGCCTTAGATCTCACCTCTGCACACACTGCTTTGTCAGGATGCAGTAAAGGCAATGTATTTTCCTCCTTTAATGTCCTTAGATACATTGTTCCCTGAGCAAATTAGCGCTATCTACATGTCTCCCCACAGTCTGCTCAGCACAGCCCAAGTAAATCAGCGTATTCAGCCTGATTATCCCTCCTAGAGCAAAGAGCCAGATGAGAAACACCAATCCCACAGCTCACAGACACCTGGCTGATCGCTCTCAAGGCTAATACTGTCATTTCTACCACCACCAGCAATTTTGCTTCTCAGGAGCTCAGGCGGCTCAGAGAAGGGCTGCAGAGCCACCACCCACAGCACACACTGTCCTTTGGGTATGGTCCCTGCCGGAGCAAGGCAGGAGACAACCGTGCTAGAGACAATGTGAAGTTGGGAAGACCGTAGATCAGTTTGGATATTGCAAACGGCTGGTCTTTCCCAGAAGATGCTGCCTGTCAGCGGGTTCAGGAACAACAAAATGCTCTTCTATACAACAGCATCTCTGGCAGGTGAGCACAAGGCAACCTCTGGTGCTGTCACACAGCAAAGTGCTCAGATACTAGCCAGGCTGGCCATGGTGGGGGTGGTCTTAGGCAAGGATAAGCTTCTGAAGAGAGCGCAGGCTGATGCAGCTGCTGGTGGTTCTGTGGCCCAGCTGGCTATCTGGCACTGCAGGTGAAAGCATGGAGAGAAAATACCTCGACTGTGTATTTGAATAAAAAGCCAGATTAATCTGTGGTTGTTCCAGGAAAGAGTATCAGAGATCTTGCTCGTGCTGTGCTGATGGGCAAAGCAGCAAGCTCTCGAGATTATGCAACGCAGCGAGGTTGAGAAAGGAGCACGAGGAACGGGAAATTTTCATTCACGAGCAGAAATGTAACGCACTCGACACTACTGAAACCTGCTACGATGATTTACGTGATCAGAAGCCTCTGCGTAGGAGGGGTGGCAGGGAAGGAAGAGGAGGGCACTGTACACTTACAATACATGCCATTATTCTTTTTTCTTTAGAATTACAAATCTTTTAGCAGTCAGTGCTTGAAGAAATACAGATTTACCTTCTCACCAAGGACTGGGAAGAGGCACAGCACATCATACCTGAGCCAGCACAGGACTGCAGGAGCTCCACCTTAAATATATGTTCTCAATGGATAGAAAGAAATAATGCGTTCTGAAGGATTTGGGTTTGTGAGTCACACGCTTGAAGACTCACGGAGCCAGCAGTAAAATACCACGTGCATTTCTAAACACTATAGTTGATAACTATTCAACGCAAAAGTTAATGCACAGCAGGTGACAAAAGGTTGAGCAGTTGCTGGCTGCCTGGAGAGGCAGCCCAGGCTGGCAGCAATCCCCACGGACCAACGAGAAGATAGGGGCAGGCAGCATTGCGCACGCTCAGTACTGCAAAATGGCTATTTTCACATCCCGGGAGATGGGATAAAACTGACTGTCAAGAATGACTTTGAAAAAGTACAGTGAAAAAATAAGAGTTCTTTAAGGGGGGTTCACTTAGTGTCTGTAAAGTCCCAGTTTCATAGTTAGGAAAACGAGCAACTCATTTAAAAATCCGGTTTGCTAAATGAAGGCTCAGAGTGGAAATGGGACATAGAATAAAGAGTGGTCAGTACAAATGAAAAATTACAATGTGTAGGAAAGTGATAAGGGAAACTAAAGAAGGGGAAAGAAGGGGAAAATGTATGGCTGGACATGCAAAATCTACTGTTGGGAGCCAAACAAATTCTAGCAATAGGTCCATTTGGAAGCAGCAATATGACCATTGGTAAGCAGAGACTGTAGGACTGCTTACAATGATGCAGAAAAAGCAAACATAGTCAATACTTATTCTGTGTTTGGGGAAAAAAGGAGAGTAAAGTACTTCCTAGGAGAGATGAAGCTTTCCTAAGCCGTTAGTATCCTCACCTACATCTAAGGTGGCCAAATAGCACTAAATAGCCAGCACAGATAACATGTACCCAAAGCTGGGGAGAGTTTTCTGGGCTCTGCTGCTTGTTTTGAGCAAACTTTGGGCTGCCACGTCCAGATGGCAAATGGCTCCTTCACAGCAATATTCACACCCAGCAGTGAAGATGACCTAGTTAACTACTAAATGGTCAGCCTGATGTAAGACCCAGAAGCCAGGGCTCATCTGGAATTAAATTAAGAAATAATTACAGAATGTAAGTTATAATTAAAGTCAGTCGGCGTGTCTTTGTGGATAAGAGATCTTGTCAAATGAGCCCAATGTCACTCTTTAGCAAATACAGACGGAGCTGAAAAAGGCACCGTGTACAGGCTGTGCAGGCAGAGCGCTAAGTGCTTCTTGACATTCTGATTTTAGAAGATAGTACTATACGGTATCAATAAAGCACATTAAATAGATTAAGAGCCGGTTGACAGGTCTCAAACAGAAGTCGTCAATGGGGAATCGTTAGTGAAGCTCCACGGGGAGCGTGCTAGTCGATATTTTCTTCGATGATCGAGAAGCAAATACAAAATCCTTGCTCAAAAAAATTAGCAGATGACAGGAAGATTGATGTAACGGTAAATATTGATGAGGAGAGAGTGAAATGTGGGTTGCTTGGTAATGCCGAGCCCATTCAAACACTGTATACATTAATGTAGCCCAGTGCAGAATGACACACCTATGGAGAAGGATTTCAGGCCGTATTTATGAACAGGGACTGTATCCCAGACAAGAGAGAGCCTCCAGAAAGGCTCAAGGGTCACCACGGGTGACCAACCCAGCACAAGGCTCTAATGTGATGCTGTGATGAAAAGAGCTGATGCAGTTCTTGGGGGAGTGGAGAGTTACGTGTATTGCACTGCTGAGACTGCCACAGAAACATTCTTGCAATTAAAGTGCCCACATTTAAAAGGGGACACTAAAAAAGCAGAGAGGCTGGAGGGATGAGTCACAAAATTGATCCGAGGGCTGGAGAAAATATCCTGCTGCAAAAGATTTGAGCTATATTGAGTTTATTGACAAAAATTCTGCCACCCCGCCGCAAACTACAGCAGCGTGAACCACTCTTATCCAGCGAGACAGGCAGAGAGCCAGGCACTGGGAGCTGAAGCCCAACAAGTTCAAACAAGTTTTGCGTCAGGAAACTCTCAGAGATGCTCAGAGGATTACATACTTCTCAGAGGGCAACCACAACCTCTTCAGCTCGTGGAGGATTGTGTGGGCAGCATTTACATCCCTCCAGCACACGGGAGGCCAAACGGCGTGATCGAATAGACCCTTTTGCACCTAAATTCCACACAAGTGAATCCCAGCAGATAACTGGAGCTCCAAGGCTAAGCCCTGCCACACAACACGGTGAAGATGGGTGACTCAGGAGATAGCACAGGCCTTGGAGCAATGAGGAGCTGGGGAGGCACCGAGCAGCAAAGATGGGTGCTAGCTCCTAGGTGAGGTTCAGAGCTAGCAGTCCCGCTAGCTGTGAGGAGTCCCTATCAAGTCTCGTGCCAGGAGCAGAGCATGCGGGAAAGGACCTCTCACAGCTCTTGGAGAACGCCAGCAGAGAGTGCTGGCCAAGCAGCTTGGGAAACATCTTGACCCACTTCTCCCTCTTGGTACCCGGCTGTGGGACCAATGACTGCTGCGGGTGGGAGCGTTACCTCCCATGCCAAAAGCATCTCTGCGTTGACTCACTGCAGCAAACACTTTGCTCTCTTGCTTAGGGGAGAATGCAGCCTTGGTTATTTTGTTAAAAAATGCCCATCTTCCTACGCTCGATTCCCTTCCCATGATTAATGCAGAGCGTAGCAAATGTGGAAGGGCTGCAGCTGGTGCATAGGTGGCTTCTGTGCCGATCTCAGCTCTGAGCAGGCAGCGTCGTCCTCCCATCCCGCAAGAGGGGAAGGCAGCCCCGGGTTCAGACCAGTGGGGCAGGCAGATGCCATTTCAATGTCTCCACCAAAGGACTGGAGACCTCCAGCAACCAGGCACCAAGTGGCCATGCCCACTCAGCTCCCTGGTTTCAGAAGAAGTACCCCATGGTGAGCGAGGGGATCTTCTCCTACCCAGAGGCATTGCAGAGGGACACGGGCTGAGGACCAGCCCCAACCCTGGTGGGGGCTCCACGGGGACAGAAGCCCACCCAGCACTATCAGGAAAGTGCCAGGTTCACGGGAACATGCACCCTTCGGTCGGGACACAAGGAAGCACAGAATAAAGACACCGAGTCCTTGTGTGGCAGTGCTGGAGATGGGGAATCAGGGTCAGGCAGGTCTAATTGGATTGGAACTGAAATTACGGGGNCCAACCCTGCTTTAGTTTAAAGAAAGGGGCTGGGGGACCAGAGAAAAAAGCCCTTCAAGTTTCTATGACAACCGGCACAGTAAGAGCCTACATCGCAACCTCACTTAACACATTAAAAGCTGCACAGAAACAATGAAAACCAAAACTTTGTTCTACCACCAGGTTCGGGAGGGCCGTTCCCAGGCGGAGAGCGAGCATGCTGCAAGGGGATGGTCCAGTGGTCCCCTGGCCTGGGCACCCAGAGCAGGGCAGCATGGGTTCAAGCAGCCCCAACAACTCCTCCTCCTGTCCCCTAGGCTTGAGGGACCGCTGAAACCAAGTGGCTCCTTGTCCTGACCTCCCTCGGGCCAAGATATTTAACTCTGGGTATCGAGGGTCCTCGTACCATTCAGAGCACCTCTGTCCTCATAAATCTGGGTGTAGAGCACCCCAGCACAGTCCTCCAGCCCCGTCAGGTGTAGAGGCCCAGGGTGAGCACTCCCGCACAACAAGCAATAAAAAAGAAAATGAACAAGAGTTGTATTAATTCATACTTTACAAAAAAGGTGGTCTTTAGCAGGACCTATCAGGCACATAAGCTGGTGCTGCTCTCCCGCGCTGCCTGGAGAGGGGGGCAGCAGCAGGACAGCCGGACATTTAGCACAGGGCCCTGCTCGCTTCACTGGGCACGGATCGGCACCAGCTTTCCCAGCTTCAGAAGCAAATAGCAATATTAGCCTGGGCAGATAGCCCAGATGCCACAGGGCGAATCAGCAGGGCTCTTGCCTCCTCTATTTCTGAACTTCCAACTGATCTCTGCCAGCACTGCTCCCCGCCAAGGCTGTGTCCCGTTCCCTCCGCAGCCACAGAGCTAAGAGGAGCCAGAGCTGGCACTCCCAGCAGCACAACAAATGTTCCTGGGGGGACAAAACCATTCCCAAGAGGCTAGAGACGTAGACTATCCTCCTGCCCCATCGCAAGGCCCTCAAGCAGCACACTTGCACCCCTCGGGGAGCTGCCAGGGCTGGAGGGACTGCACAGCCCCAGCCTGGCACACCACAGCACCCTTCGCCCTCCAAAGAGCATCAGGGCAAGGAGCAGCACCGCCCCCCCCCAGGCAGAACCCCACTCCCCAGAGCAGCCAAGTCTCCAGAAGCCTTTCTTGGCTCTGGGCATTACTGGGAGGAACTGGGCCACCTTAGCTTAAAAGATCAGCACACCACAGGGTGGGGGAGACCTTTTGAAGGCCAGAAGGAAAGCTGCAGAACTGTTCAGAGGCTGGAGTACCAGCCGGTCTCCTGCACCCACTGCAAATGTCCAAGGCAGTTGCCATGCCGTGAGCTACCTCCCACCGCTCATACCCGTTTCTGCTAACCCTCCGCTCCCCGTCTTCTCTGGGCCAGCTCTGCTCTCCATCCCCAGACTGACATTTGTTGAACCATGACACTTCTCCAAAGTCCCTTTCCAGGATTCCCTTCCTTTCCCAGCACTCAGAGAGGCTTAAAGCCGCTCCATCTGCCTGGAATTCAGGCTCTGAATCCACTAGCCAAACCCCAGAGGAAATATTTTTTAAGCTTGCTGTAAAGTTTCAGTGGCTCAGACCCTGCTGTTAGGATACCCTGACCAGCATCACAATCTTCTTTACCTCATTAAGTTGTGTGTGGAGGAGTTAACTCCCCAACTCTTCAGAAAACTGGCTTAGCCAGGATTTGGGGTTGGAAGCTAGGAGCCCATGCTCATGGTCCCTTCTGGAGGGCTCCACTCCCCTTCAGCTGCCAACCCGCACCAGTCCAAGGGGCACCCACCCCACAGACCCCAGCACCTCTCTTCTGCCCCCCACCTCTCTGCCATTCCACTGCCACCAGAGATGCTGGTGATGGCACTTCATCCTTTCCTACAACCAAAGCTGGAAGAAGCATTCTCCAACCCTGTGAAGGTGGTTTTGGAGCAGTTTCTTGCAGCATTGCATATCCCATGGTTTCAGTACAGAGAGGTGGGCTCAGCATCGCTTCTCCTACCCCACCGCTTCGCTTGCATCATCTGCACCGACTCTTACTCCCCCCTTTCCCTGTGCGTCCTCCTCCCACTGCCTGGTACTTTGCAGGTGAACCTGAGCTACTTGAAGAGCTTCCCAGTTGAATGACTCTCAGCCACCACAAAAGAAGTCAAATGTACCATATATGTGTGTTATTATCATCATTACTGTAACAACAATGTCTGAGTTAAGGAGGCAATGAAATGAACACCCAGCTCAGGAGCACATCTAGCTTATTATGATGGCCCTTAATGCTTCCAAGACATAAACACTGATTTCTAGATCCTTAAAACCACCACAGTTTTACAAGATAATGATTCACCAACGAAATGCTCACTTTCATCTAAGTGCTGGCACGGAAATGTTTTAGTCTAAGAGATTAAACGTTCTGCCTTAAGAGCAGGGTGACAATGGATTAGCTGCAGAGACATCTTGGCGTAATGAAGACTGCAAGGCAAAACAAATATGAGCTGCTGCTTTATGTAAGGTGGTTTCAAAGGCTCCTTGTGTGTTTACACGTCTGAGGCTTAAGCACAGAAGGTGGGCAGCAGTCTTTAATCTGAAATGGAGACAGAGCCACGAGGTGCCCGTATGAAAGGGCTGTGGGATTCTGCTGGAGCAAGACGTGGGCTCTGAGACATCAGGTCTCTTCAGCATGGCCATGTTGTCCCAAGGGACTGAATGAGCGGATCAATGGAGAGCGTTTTGTGTCACTACAGCAGTATCTCTCTTGACACCCCAAAGTGCCTGGCAAATATTAACTGCTCCCAAGTGACGACTCTCTTGACAGATGATCATTGCTCTCAGCAGAGGAGACAGCATGGGGAGGGAGCGCAAGCAGCTCCTGCAGCAAATCAGTGACACTTTAATTAAACCCAGGTATTTCAGTCTACATTTGCTAGGGGTTTTATGATTGTTATTACTACCAAAATTTCTTTCTGGGTTCGAAGAAACTGAATTCCAGTTGGTGCCTGACACTGAAGAACAAATATATGACAGGGGGAATTAGCAAACACACCAGCCTTTCTCGGTTCCTGTCAAGACACTTCCAACCAGCCCTGCCAGGAGTGTTATTAAGCAAAAGCGCCTGTCCCAGGAGAGCCTATTCCTGTCTCTGAGCATGGTGTCCCTGGGTCTTCAGCCAGCAGCTCCTTGCTCAGGAAACTGCCTTGACAAAGCAGTCAAGGGCCCTATGTCAGGAATTTGGAAGGACGTCTGGAAACCCAGATATACTAACAACATTACAGATGTATTAGCAGCTTCCAAAATCGAGGTGACAAAGGAGCAAGCAGCTCAGGGGCTGGACTCAGCCCATTAGGTGTTTCTTCCCTGGTCCGCACGAACGCTGGCCAGCCCAGACAGAGCGGGGCTGCAGGCAGGGCTGCAATGGGGGAGGTACATGCCCAAACTGCATCAGATGAGAATTATTAGGTCGGGATATACCCTTCTGACATCTGAACAACCTGCTTCGGAAACTCAGTGTAAGGAAGGCACCTGTACCTGTTCAAATGGCATACAGCACAAGGCTGGAGCAGCCAGCGTAGGTGAGGAAACCCGTGCAGATGTTGGCTCATTGCTGGACTTGTGGCCATTCCGCATATGCCAGGCTCCTCTCAGGAATTTCAGCTACGTGCGTGCCTATTCTTCCTAAGGCGGTCTCTAGTCCATACAGTTCTCAGTTAATGTAATTTTTTTTAAGATTAACACTTCACTCTTCTCGATGCAAGCAGCATCCTTCCATTTAATGTGGAAAGAAGGAACGTTACCTCCCAGACACACAAAAAGCCAGGATTCACAACTCCTGACGTGGGCCAACTCCCGCAGGTACATCTGTAACCACCCTCATTGAAACCCTTGGATGTAAAAGTGTCTCCCCCAGAGCGGGCAGCAACATTATTTCAGCTGCGGTGGCTCCATCCCGGCCATCTCTGACTTCCTGCAGTGGAGGTCCACCTTTACTACGCTTTCCTGTGTGCTTGCCACACTACATTTGGGGCAACCCAGCAGGAGATCCGTACCTTAAAACCTCTTGGATGGACTGCGCAGAGGGGAACAGACTAGCGTAAAGGCCATCAAAGGCTGGTAGGTGAAGGTAGACACCTCTCCATACCCTTGATGAGCACTGGACTATTCCAGGTGCTTAGGAAACACCCTACTGCCGGCTGAGGTAGACCCATGGTAACTATGGGGTGAGGGAACATAATGACAGCACTTCCATTTCTGAAGGGAAGAGGCACAAAGGAAGGAAAGGCATCACTCAGGGTGACACAAGGAAAGCCAGCTGATGGAGTACCTAGTGTCCAGGGAAGAGGAGGACACCTGATCAGAGAAAGCTTCTGAACATGGCAGGAACGGAGCAAGATTCATTCCCAGGACAAGCCGTGATAAAACCCACCACTCAGATTTCTAGTGTCTGTGTCCTTTTTCTACAACCTACATCTGCTGTGAGAGCCCAAAACCACTGACCTGAGAGCAGAGGTGCTCTGACCCCGCTCCCACAGTGCAGGGGATTTGGTCGGCAGGGTGAACTGCTGCCTCTGAAGCGCAGAAAAGGAAAAGCAGAGGCACGGTCGAGTTTGCTCTGGCATACAGGGGCTGGAGGGCCAGCCATCCGCTGCCAGACCTCTCTCAGATCACCAGCCTCGCTGCACAGATGTGTTCATGAACCACCATGGCTTGGCTCAGCTCTGGGAACCAGCTGCTTCCCGTGCTCTGGCTGCTCGCTGCCACCTTGCCCAGGGCTCAAGGAACACGTCTGTGGAGCTGCTGCAGAAGTGCTGAGCTCCCCATAGCTCTCGGCAGGTCCACCAGACCTCTGGCAGCTGCCAGGGTTCTCTCTCTGCTGAGGAAGACCAGCTCCAGTCCTGCCAGAGGCTGAGTTTGTAAGACTCCTGCCCCAGCCTTGCAGACAGGCTGTGGCAGCGGGAGCTGGTCTGCCTGCGACAGCAAGAGTGCCGGCAGCAGCCGGTGGATCAAAAGCCAAATCGGATGGGGGCAGTGGTACCAGGCAACATCACAGCCACAAACTCTACCAGTCGCAACCCCAAAACAGCCACTGAGGAATGGAAGTAGGATGGGCATAAACTGAAGTCATAATATTATGATTAGTCAAGTCACAGCTGATATCACAAGCCGCTTGGCCAAACCATGGTGGTCCCGTAGCTTCGTGGCGCAGGGGACCCACAGAGCACCGATAAGACATCCCATATCTATGAGACCTTCTGCACCAGCACCCACCACTCTGACCCAAGAGCTCTGCAACTTCAGTAAGATGGGAAGCCCATGTTCCCCCTCTTGAGGTAGAGAAACATCCCTCATTTCTCCAATGAGATGAGCTATAAAAGCAGCACTATAATTGTTGCTACCTACTGCCAAAACCACCCCGCAGGAAAACTGAAGAGTAAGAGCTCTTTACTTATTTCCTCCAAATCTCTTACTTAATGCTTCACAAAAGCTTCAGCTGGAATAGGGACACTAGAGGTGCTTCGATCTTTTTTAAGCCTGCTTGTCAAAACACAGACTACATAAGCACACAGCAGCGCTACAATAAGAAGCACTGAAATCTTGGACGGCTGTTGGTGGAGGTCACAAAAGCACGGTTATAAGTCTTTGCCAAATGTGTGCTCATTTTGTCATTGTGTCCACGATGACTCCATAACCTCCTGGGATATCCCTCTGATCTCCCAGAAAGCCACGTGGGATTAAACAGCCTGGGACATGGCTCTGGCTGTATTTTCAGAAGTCTTTAGCTGCCAACGGTCTTGGAAAGCCAACGATCAGCACTGCCTTGGGGTGAGCGGACAGAGGAGCTCCCTGAAATCAGACTTTTCAGCACGGACGTAAGAGACTAGCGCTGAGTTTTAAAAACTTTTGGTGGCATAAAGAAAGAGGAGCCAGCAGATAACTGAAGAACAGGCGCACACCCAACACTTGCGCTCCCCATCACAGACAGCAAGCAGGCAGCTCCGTAAGGCACTCTGTGACACAGTCTGCCACCCCTGGTGCACCTTGGACGTGCCTCCTCTAATGCTAAGAGTAACTTGGACCAAGGATGCTGCCTCAGTGCTCGCTGCAGGCTCAGGCACTGCTGGGAATCAGCTCTGCAGGAACGTTTTGGAAAGCAGCAAAGAAAGAGCAAGTGCAGGACAGTGAGTTTTGGAAGAGAAATTTCCTCAACCCAGTTCCTTCTGAATCTTCCAAAAACACACTCCTCTGACAATCCTGCATGTCAGAGCGCTGTTCCACAACTTCAAAACCACCTATGGTGTTTTTTCAGAAGAAAAAAGGTGATAACATAAAGGTGTTCACTTCCCCAAATAGAGCAGGAGCAACACAAGGTCCCACACGCAACATGTTCAGCAGCACGATGCACAGCTGCTTAGCGGTCAGGGCCAGAACCAAACCTCTCAGCATGGCTTTTAATAGAGTTTGCCCTTATCCAAATAACCACGGTATCAGACACATCTTTCCAGCAAAGAGACAACTTTCTTGCCTTGAAGGTGCCATGCTGCGGCGAGGCTCTGCAAATGCTGGGTGCAACAACATAACTGGCCTGCGAGTGCAAGCTCTGCTTGCATTTTAATACGGGTCTCAGAGGTTGACAGCTATAAGCGCCCCACTCTCACTCGCTCGCTTATGGACTGTCACAGCCAGCTCAGAGCCATGGCCAAGGGCATGCACTAAGTAACCAACTGCTTATGATAGTGGGGTGATTTGCAGATCCTTTGTTCGCGTTCATGAATATGCTGGCTCCAGAGAGCCTCTTCCTTTCCTCTCACCCCTGTGGCTCACCGTGCTTTACAAAACACAACGGATGGAAGACAACAGGCATCAACGTCAAAGCACGGGCTGCGGAAGACATGCTTCAAGATCAGCCCGTTACAACACAGAATGAAACCCTTCAATTCTCCAAAGCAGCTCAGCTGTGCAAACCCAGAGCAGAGGTGGGAAAGGTCACCCCTGCATCCCCCGCTCCCAGCCACCAGGTCCCGGCTCTGTCCCTCAGGCTCAGTCAAGCTGTTGTGATTCCTTCTGACCTGATTTAATGATTTGCATATGCCCTGAAGCCAAAATGATTGACAGCCATTCCACCGTTATCCTCACTTGTGTAATTGCAGCAGCTATTCTTGTACATTGAAATGTCTAATCTTAGCAAGCCACAGAGCTGCTTGGTAATATGGACCAACTGGGAATTTCCATGCAATTACTCACCACGGCTACTGGCACTTACTTGGGCTGGTAAAAGTCCTTCTTGTCGGCTGACCCCAGGCTCTGCAAGACACAAAAGACAGATGTATTTCTTTAACCCTTTGTCAAGCAAGTATTGTTGATGAAGATGTGTGGTGAGCAGGAAAAGGCACGTGCCTATGCTTTTTGCTGCCCAGTGGGTATGTGTGGGCTGGCTGGACAGGGCAGGCAGCTCAGGACCTCCAGCCACCAAAAACGCCGTAGGCAGAGCCCACAGCAGCCAAGGATGTAATAAAGAGTCAAAGCCAAGGTGTGGGGATGCGTTAGGTCTGAACCCAATGTATTCAGGCATGTCCGTGTCTCCCATCACTTGCAGAAGTGTGGCACCTTGTGTCAGGAGGTGACTCGTGTCCTCTCGAACCTACCCAGCTGCAAAGAGGATGAGGTGCAGGGTTGGCAGTGAGACTGAGCCGCCATCACCTGCAGTGAGCCTCAGGCAGGGCAGGGGACTGAGCCCGAGGCCCGCAGCCACTCCCGGGGACAGGACCACAAAATTCTTCTGCTGAGAAAAATGACATCAGACCCCAAGCGTGTGCAAGCCTGGGAAGCAGAGACAGCCTGATGCGCGCTCAGGTTCCCATGTGCCAGCATTTTCCCGAACACCACCAACTCCACCAACAGCATGGTCTAGTAAAAGTCTGACAGCATCCCAGCCTGGGCTGCTGGAGCGCCAGGGTCCCCTGGGAGAACCCAGCCAGGCTGAGCCTCCCCATGGGGAGCCCAGGGGTGATGGGCATCCCACAGACCCTGCTTTGGGTGCAAGGCAGGCCGCGTGCGTGCCACGCCCAGAGAGCACGCATGCACTGCCGTGCCTTGTCCCGCTGTCCGATGGGGCCGTATACACCCATATACGCCCAAGTCTCTCCCCCAACACACCTTGTCCCGGAGGCACCCACGGCAGAGGCTGGCCCCCTGCCCTGCTCCGAGGCCCCAGTTCATGGCACGTGCTTGCTGAGTGTGGAAGAGCCCCCACCACCCAAGGGATGCAGAGGGGCAGGCTGTGCCGGACATAGCGGGATGCTCGCAGTGCTGGGGCAGGCAGACAGACAGACAGACCCACCAAACCTGGGTGTCAGCAAAGCCTTCGTACTGCCGGAGCCCTCTCCTCCTCCTCCTCCTCCTCTCGGGGACGGTCCTCACCCTTGCGCCTTGCCAGGATAGGGGACAGTGGGCAGCAGCATGGGGTGGCCCTGCCACCCGCCCTGTCCCCGCGTGGGCAGCAGGCGTGTGCCGGCGTGCGTGCACGCTCACGGGAAGCACGCTCAGGCTCTGGGGCTGCTGTTGTAGTTTTGCTCTGTGGTTGCCAGGCAATGGTGAGCACAAACGCACGCCAAAGCAGCGGGAGCAGCAGGGCCGAATGCTAATCACGGGCACAGAAGCTCTCCCGGTGCTCTCTGCCAGTGCTCCCCTCGCTGGTCAAAGCTGCCAGGTGCTCCCACCCTGGGACTAAAAAGCAAGTGGGGAGAGGAGGGCCCCAGCTTTTAAGCAGGCAGGGATCCACTGTCACCAAAACATCCCTCCAAAAGGGAGCTCTGGCCAAGCCAGCGAGATGGGCAGCCCCTCTCCCCAGATAGAGGTGTTGGTCGGAAACTGGTGCAGGGAGCCTGCAACCAAACCCACAGCACCAGCTACGCGGAGCTGGATGCGTGCCACCCTCTTGCACGTCTCATGTGCCCATGGGGCCAGGGGATGCAGCTGAGCTCCCACTTGGGGTAGAGCTTAGAGTGCACAGCCCTTTGGGGTGGGAAGATCTCATCCGCTCGCGTGCCGAACGCCGTGTCGGCGTGCAAAAGTTTGATGGGCTCTGAGCAATCCCCACCAGGCAGAGACAGCGGCACCCTTTGGCTCTCCCCGCTGCTTCCCCTCCTCTGACATGACAGAAGCTACAGCAAAGCCCCACTGGTTTGATGGCCAGACACCAGAATGGGGTGGTCAAATGCCTGCACAGGCTGCCCTGAGATGCGGTGGAGTCTCTAGTCTTGGAGACATCCAAAACCCAACTGGACATTGTCCTGGGCATCCAGGACAACCAGGTGTAGGTGATCCTGCCTGGAGCAGAGGGTTGGACTGTGTGATCTCCTCAGCTGCTCTTGTGCATTCCTGAAGCAGCAGAGAAACGAGCACAGCAGCAATTGCACAGAGCGAATGCCCTGGGAGATGGGGACTGTCCTCCAAGCCCACAGCATGTCCGGGAACACCTCCACTCCCTTAGGCACAGCATTCCTCACTTCTTTAAACTTGACACCGAGGGTGCAACAAGGGTGACGGGCCACAGTAATTTCAGTTCCATCTGATATCTGTGCTAGCAGGGATCATAAAGAACTGTTGATATTTAAGAAGAAACCACTTGCAAACAGCTTTCTCAACACCATTGAAACACATGGAAAACCTGCATCCCACGCAGTCAGGCCCCCCACCCAGCTGCAGCTGAGGTCTGTGGGAAAAAGCTCCCATCAACCCCACAGCCAGCTCCAGACAGTACCTGACCTTTCTGATAAGTGATAACAGCAGGAAACAACACTGTCACTCTTCTATCTTTCAAAAAAGCTGGGGGGACTATAACTGTCGCCAATATTCGCAGTGCAGTAGATGGCAAAATCTGCAGCAGTCCCTTCACGCAGTCACAGGTATCATGAGCATTAACCTCCCACTGTCTCTCGCTAGGATGGAGATGCAGGTCTCTGAAATCAATCCCTAGCAAGGGAAAACCACATGGAAACTCGAGGAAAAAGAAAAGATCACCTTGAAAGTTCAGCTCTCACAGACAAGGTGTCTTGAGACAAGGCGGAAAAGCTCTAGCGAAGCCGCGTGCTCTGTGCCACCACCGTGCCACGGGTGCAGGCAAGCAGCACCACGGGCACAGCAGCCTGCCTGGCCCTCCGCATGCTCCACGGCTCATGAGCCCGTGCAGTCCACAAGCCACTGGCAGGATGAGCTACACAAGCACGCTAAGAGAAGGGGTTACCTTGAGCTTATCAAGCAATTATTTTTTAAGAGTCACGGAAAATGGAACAGATTTTAGATATCTGAAATAAAACAATGAGGCACTAACTTTGCAGAGAGGGAAAAAAAAAACCAATAAAATGGGGAGTCATTGCAGCAATGATTAGCCAAAATAGCTTATTAAGAAAACAGCAAATGAGGAAAAGCAGAATTCCAGCAACATGTCCAAGGAATCGGGCCTGGAGCAAGGCCAGGAGCTGTGGATCAGCTCCTGGCTCTACCACCACCCCAAGGTCTGGCCTTGAGCCATTTCTTCCCTCTTCGTGCCTCATTTTCTCCATACTGCCCATGCACAGCCCTTTGCCTCCTTACTCTCTTCCCAGAAGAGAAAGGGAGCATGCCCAGCATTCAGATGAAGTTACACAGGTCCATCCCACCACATTGCCCTTCTTTCTCCCAAGCATGCACAAAACCAAGATGGCCATGGATCCAGAGGGCTCTCGGAGAGCTGCTGGAAAGGACTTGGCCACAAGAATCACCAGCGAACGGAGGAGAGCTTGCTGGAGGCTGGTGGAGGTGATGCCTGGGCAGGGGAAGGTGGTCAGGGCCAGCAGCAAGACCCAAGGCAAGGACATGTTTTTGACCACCTCTAAGCAAGATCCTCATGAAAAAGTGGAAGAAGTGAGCACAGGCACACCTGGTGTCACAACAGGAGCCACGGTCACGGACCGTCCACCGAGGAGGTTAATAAACCAGGCAGAGGATAAACCAAACAACCCTCCACTTTGAAAACTACAAGTAAAGCAGCACAGAGCCATCAGCAGGAGGAAGGAGGCAAGAAGGCAGCGACGCCCTAAGAGACCACAGGGCACCTTGGGGCTGGCCTGACTTTGTGCAGCTGTTCACTATAAGATGTAGCTGTAGTAAAAATAAAATGCCCAAGGCATTTTGCCAGGGGCATGGACATCACAACATCCTGGTACAACTGGCCGGGAGCACTGAGAGAGCTCAGAGCACCTCCTAGAAAGATCCTCCCGAGCAGGGGAGCTGGCCTTCACCGACGGCTTAAAGGTATTAATTAAAAAGCACTTTGGGAATTGGTGATGGGAGGCTGCGGGCAGCACTGAGCGTGCGTGCTGTCTGCTGTAGTGCGGGACATGAAGGGGCAGCAGCCGAAGCATCTCCCCCAGGGCAGCAGCGTGGGCCGCGACAGTGCCACCAGCCGCCACCTCTGTCCCACCACACCAGGTACCACGGTCTCTGCTGGCATCCGCAGGAGGGGAAGATTATGGAAAAGTGGTCAAGGGAAGGACGGAATGTAAGGAAACAGAGTGGGGTAAAGGGAACACGCAGCCTGGTTCTTAGGAAAAACGTCCTGGCACTGAGCTTGAATGGACTTTGAACCAACTCCAGTGGGAGGGATAGAGCAGCATTTCCAAGGGCTTTGAAAAAGCTGGCTAGATAAACCATTGAGACTGGTGCAGAGGGGACAGTTCTGGCCTTACAGGGAGCTGGGATCAGCTTTTCTTCTCCTGCCTGTGCCTGGGGACTGAAAGAGGCAGAGAGCTCCCAAAAACGAGCAAAAGGTGACCTGGCATTTTCCCCTGCCTTCTGGGAGGAAAGATCAATTCCTCCTGAACTGATATGGGATCTGGAGGCTTTTATCTATGCAGCTATACAATAAAAAATTGAATGCCAGCCTGCATGCATGCACTGTTATTGGCTGATCTATGGGATTCCAGGAGAGTTGTCTGCTGGTGGCTCCTGTGCATCAAGGCATAGCTGGGGTCTCCAGAGAGGCACGGCTGCAGTGTGATGGCTCAGGTCCCAAAATAAATCTGGGAGCCCCCAGAGGCTCCCAGAAACCTCCTACTGCTGCTCAGGATGCTGGGGAGACCCTGGCCACCCCGGAGGGGAGGGAGGGAATGGAGCATCCCCCAGTTCAAAGAGCCCCCTGCAAGCCCCAAGCCCCCCCTGCAGCGTGAGTCACCCTCCAGCGGGGCCCGCCGCGCTGCTTCTCGCTTGCTCAATTCATTGATGACTCAGGGTTTAGGAAGCACATTTTAAATCCCTTAATGAAATAATGGAGAGAGTCATTTTTATCGGCGTGTATTTTTAAAACAAATACTTCAAGTGAGGCTTGTGCCCATCTCCACCCTTTCCTCGCAAGACATGGAGGTGAGCAACCGCGGGGACCGGCAGCACAGGGGCATCTGGAGGGGCAGGAGCAGCCCCCACTGCCCTGGCACATGGCGCTGGGCAAGGCAGCTACCAAAAAGCTGCTAGGCTACACCCTCCATCCCTCTGGCGTTCACGCTCCTGCTGCCGGCAGGGCCAGGAGAGGAAGGTGGGACAGCAGGATGCTGTCCCAGATGACATCCCTCAGAGCCTGGCAGTGCCCCCAACACCTCATTCCCCCCGGGTGCATGCCTTCCGAGCGCCTGCCCTTTTGGATGCAGCTGGGCACCCTCTTTAATCTCTTTCCTCTGTAGAGTAAACAACCACCCGAGCACAGGCAGCAGCAGAAGGGGACGCTGACGCCAAGCCCACAGCTCCTGGGTGCCAGGATGCAGCCTGCCAAGAAGCGGGGATTGCCTGCCAACATGATTAAGAAAGTGTTGCCTCAAGGTCATTACCACTGCTGCCCTCTGCCCCTCCCCATATAATACCTGAGCCAGGCTTGCACTGCCCTAGTTTTGATTAAAGGACCTCTCCGCATGATGCTCAGAGCCCTTCTGCTCTTGCAGAAAAGTGCAACGTCAACGTTGAAAGTGCAATGTCATAGGAAACACCTTAGAAATGCTACGAGGGAAAAGGGAAGGCAACAGGACACCAACTTTCCTGGTGCTTTTACACTAAAGCAAGACAAACTGAGAAGCCAGAGTAGTTTTATTTGCCAAAAAGGAATCACCATAAGGACCCATGCCCAGGTTCTCAGAAAGCACCTTTGCAGGCGTGTAAGAAGGCAGCCTCCCAAACTAGTAGAGCAACACCCAGCTGCATCTGGGCCATCGCTAAGGCTTCCCAGTGGCATCCAAACCAGTGGACCTGAGCACAGCCCAGGCACCCAGCTCCTCTCGTCTTCTTGGTGGTGTTCCCAGCGCTGCCTTTCCCAACTCTCCTTGCCAGGGCAGGGTGATCACACAGCCATACACGCACCGACCCAGCTCCCTTCAGCACTGCAAAACAAGCTCCTTTTAAATACTGGATTTTGTACAAAACATCAAAGACTTTTGTGGGCTTATCTCTTTATTTAAAATACGACCCACAATTTTCGCAAAGCCTTTGCAAACCTATGAGAATCTGGGCCAACATGAAATTATTCTCTTAATTTCACATTTCAGGCACTAAGTAAACTATTTTGCAAGTTATTTAAATCATATATTTAACAAGCCCAAGTTACACAACGTATATAAGCTACCAGGCAGGCTTCCCTAGGACAGCTCATCTCCGGAGCCAGCCTTGCTGGTCCCTGATAAGAATTAGCACAACATGCTGCAGACAGACAAGATGAGATCAATTTAAAGGACCGCTCTGAATTCTGAAATTCAGCCAAGCTGGGAAGATAACAGACACGGGGTTGGAAACAAGGATGCTCACGGAGGGACTAAGGCAGAAGTATCGTATTATTTATTTATTCACACCAGCAGACATCAATCCTGTTGCACTTTTTCCTCTCCTAAATGTTGCCAAGCATAATCTCAGCTCATCTTTTTCTGGGCAGTGTCCCTTGGAGAACGAAGTTATTAGCAAGGCTGAAGAAGCCTCATGCAATTATTTAGAAACTACACCAAAATAATCCCCAAAGACAAGCAGCTGCTTGCAGGTGGCAGCTTTCTAAGTCATTCCAATAAAATCTGGCTCAGTAACTCCCAGCGTAATCAATGCCCACACAAACAAAAGAGATAAAAACCGAGGGATGAGTTATTTTTCCACGCTAGAAGAGGATTCTGCAAAACAAACTTGCGGGCCAACGCCGATAGCGGTCTAGGCTGCAAACCTGCCATCCATGCCTGGTCACCTGCTGGGACCTCCGCACTGCCCCACCAGCCGCAGCATCCTTGAGCTGGGTCCCTGAGCCAGGCTGGGCAGATTCCACGGGGATGTGGGCACAGGCAGCAGGCACTTGGCCCCCAGGGCAGGACACGGTGGGGGGACCAAGGCTGCACAGTCTGTACCCCCCCATCCCGGCTTCTTGCCCGTGGATCCTGGCGGTTCACGCTTTCAGGCGCAGCCGTTCATCAAGCTCCGCGTATCTGCAACATGCTGCATTTATGAGTAATCGGGTATTGATGCCTGACTGTCGGATTCAGAGCCTAGGATGCAAGAGGGTTGTTTGGAAGGAGGAGGAAGGAGATATCGCCCTCCCGGCCCAGCTAGCAGCATCCCTCCGAGCAAGGGCCAACCCACCCTGAGCATCCCAGGGCTTGGCACACCATGCACCCCGTGTCCCTCCAGCCCCCAAACTCTGGCATGGGCTTGGCCAAGAAACCAAAGGACTGTGGGAGTGCTGCCTCCTCCCCTGCGGACACCAGCTCCCCGCTGTGGGCTCCGGCACCCATCCCACCTGCCATCACGACCTGCCCCCAGCACCATACCCCTTGAAACAGCCCGGCCCGGGCACTGCCAGGGCCTCGGGCTAATACAGCCCTGAGTCTGCCCAAAACCCAAATTTGAGGCCAGATGAACCCTCAATCCTAAAACCTGAATTTCAGGCTGGACGAACCAGACTGCTCAGCTGAAAATCACAGTGATAACTCCTGCCTTCAATGTGGCAGTGGTGCAAACCAGCTCATGCCCAGGAGGGAGCTCCGGGCCACCTGGCTGGGCGCAGCTTTGCACCTCCAAAGGCAAGCCTTGCTGGAGAGCAGATCTTTGCCTGCATGCCGGAGCACGGCAGTGATTAAGGAATGGAGAACAGGGGTGATTAAGGAATGGAGAACAGTGGTGATTAAGAAAGGGTGGGTCACAAGGCAGAACAAAATCTGGTAGCAGGGAAGGGTCAGGCCGGGGCAGCAGCGCTGCCTGCCCAGATGGAGAGATGGAAGGGGCTGGCTCAAGGGAGGGAGGAAGACACATGCCGTTGGGAATCAGAAAAGGGCCTTGGTCTCTCAGAAGATGGCATTTCGGCAAAGCCACAGCACCGGTGGATGATAGGGGGGTGCATGAGCCGCCAGTGTTTCTGCACATGCCAGCCCCAGCTTCTCACCGTCATGATCCTGCCTCCTCCCTCAACTACAAAGGCGCCGAGGAGGGGGCGGGTGATTCCCCGCAGACCCGACCCAGCCAGGGGAGGATGCCAATGGCTTTAACATGTTCATTCTTCAGCGGCTAGCTCATCCCAGCCCAGCTCTGGAGCGGGAGTCTGAACCAGCTATCACACTCGCCTGCAAACAGCGCTGACCCTGTGCACGCACACGGGGCATTGATGCACATCCAAGTTGGGCTTTGAGTCCGATGGAAGGTGAAAAACATGCCAAAAAGTACAGAAAACTGCTTTTGGACCATTTAGGGGGAAGGAGAAGGAAACATGGCTATGCACGCGAGGTACTCTGAGGCAATCCAGGGAACAGAAACGAAGCCCTGCAGCCACCCCCCAGCAGAGCAGCTCAAGCCGCACCTGGGAGCCAGAGCAGCTCGTGGTGTCGTCTAAGCAGCTCTCCCCACTGGAGGTGCCATGGACCCACCCAGGAAGACGTCCTGTGTTTCACCGGCTCCCCTGGCCAGCGCGTCCTGACACCACAGCCCTGCTCAGAGGCCAGCCTGAACCCACCACCTCGCCACACCAGGACGGCCTCTTGCGAGCAGGTGTCCACCCACGCTCCAGCGTCTCATCTTCCCAGAGGCCAAATGCTCTTCTCTGGTTGCTCATCCACCCCCACGTCCGGGACCCAGGAGGGGAGACCTTGGTGTTTTCCTAGGGGCTGAAATGCAAATGTAAACCTGGTTCTCTGGAAAACAGGCTTCATCTTTCACCCAACCTATATCTGATCCCCAGGAAAGCAATGAGATGGGTTCTCCTGGAGAGCAGCCCCGTTACCAGCCCCTCGCTCTAGAGCACATCTCAGCAGCTCACCCTGGCCCTGCCAACAGGTTGTATTTATGAGGGCCAGGCCAAGCCAGAACAGTGCCAACCTCCCCAACATCGTTAAATTCTGCTTCCTCCTCCTCATCCTTGGAGTACACCCTTGCAGGTGCATTGCAGAGAGGAGCAGGGATCTGCGCACGCATGCGTGTTGGACCAAGGAGGAACGGAGCCAACGCCTGGTGCTGTGAGCCGTGTCAGCACAGCCCCAGCGCCTGCCAGCCCCGCTGTCCAGCAGCGCCTGGTGACCCCTCTCCTCCTTCAGTCTCTTTCCACTCGGCAATTAAATGCACACAACCGGGTTGGCTGCAGCACGAACCCTCACAACTGACTTTCGGTTCCTCATCAGCTGGGGTAACGAGGACAGGCTCCATCCCCGTGCCTGCCTTCCTACTGGGACGAAAAGCAAGTCTGCTAACGAGCATCTGCCAACACCCCCCAATCAACAAGTCCATTTGCATTCGTCTTTCAGTCCCCTGCCACTGCACCTTCCCTTGCCTTCCCACCCCCTCCCAGCATCTCCCCCAGCCTTCTCCCACCCCTGCTTTCCCCAGCCAAGCCTCTTCCCAGGCCACGCTCCCCGCGCCAACAGGGGTTGCTCACTCGCAAACCCCTTGCAGCTCACACCACGCCAAGGCAGACCCGAACTTCAAAGCATTTCTTTACCGAGAGCTCATCCAGGAAACTTTTTTTCTCAACTTCTATTATACTGCTACATGCCTGTAAAAATTAATTTATGCACATATACACATGCATGCACGCACAGCCTCTTTATTAAAAAGTTTCTCTTTCTGGAAGGACCTCCCTGAGCCGTGCTGAGGGCTGGCACAGACTGAGCCGTGCACTTGCTGCTCATCGGAGCTTCTCTGGATGAAAGAACTTGTCAAATTGCTGGCAAAACCACCGGAGCTTGTAAACTCTGCCAGCTCAACAACAACATCTAGGGTGACACGCACGCACAGGCGTGGGCACCTTCTCTCCGTGTTTTCGTTAATCAAACCCCTAATTAGTTAGGTAAGGGCGCAGGAGCTGCAAGGGAGGAGCAGCAGACACCCAGGCTGTATATTCATTGATAGCTGGTACCAACACTGTGCTGCACATGCGCTATTTTCTACCTTATTTTTATTTCTCTTTCTTGATTACAGCCTGCAAACTATTACTGCAACTTTAAGCACGTCAAGAAAGAGCTGTGCTTGGGCTTAAGTGTTTGCAGAATCAGGGCCGAGTTGTGTAGCTGAATATGCTGCTATTTATAGCATTAAGCCCTGAGCACGGCACGCGCAGGGGGTGCAGCGCGGCTCAGTTCGTGTTGCTGCTAGAACCTGGGTTTTTTTGTTTTGCCTCATTTAAGGGGGTGTCAGCTGCCTGATCTTAATGTTGCATTCATGCACTGCCTGGTATTTTCAAACATTTTGGGTTTTTTTTTTTAATTTTTGGGCATACCAGCTCATACATGTTTATACTGGTTTATAGGTGAAGTTATATATTTCATCACTGAAAGAAAAAAAAAAAAAAGGCAAGAAAAAAGGCTGGAAGCCGAGTAGTCAGCTCTCAGCTCCAAGGGCCTGCAGTTAATTACACCCTGTCCTCAGCATGTACTTTACATGCTGCATTGCCAGCCCCGCAGCCTGGCTGGGTGTCAGGCAGCCTGACAGCAGGTCTGCCCGCCAACCCGGCTAATTATAGCGCGGGGAGCAAACGAGCGGGCGGCCTCCCCGTCTCATGCTCCGCTCAATCAGCTGCAGCCTCCCAGGACGCGGAGGACCCAGGGCTGCAGCTCGGGCTGGGAAAGACCATCCCCCTGAGGCATCCAGGGGGACTGCTGGGCACCACAAGGCTGAGGGTCTCCAGGAGAGAACCTCAGGTGGTGTCCAAAGGCCCTGACCCCACCAGGAGCACCTTGGCAGGGAGCACGCTTGCCACTCACCACCCCAGCCACCCTTCACCCTGCCCCGCTGGAGCAGGCTGAGCGTGGCCGGTCCCATCCGAAGTCCGGCTGCCTTCTGACCAGCGGGTCCACCTCTCCTTGGACAGACCTCTGCACCTCCCTTGTTTTCTCCCTCTGCCTTCACCTGCCCCCCCGGTACGGGGTCTGGGGGGTACCCCTCCACTCAATCTCAAAAATCGAGATGCGTGGGTACGTCCCACGTATTGGTAGGGACAAGCCACCAGATGCAAGTGGACCACAGCGTGAGGCTCCCCACAGCAGGGTCCTCCACCCAACTGCCTGAGGTTTGCTGTCCCACGGGGGAGCCCGAGCATGGCAGACCCCTGCCCAGGCAGCACGCAGGCAGCAATGCCTTTGCCCAGGTGAGCGGGACCAGGACCAGGACCACCACAGGGCAGCACCCTCAGGAAGGGCCCTCTGCCATCAAATCACTCCTTTGGTAGCACACCTGGACAAGGAAGAGGATCCGTCTGGAGCAGGGATCCAGCCAACCTGGCCGGTCACCCACCCACCGGTGAGCTATTAATAACCACCGCGCACGCAAGACCTGCAGGAACATGAACCAGGCTGTCAGCAGGAGACCAAATAAAACCCAGCCCTTGCACGGGACATCATCCAACCAGAGCTCAAAACGCCACTGAAGAGCAGGTCTCTCATTCTTTTGGCCCAGAAAGTGGCTCCCCGAGGTTATACAATGTCTGAGTCAAACTATGTAAATACAAATCCTCACTCCTGGGAACCTGGCTGCCGGCAGCCGGCTCCGTGCCCATCAACCACGGCAGGACGCAAATGCAACCATGATATGCTCTTAACTGAGACCTCAGAGGAAGAGCAGAGCCGCTTGCAGAACAACATGCCCACTGCAAAATAATGATGCTCCTCGCAGCTGGCCTCTTCACCATCCTCCTCCTCCTCCTTGGTGGCTAGCAGTGAGCCCGTCGCACCAGGAAACCCGCTCCTGCACTGCTCATCCTGAGGGAGCTGATGGCTCTGGGCAGGCTGGGGGGCATGGGAGGCTACAATGCGCTCTTCGGTTTTGGTCAGGAAAGGGAGCAGATGTGACTTGGGGTGCAGAGATACCGAGTGAGAAGGTGATATTTATACAGGCACTTTACGGAGCAAAACCGCTGCTTAAAGAGAGCGGGCACAACTTCAGTGCCCGGGGTAACACTTAAGGGCCTGTGCTGAGCACCCCTTTCCCACCGTCACTGACTCAAGATAACTCCTCTGGGCCTAAAAATTCATGTTTAGTCTCAAACCAAAAGCGGTTCTTTTAAAAACAGGGCTTGAAGCATATCAGCCCTATTTTGGAGCTGCAAGGCTCTCCAAAATTAATACGCTACAGGCTTTTGGGAGCAGACGCTAACATCCATGCTCCTCCAGTCCTTGCTGCCACGCAGCCCTTGTCTCTCTGCAGACCCCAGGGACACTGGCCCCACTCTTCAGCCTCATCCTCCTCGCCTGCACCGTTGCGGTGGCCGGCAGCTCTGCTAGAAAGCCCCTGTCACTGGGCACTGCCCCAGGGCACAAAAACGGGTTCAGGAGTGCTGGGGGAAGGAAGGGGGAGGACAAAGTGCCCTGGGAGAGCCCAGGTGCCCCGAGAGGCCGCGGGAGAACAACCCCGGGGCACCGAAGTCCATGCTGGAACCGCTCAGCAGAGTCAGGGGTTTTAAGCTGAATGTGCATCCTGTGGCGCTGCCAGAGAAAGTTGGAAAATGAGCATCTTCAGAAGGCAACGCCAACTGCCACAGAGGGCAGAGTGGGCAGAAAGCCTGGGGCTGCTTACTTGGATGTGTATGTAAGAAATGTATATACCCAACAAACTGTTTAAGCAGAGAAAAACAGAGTACAAGAGTACAAAAACATTATTGATGTATGTTACAGGTGAGGCTTTAAGTAGGAAAAGTCCCTTGAACTTTGCATGCTTCTCTAGGAATATCCTCTCTAGGCTGAGGGAAGGAGGCACTGGGTCATTCCAGGCCGCCCACTTCTCATCCAGTCAGGACAGTAAAAAGGAGGAGGGGGACGATGATACCCTTCCATCCCCTCAAAAACAAGGAGCTTCCCCCGTAAAGCCAACCCCAGCCGGCAGCAAGGTTCAGGTCAACACACGTGGTGTGGGGGGGATGACTTTGCCACGTCCCCGAGCTCACCTGCCTGGGCAGAAAGGGACCGGGACGGCCAGACCTGCCCTCGCTCCCAAGCTTGCTGAGAGACTGCATCAGTACGCTAAGTATTTACACGGGCTCCAGCCGGCTGACCACCACTAAATATTTAGGCATCAAACTCCATAAAGGAAGTGCAAGACACACTACAGAATAAATTGAGTACATTAGAAAAAGCCCAGAGGGGAAAAATAGATTTTTGGAACGTGTTCTCAATCTCATTAATTGGGAAGACAGCCCTGGAGGGGAAAAAAAAATGATTATATTCCTCCCCAAACCATTATCCACTCTTCAGAGTGGATCATATGAAAACAGTTATATAAAAGAATAAATTATATTTGGAATGGCAAGAACCCCAGAATAAAGCTAGAAACTCTGATGTTCCCATATAAAGATAGGAGACAGCTATCTGTTCCAAATTTTCAAGTTTTCTGCTGCGCCAATTCAAATTCACTACATACCAGCATGGCCATATAAAGGGGACTCCACCCATGTAATCTTGGAACAAGCAATAATCCCCCAAACTATCAATTTAATGTATGGGGATACAAAATGAGACAAGAATGTACTCACAGAACGAGCAATCCATTAACGACATGGCAAAAGGCACCAGAACGTGCACACAGGAATATCTATTTAAAGTGACATTTGCATTGAAAGACCGGATCTGAAATTAAGATTTCTGCATGCAGACATCATAGATTCTGCAAATTAAAAGGCCGTTTCTAGATCCAATGTGAATTTTATTTTTTGTTTTATTTTCTACTACTTGTTCAGTGTCACGTTTCTTGGCCAGCACTAGAAAAACAGCTCTTCGTCGGAGTTTTTTAAATTAACTTTGCTTCTGATCGGCTTTCCAGCCCATCTCGCTCAGTCTCCTGAGCAGCAGAGGAGCAGGGATGGTTTAGGGACAGCTCTGCAGGGGTGCGAGGGCTGGAGCCAGGCAGGGTCCTCAGCCTGAAGCATGTGGAGATGCCCCAGTGCCAGCTCGGGAGCGACGCGGGCACTAGCATGCAGCACCCAACCACGCAGGTGCCAGCTGCCCCATGCACAGGCGGCCCTGGGCTCCCCCTTACCCTGCATTATATCCTAGGTGGATAAAATCCTCCCTTTTCACAGATTTCCACAGATGCAACACATTACCAGAAACCCAGATGCTGTTAGCCTGTTACAGCCGTCTCTGCCCCGAGAGCACGTGGGGCTGGTGTGGGATCGGGCACTGCGGCGAGGTGCAGGCGATGCGGCACACGGGGAAGGAGGATGCAATCCCACAGTCTGACTGCCCGCTCCCGAGCCCCCGGTGAACATGCTGTCACATTTGAAACCACACAACGAGCTAGTTCCTCGCCTAAACTAAACAAACAATAGATAAAGTTCAGCAGGGACCCTTCCAAGTCCCCTTTCCAGTTCGGAAGTAATGGGCACACAGAGACCCAGGGAGCATCCCAGCAGCTCCGCATGCCTCCTGCCAGTCGTGTGGAACCCCCCCACCAACGGTGGGCGATGAGGAGATGGGAACAAGGGCTAGAGCTCATCTTTTATCAGATCAACCCACAGTTTTTAAACCAGCCAAGTGCTGGGGCGCAGACCCCCCTTGCCACTGGTCTGAAGCAGAAGCCTGAAGAAGAAATTGCTTATTTTCTCCAGTTCTACCAGTCTAATAAAAAATAATAATTAAAAAAAAAAATTGCTCTTGAAGAAACCACCTCCGCTCCTACGCCGAGACCGCAGCAAGTACCAGCAGCACCACGTCCAACCTTCCCCTGCACCCGTCAGCACTGCGCACATCGCTGGCGCTCCAGCAGGCGAGCGGCACCACAAGCGAGTGCCCTGGAAGGCACCCAGCAAAGAGACCTGTCCAAGCCATCGGGATGGATACACAGATAAACCAAGTCAGCTAAGTGTTTCCATCCAAGCCAGACAGTGACTAAGAGACGGCATTAATTTGTTACTCAGCCGAAGTTAAACTTTTCAGACCCAGAAGAGCCAAATGGTTGTTCCAAGTGAAAAAATACTGCAGGATGCATTCCTTCGCCCTGTCCCAGGAATACCCGGGGATTCATGATTTCAGGATGGAGCTGACAGCTCTTTCATATATCACAAAGAATAACAAACTAACCTTTCTGGTTTTCTTTTCACTCCCCAAATGCTATTTACTGGTTGCAAGAAGATGCACGTCATGTTCACGCAGCGCTCTGGGGAGGTGGAGGGCTGTACGAGCTCCACATGCTGTTATTGCAGCAGATCAAATGAACACAAAAAACAAAAATTTGTTTTATTGGCATTACTGCTGTCAGCACAGAGAATAAAAGAGCGCACACGAGGGAGCATCCACCTTCCAACCCTTTCTGGATTCAACGTAACGGCATGCGTGAGCTTTACCCAGAGATGCGAGACTGAGAAACAAAAACGGACGAACCCTCCGGTGCTTGGAAGCTCTTCCAAATTTCTTTGAAATTTGATATACTGCTCAAATACTTGCAACTCTCACACAGTTCCCATGCGCAGCAGGGACAGGGCAGCACCTCCGTGCCGGCGTGCGGGAACCAGCACGCCCAGGCGATGGGGCAGCAGCCCGATGCCTTGCTGCAGAGCCCAGCGATCCCAACACCCGTGCAGAGGGTGGGTGATATCACCAGCAGCTGTCACAGCGACAGCCTTTTTATTTATTTTCTCCTTTTTGGGCCTCCAGAAAATGGCATTTTCAAGGGCCAGACTCAGAGCCAGGCAGGACACACGTACAACACCACGTAAGGTGCCACGAAATCCCAAGACGGTGGCAGCCGTGCACAGCGAATGCAGGGGGAGGCTTCCCCAGCCCCCTCTGGTGCTGCAAGCCTTTGGCCCCCCGGCTGAGGCTGCAGAGTCCAGGGCACTGTGGGGTCCCCTGGGTGCCCCTCACCGCTGCCGCACATCTGCTGCCTGCAGGCAGAGGAGATTTCACCCTGTCAACCTGGAAAAATGCTGCACAGCAGAGCTCTAAACAAACGTACTGCCACAGAGATTGCACCCGACTTCATCTGAAACACCAGCTCCAGGAAACTAAGAGAAAAACATATGTCTATGACATGATACAGCCTCGGTAAATCCTTGCAAAGAACACAGATGATGTAATACCCACATCTTATTTTATAAAAATATAACGCTTTCTCGCAGTAGGTCAAACCCGGGGCTCTGCAGAGCCTCTCAGCTCCAGCATCCCTCTTTTGCAAATCTTCAAAATAAGCTATACCAAGGTGCCGTGCCACAGAGCTAGAAATCAAACTCCCCTCCGCCGCTCAGCACAAGACCCAATACCCCTTGCTGTTGCCTGGCCCCTTTTGAAACACCCTCAGTCCCGTCTCCTCCATCAATCGAGACCTGTGGACCAATTTTAATGCATAATCAAAGAAGCTTAAGAAATCCCTTTGGGACAGTAGGGTGATGTAAGTGCCCAGAGAGGCCCCAGCCCTGGTAAGGATCTTCATGGCAGTCTGCTGTCACTTGAGGGACAGCGCAGTGATGGTCCTCACACCCCCGTGGACGTGGAGACCAGGGAGAGAGGTGATGTGCTGACTCCACCCAGTCTCCAGTAAAACTCCTGCCAACTTCAGCCGAGCCGGGCTGCCATGCAGGAGGGTGGCCAAACCCAGCATCCACACGGAAGGTGACAAGCACGCGAAAAAGCGACTCTTACGTTCATGCAGGGCATCCTCCCATGGCAGGTGATGCATATTGGAAGGACTGTTCCGAAACGCAGTGGCCGCTCGGGTGGCGGGTGACACATGCTGTGTGCAAAATGCACATCTCTAAAAGCTGCTGGGGCTTTTAGGGCTGGGCAGGGCTCCGCCGCTCCTCCTCTCGCCGCCCACGGCCCTTCCGTGTCGCACCTACTCCCTGGTCCCCACCCTGCAGCTCCTGCCCGTGTCCTCACACTCACCCCATCCTGCTGGCTCCTGCCCACCTCCGGATCAGTGGGCATGGCAAAGCCAGCAAAACTAGGGTAACGTATTGGGCCAAACCAATAGCCCGCCTAGCAGCCGCTGCTCGGAGTGGGGAGCCATGACAGCTTGGGGCCAGCTGCCGTGATGCCCGCTGGAGCGGTATCTCCTCTGGTGCAGTCCCTCCTCCGGCACGGTCCCTCCTCCAGCACATCCTCCCGCATGCAGGGGTCTGGGCACCGGTCGCCTCCGCACTGCACAGGCCAGCAGCCCCCCAGGCTGCTCGCTGAGCCCATCTACCCTTCTGGCCTTCACCACAGCCAGATCCACATCATCTTCATGAACCACATGAAAAAAAATAGCTGCCTTGAATTCATTTTAGCTTTTTCCCAGCAAATCTCTTTGGTACCCCCCTACTTCTGCTATTAAATCACTCACCATCTCTGTAACACTCAGCGCTGCACAGGGCCCCCTGTTTCTTCCTTCTCCTCCTCCCCTCCCTCCTGGGGCAGCCGGGCTCTCCCTGCTGGGAGGGCAGCAGCCTGTCCCGAGATTCCTATCCAGCTGCCCGCAGCCTCTCCCTGCAATTACAGGCTTCTGCAGCTGTCCTAGGGTAAGTGGCAAGGGCAAACCTTAAGGCAACTTCCATGGAAATGTCTCTGTTCCAAGGCAGGTTTATCTGCCCCTGCTTTCTCCTGTCTGGAAAAAGAGCATCCCACATGCATCGGCAGCATGGCGATCTGAAACAACCAGGCAGAGAGCAGCAAAATGACCTCAACCTGTCCCCAGGAAACAAGGATATGGGTATTCCCCCGGGACCCTGCATCACCCCAGCGGCCCCAGCCCCACCGGCTCCTTCCCAGCAAGGGCAGGTCTGCGGGGCCAGGGCGGCCACCCCAAAAGCTGGGTAACAGCTGGAAACAGCCCAGGGCTTGCACGACCCCTGCATTTGCAAAGATAAAGTGATCCTTTAATGCTACATCCAAATGGCTACTGGTGGGTTTTTCTAACCCACAGGACAATATTTGGCAGACACACTCATACTGTCTGGCTATGGCAAGATGTGGGTGCTGGGGCACTGGGATGGGCAGTGCAGGGTACGGCCCCAGCCGGCAGCTGCAGGAGAAGCCTCGTACACCTGAGCTCAGAGTACGGCCATACAGCCCCGGGGGCGCTGATGGCAGTGGAGGACATGTTTGATGCTGGCAGGGACACCAGCACTGTGGCTCTCATGAAGCACTCGCTCTACCTCTCGCCTCTCAGGCTTGATCACCACAAAAGCCCAGAAACCCTATCCAAAGGCCAAAGCTAGGAATTCATATCTCCAGCGGACAACAAAAACCATACTCATGATAGAAACTGCTTTTACAGGGCATGACAAGTTTACAGCTCCTCTCCCCACAAATCTCTCCATAGTCCACAAGCAATAAATGACCTTTTTACCTTGTTCCTGCTGTCCCACAGGAGCTAACGAACTCACCACCCCTTCCCTTGCCTTAACCCCGCTGCGACTCCCAGCCCTGCCCAGCAGCACCAGCCCTGCCGGATTAACGCTCAGTGCAAACTCACCATAACTACTCTCTGCTTTGAAGATGGCAGCCTCCGACCTGAGGAAGGGTTTGTGCCCTAAACAGGGTCCCGTGTTTCCCAGGTCCCACAGTGGGTCCCATAAAAGCCCTCAGAAACCACCCACCGAGCGGGGCGGCCAGTCACGCCAGTCCTGCCCATCCACCGCTCGTCCGCTCGGAGGTAGAGGCAGCACCACCGCAAGGAGTTACCCAGGTCACTCACTGTTCTTCTGCCCGTTTATTTTAGGGACGCGAGGCACCTCCAGGAGGTCTTTGCTGAGGCTTCATCACTGGGCACCGCATATTCACGTCAGAGACAGTCACTACCTGAAACCAATTTTAATCCAAATAACATTAAAAAGATACTCCGGGGATTAAACAACCTGGCAAGCCACAGGCACAGCCCCACATAACCCTCCTGGCGCTCATACCACATGCCTCAGTTTACCCACTCATTACAGGCAGGTACAGCAATACCCAGCTCCTGCAGGGCAGTGGGAGGTCATATACACGCACATATACATACATACATACATACATATATATATATATATACACGTTTGTATGTTTTCCTTAAAAGCGCAGTTTCTAGGACTGCTCCCATGGGAAGCACAGCACCTTGATGCTTTGGCCGGGGGTCGGGATGCGCGGGCAGCAGGAAGAAGGCAAAGCCATGCCTTCAGCAGGCCCTGGAGAGGTCTGCCTGCAATCACGCAGCATTTAAGCTGTTGCGAGGGAAGAAATTAAAGAAATAAGTCGCATTTTGTTCGTGCTCAGTAAACACTCGCTAGAGAGTCATAATTAAACCTTGCATATGCTCTTCCCCGAGCCTGGGCAGGAAACTGCGGTGCTCGTTATCACAGGCTGGTCCCAGGGTGGCACCGGAGCCCTGGGCTGGCACAGGGATGTGGGTGCTCACAGGGGGAGCGGGACGGGTGCTACCGGGGCAGGAGGGGTGAAGACAGGGATGTCAGAGCACAAGGAGGCTTGGCTGGGGATGTGGGGACAGAGGGCTTGACAGGGTAAAGCAAAAGATTTGCTGTGCAAGAAAAGCTGGGCTAAGAGGAGATGGTGGAAGAGGAGCTGGGGGAGGAGAGGGAAGGTGCAGCCTGAGCTCCGCTGCCAGCACAGAGAAGGGCAGCAGAAAACACCCTCCGCAGACCAGACCCTGCCCAACTGCCACCACCACGCACGCGTGCGCACAGCCACGGTGGCACTCCTGCGGCTGGGGGGTCACCCGTGCCCCTGCCCGTCCCCTGCCCTCGGCAACCAGCTGGCCAGGAGCATCCCAGCACCTTGGGATTCCTGGCAGCAGTAGAGTGGGCACGGCTGCCTGCTACAAAAATGAATTGGGAAAGCCAGTTTTGGGGCAAAAGGGCCCTTTTTGGAGAGGAGGGGAGAAGAGGAAATTCAAGAAAAAAGAAACAGGGAAGAAAAAGCTGCTGTGTAAGAGATGCAGAAAGGGGAAAAAAAAAGAAAAAAAGTTGAAAAGAAATCCCTGGGGAATTGTGGAGGAGAAGAAAGAGCGTAGACACGCCAGGCGAGCCAGAGCGAGAGCCAGAGAGCAGGAAGCGCCTAACTAGGATGGAGACAGAGATACTACAAAATCGCGGTGACGTCATGCCGGAGTTGCAGCGGTTTCCAAAACAACTCCAAACTCCAGCGCCCGGAGAGGCAGCGAGAAGCGCGGGAGAAGTGGAAATGAGATGGGGCTCCGCGCTTGGAGGGAGCTGGAACAGAAGCTCGATGAGTCTGCGGAGCTGAGCCTGCTCCGGGCTCCCTTTCGGTTTGCATTGGCGGGACGGGCTCTGGGGAGCCGGCAGACACAGAGACAGAGGTTATTGCAGAGCCAGGCAGCATCAGAAAGGAAATTCCTGAGGGTGTTTTCCTAATTGACACGTACAATGAAGTTACAGTCCCCCAAAGCTCCTTTCTGCAAGAAGGTAAATGCTGGATGCTCCCAAGAAGCAGAGCCAAGGAGTGAGCAACAACAGAGACGGCGACCCAGAGGAAATAAATCTGCAATAAATGGAAACCACACACAGAGAGTTGTCCTGATGGCAGCGGTGTTGCTCTGCCCCAGCCTGTTCGGATTAGAGGGTTTTATGGCTGAGTTGGCCGGGGGTGGAGGACGCACGGGGAGGCCTGCCAAGGCGGCTGGGTAGACTCAGGACTGTTTGCGGAGGGTAGAGAACAAAACGAGAGGAAGACAGAGCAAACCCCTGTGGGGTCAGGCTGTGATGCCCCTCACCCAGGGTTTGCGATGCGAAGCTGCCTGGCGTGCCCCCAGCCCACCCCTGCAGCCAGATACGGGCAGGGGTACAGCAGCCCTGGCGCCCACCCTCTGGATGAGGGAGGACGACTCAACAGCCAGGGTGACTCCGAACAAGGAAATTTCTTGGCTACGTGGACAACCTGGTTACCAAGGAGCTCCTCACCCACAGAAGGGAATCGATTTGCCCTCGTTTCAGGCAGGGAGAGTCTGGCACAGACCTCTGCATCCTCCCAGGGTCTGCACAGGACCCTGACATCAAGGACAAAGAGCACAACTTCTAGGAAGTCCTTTTGGAAGAGATTTCTCTGCCAGAATGGTGCCAGGCAGATGGAAGAAACCCATCTTGATGCCTTCACTTGCACCTCCCCTTGCAATGCTGCCAAAGCTCAGGAAGATGCCAAGCCCTGAGGATTGGCATCATCAATGCTCCTCAGGAGCCACGGTTCAAATGCCCCATGGCCCAATGCCCCCTTTGGTGAGGCTGGCCCGGACACATGCATCAACTGTGCCCACTTGCACCACCACGGTCCAGCTAAGACTGGGAGCTGGTCGATCTCAGCCCTCCTGCCACAGCCATCCCTGCAGCACCCACAGCATCTCCATCCTTCTGATGGCCCCAAAGGCAGCCAGGATGCCTGGAGTGGTGGCTCCTGACACCACACAGGTGGCATGGGGTTATTTTCAACATGCATCCTCCAAGATCAGAGCTAACCAGGACTTCACAAACTGCTCTCCCACCATTCCTCTTACCACTCTTATGCCTGCAAGTTTGGGGAGGCTTTGACTCTTCCTGTCTCCCCAACCCCAGATGTGTTTCTAAGTGACTCACTGGGCAACCTGCCGCGGGCTGCAGGCAGCTGTGCAGCTTCTTCACTGCCTGCCTGGTCAAAGCCAAGCCAAAGGCAGCAGCCTGAGTGCTCCCCCATCTTTGCTCTCACAGCTTTACCTACTGCAAAGCTGGAGCCCGGCTGCTTTCATGGGCCGTTAATTAGCAACGCTGTAATTGGGGCTGTCCTGGTGCTGGGGCTGATCCTGGGGGTCAGGTACCCTGCAGCAATCCAGGCCTGGATCCTGCCAGGACACAAGGCTGCCCACTCTGTAACCACCGCTGCACATGTGATGAACCTGCTTGGTCTCAGTTCTGTCCTACTGCTCCCATAGCTTCTGCCAAGCGATGAAGCATGCAGGTAACGCTGCTGAACTCACTGGCCAAGAGGAGGATGGGTGTCAGGACATGCCTGCAGGCCGGTGGACAGGTCCGGGGTGGGGAAAGGGGCTCCCAGCCTTGCGCCACACACCAAGAGAGAAGTGCAGGGCAAGCTGGCTGAATCAGCTCTCTTTGCCTCCAAACCTGTGACCGAGCAGCAGGAGAGCACGCGCTGCATACAGCTGGTTTGGCCATGAGTCCAGCTTGCAAACTTCACCCCCATGCCCAGGGGAATCCGTGGGAAGGCACCGAGACTCCTGAGCTGGCGAGAGAGGGGATCGCTAGGACCGCTGCTATGCAGGACGCGGCCGGAGATGGAATAGGTGCTGGTACAGCAATGCCCGCTCTGCACACGCTGGATGACTCAGAGCTGGCAGCACCCAGGGAGCAGGGTGGCCACCAGCAAAAGCCCCTACCTGTCAGCCTCCCCACGGCCCCCTTCCAGGCTCCACGTTTAAAACTCACCACGGCTGCTTTCCTGCCCGGGGGCGAGGAGAGCCTGACTCATGCACTAGAAGAAATTAATAAGCGAGCAGAGAAGACGGGTTCATCCCATCCACCAGGCAGCATGAATCACTGCTTCTCCTGACTGTCTCATGTATTGTTCCAGCACTGAGTCAGTACTGCTGTGCGGGTTAACAAGGGGAGAAATTAAAAGTTATGGCCTATGAAACGCAGCAGCACTGAGAAATTAAAAAAGAAGTGCTACTGTAAGAAAGCTAATAGGACTACCCACAGAGTCCCAGAAAAGAAATGCTCTGTGCTCCAGCTTTCCCCTCCACAGACGTGCCCCCCACCAGAAATCAAACCCTCAAACCTCCATCACAGGCAGGCTCACTGCCTGCAGCATGGGCAACATGCTTTGCAGCATCAGTTTTCTTTCTGCTTAAAAGCTGCCACCTCTGTATTTATCATTTTAAGCGTACAATCTTAATTGGATGACGTGGTCTGGTTGTACTTCCTGCCCCGACTGGGCCGTGCATGCTGCACGCACACAAGCCCATGCCTTCCCCTTACCCCCAAATTTACAGCCCTGGTCTATTGCTTCCTCCAAAAGTACAAAATGGGATTTTGAAGGCTGATGAGGAGGAAAACAGTAACTCCTGGACCAAGTCCTGTCTCAGGGCAGGGGACCACCCCCCTTCTCAAGGGCCAAACCGCTAGCTCCTCTCCAGCTGCCAAGCTGCCAGGTTGCTCCATCTCTCCCTGGTAAGGAGAAAGCCCTGCCTGCTCTTCCCAAGCGTGCCAGCCCCCATTTCGCACCCCAAACCAGCTCCTGCCATGCAATAATGCCTCACCAATGTAAACAGCAACTACATGCTGGGCCTCGCAAAATAAATCATACTTAATCTCAAAATAAAACAAGAGACTCCTGCACTCAAATGGCTGCAACAACCTGCTTTTTAAGGTTGGGATGGAGCATCTCAAGTCCTCTTAGGGTCCTTGTTCACTGACAATCTACACACTTTGCAACCAGGAAAATACTTAGCTGATACACAAGACAAGGCTATAAAAACTTGGAGAAACAGGGGACCAGAACCTGACTTCATGGAGCAGAGAGATGAGAAACAGCTTGGGAAATGGGGTCAGCTGCTGGCCTGTCCTTAAACACGATCATGAATTAGAAACATCTGCTGTGCCCTAAGTGACTCTTTCTGATCATATCATCCATAAATGAGTCTCATCCTCCTTTGACACCAGCTAATGAATTGGCTTTGAAGATACTGCATGGCAGCAAGTTCTGCAGGTTAATGCCTCCTGTATAAGAAAGCATTTCCCCACGGCAGTGCTTCATCTCCTTCCTTGCAGCCCTGTATAATGTATTTCTGCCTGAGAGAAAGACCAAGAAGTGCTCAAAGGAGACTCTGTGACTCACGGCATCACCCCAGAACCATCAACCCTGCCATGCCGAGACTCCAGTGCAGCTCTGCCAGCCCTCTGCAGCCCAGATGGATGGTCGCAGCCACCTCTGCTCAGCCCCAAGTGCTGCCAGCAGCCCCCCTTCGTCATCCCACGCCCCGCTCCCGGCTGACCGCGGTGGTGGTGGCTCTGGGCAGGTCCCAACACGAACACAGTGTGAAGCCTACTTGTCCATCATCCAACCCAGTGTCATCCAATCTTCAATGACCCTAGAAAAAGCTAATCTCAACAAACCATCAAACTCGAAACAAAACAAAAAATGCTCAAAAAACCAGCGAGCACCAGGTTACCCCCGTTTTCTCCTACAAGGACCTAATTCAGCTCTAATAGGACAGTTATTATTATATATTAAATGAATGGCAATTGATTATTAACAGCGTATTCATTGAAACTGGGTAGATGGGTAATAAGATACCTGCCTATTACGTAGCTGTGAAACCACACTGAATATGCTTCTAATGACCAACTGGTATTTACTTAACATTCAATATCCATCGCTAAGAAAGGTCTTTCTAAATTTAATAAGCCTCTGTTATTTTATGTTTAATTAAATACCATCCACTATTAAAAACATATTTAACTGAGGTTGAAACCAGTAAAAACTGTATCTTATAACACAGCTGCTAAACCTCAAATATCTTCTTAATGATTAATTGGGCTTTAGCACATGATCGCTGTCCTACTGAGAGCGGATGGAAACCGGAAGCTCAACGACTCGGGGACCAAAGTGCTTTGCTTCTGCAAACAATTCTGCTGGTTAAATAGTTTGGCTAATAAAAATAAAACAGAGCAGTAGGAGCCTCAGCTCCTATGTAACCCGACATTGGAAAATTCAGAATACAGCACAGCCACTTCCACAACGCCTGCTGGGCAGTGCCAGGCAACTTGCATGGCTGTGCAGAGGAACCGGGACCACTGTCCTCCTGTGCTTGGAGATCTGGGCACCAAGGGTGCATTCCTGCAGGCCAGGACATCAGCAGGACCTCTCCAGGTTGGCTCTGCCCCAGCTTCGATGCAGAAGCTCTGGAGCGGTGGGCTGGGGGACTCTTGATGGGACAATTCCAGTTGGGATTGCAAACGGCTTCCTATCTGCTTGGGCTGGCCAGCTGGTGCAGTTCAGTGGTTCATCGCACCTACCAGCTTCTTCAGCAGAAACCAACGGTGTCTGGAAGAAGCTGGAGACGGACTTGCCATGATGGTCCAAAACCTTGATGTTAAAAACCAAGAGACATTTTCAGGCTAAGGGACCAATACGCTCCCAAAATCAAGGAGTCTGCAAGCACAAGTCCTGCAAGAGCAGCAGACTAAGGACGGATGCTTCTAGCACTGCTCTGCACAAGCACCCTCCGTGCCCTCCATGACAGGCAAAACGGAAGTCACTCAGTCGCCCAGCCCTGCACACCCACAGCCGAGCGCCCGGAGCACCACACGCCACGCGTCATCTTCATCACTGGGCATGGGGACAGCTGATGGGGGAGGACCACCTCTTGGCAAGGGGGAAATAAGCTTGAACAGGGAGCAGGAAGAAGTCCAAAGCATGTCAATGCTTGGGAAAAAGCTATTCCACCTCATTGACCTCCTGCAAGAGGATTTATTTTTATTGTTTTTGTTTTGAAAGCCCTTGAAAGCAAAATCTGATACTAGCAAAGTATTAAATATAGCAGCACATACCCACACAGATTGCACAAGAAAACAATTTAAAAATAGAAACAGCGAGAATGAGTATGAATGCAGAGAAAAATATCAAGAGGGGAAATCCAAGAGGGTCCTTTCCTTCTATTGTTCCCCTCCTAACCTCAGGCACGCTGGGGAAATCGGGGTTAGACAGTGGGCTGCGTGCTTCGGTCCCGGGAAATGAATCAAGAGTCTGGAATGTGCGCTCAGCACCGGGCAAACCTAGCAGCAACTGTGTTATGAGCTCATCTGCTTCACTTGGAGGAACCTTGGCACATCAGACCTTGGTTTTGCGGTACTCTAATGAGATGCACTGACAAAGCATCACAAAGGAGCTGCTCACCCCAGCCGGGCAGCTGGATGGGGTTGGAGATAACCAAAGCTCTACCTCAAAGTCATGTCATAAGAGTGAATCATCATCCTGCCATGAATGACATACCAAAGGGATAAGAAAACATTCCCAGCGTCTGACAAGGCACTGTGCTATGCATGAGCGGGGTTTCTAAATATCCACACTGAGCCGGCATCTTTGGAGGAAAACCTCTACGTTATTCAGTGTTTCTGAAAACAGAAGAGACCTTGGGAGCCCAAGCACCTTAACTAGAGGGAAGCGTTTCAAAGAAGACCTGGGCGGTTGCCCCTCTGCTTTGGAGGCAGGCTAGTTAGAGGCTGCCTCCACATGTGCTTGAAGGAGAGGACATGAATGAGAAGGATCTCTTAGGAGGATGCTGGTGGAATAACCACGTCACCAAAAAACCTCTCACCTCCCAAATCTGAGCACCAGGAGGAAAGTCCATTTGTTTTTTTATTTCCTTCTCCAGGCACTGCTGTATATGTTTATATACAAATATACAAACTACCTGCTTACTCTTCACATCCCTCCCATGAACCAGCCACACCACAATGGTAAACAGTCCCTAGGAGATACCATCTGAGTTGCTTCAAAGCCATGCAGCCGATTAGGTAAATAGCAGAGGTGTCTGTCTGAGGAATATGGTGATTAAGGATGTCTCGATCTCCAAATCAACCTTAGAAACCTTGCTGGAATATTGACTACTGCCCCACAATGCCATGGAAAGAGCTCAACACCTGATGTGTCCTGTCTCATTCAGGAGAAGTCAGTGGATGTGAAGAATCAGGAGCAGGCCTCTAGAGATGCCTCCCTAGTCCAGTGGAGGAGAGACAGACACCTGCTCCCTACACATTCATCTCTACTGGGCAGTGCTGGACTGATCTTTCCCCTTGTTCAGACAGAAACCTTTGCTCATCTTAAAGCAAGTTAATCTCACTTTTGATTGACTCTTCGTAAGGATACGAGAGCCCTACAACCTAATACTATATTTTGGTATCTGCAAATGACTCCCATGGAGTATGGGAGGCCTCAGGAGCTGCTCCAGCACAAGCACATGGGTTTGCCTGCTTCAGGTCTCTTCTTTGCATCCTCGCAGCCCCATGGTTCCCATGAAAGATGACTTAGGAGCACCTTTTCCACCAACAGAAATATGGTCCCATACACATCTTCAGCTGAGGCTCCAGGCCACTTCCTGTTGAGTTCAAGCGTTGCCAGGAGAACACTGCACAGCTGAACGTGGGAACAGGGCCCGGGCGGGCATCATGGACATGTGGGATAAGGAAATGGAGATGGGCTGAAGCAGCCTCCATGGAGATCCCTTTGTAAGTTTACTTCCATAACAGCAAGTACACTCCTTGGCCCAAAGCTGAGGTGAGGCCAGCCAAGCCCTCTGTGGAGGAAGACAACTAAAACACACACAGGGCTCACGACAGAGCCAAATTCCACTTCCATTTCTGCTGGAGATTTCTTATATCACTTGAGAAATATCACCAGGCACAGGCTTGACATCTTCCTTTCCATGTCTGCAATGGAGGCATCTACTCCAGTCAATGGCAAGACAGGGGTGTCTCCAAAGACGCTATTCCTCTCCTCTGTTTTACAGACCCATTCACACAAGCCAATGACACGCTGGTAATGCCCATTTCTCTCCATCATCTAATGAAGGGAGTCCAGACACCCAGCCCAGACATGTACATCTGCGCCGCCGTGTCTCTATTTGTACAGACAAATCCCACCCCTCATGTTTCCATGCCTCAGTTTCCTCCACTGCAAAAGAAAAACAGACTGTGAATGCCATCCCAACCCAACCACAGCAACATAGCGAGGCTTAATTCATTACAGCCTGCAAACCGCTTTGAGATCCTCCACTGCTATGTAAATCCAGCACTGATATTTGTTTAACCCTGCCGCGCAGACAGAGGCAGGCACCCAAAGCCACAGCACCGCTGGCTTCTCACAGCCGGCCCTGGCCCCACAAGGGGTAGCAGATGGATCGGCTGCTGTGAAACAACAACTTCCTTCTTTCTTTTTGCTGGAGTTAACTGGGGTTTAGACTGGGATTTCGGTTACGTTTTGCGGCCAGCCTTTCTGGAGACAACCACCCGCCTGATGCTGGGGGAGTACAAGATGTCTAAAACCACGGGCAGTAGGGTTTATTTGGATTCCAATCTTCCCATCATTCAAAATCCTGGGAAAATGAATGTATGTTGCTGGGGTGACATTTTTGTTTCGGAAATAAGTGTTAGACTGGGAGCAACTGGTTGTCCAGCCAAGCAGCCGGGAGGCTGGGCTCCCTCCTGCCCTCAGTTTCGCTCTCCTACGCTTCCCCGTCGGTTCAGTCGAGCAGGAGTTTGCAAAGACTACACTGATGTGCGTGGCGTCCGAGACATTCGGGGGCTTGCAGGCCAAGCGAAGCACACAGGCACACACAGAGCCTGCCCTCCGCCAAAACCTGACACCACTCTGGAATGTAGAAAATTGCAAATGATACTTTAATTCCACAGTCACTCAACAGTAGCTCCGGCCATGGGAAATACTGGGAAAGGCGCATGCTTGGGAGCACTTACACGGAGCATGTCCAGCCCCAGCCTAATCCGCCGGGCTGGAAACTATGCTATCTTTATCAAAACTTCCAGCCTCGTCAAGTCATCCCCACCTGCCTGCCCTTGAATCAGCAAGAAATGCTGCGGGGCATCAGCCAGCTCCGGAGCCGCAAGTCAGCTTACGCCACCTCTCTGCTGGTGCTGGCATAAAGCAATGCTGGCAGACGGGCAGCTGCCTGCAGTGTCATCCTGCCACACCGCATCTCCGTGACCGCAGAGCCCTTTCCTCCAGCCTGGGCACCACAAATCTCATCACAGCCCTCTCCACCCAGAAAACCGTTGTGCTGAATGGTTTTGTCCAGATCTCCCTTCTCTCCGTAGGGAAAATCCCAAAACACATCCCGCGGCCCCCAGGCATGGCGCTCCCCTCCCAGCGCTCGGCAGAGGTTGAGCCCTGGCCGCAGAGAGCCCCAGCTCCCGGCGCCAAGCCCTGCCGCCTCACTGTCTCCCTGGCCGCCTCCAGCTGCCACCCCATGTCTGGCGCTCTGACGGTCGGTGCTGTGGGAGGCTGCGTCCCCTGTCCCACCGTGGGGACGTGCTCAGCCACAGTATCTAAGGAGCCTACAAAACCTGCAGGAACCACACCCTGGGTCCTCTGCTCCCCCCAGGAGCTCATAGCTTCTGTGCTTTTAACTGCTTTGCACCTTAAGCCACCTCCGCAGGGGGACATGCCCATCACCAACAGATCTGTGGGGTCCCTGCAGTGATGAAGAGTCCAAAGAGAGCCAACAAAACCAAATGCGAGAGCATATGGTAAACTCAGAAGATCCACGTCAGGAGCTCAGGACCTGCCACGGCTGGATTTATTACCAGGAGGGAGGATCTGAACTTCAAAAGAGTTTGCAGTTAAGATTTAATACCACTTAGTACTCAGCCAAAAGCGTTAGGAGAGGAGAGGAGAGGCTCAGCACATCGGGATGAAGGCTGCTCTTGCATTTCAGGAACTTCCTGCTCCGGTTTCAGGTCTTCCTTCCTTCCTCTGTCCCCTCTGAAGTCAGTGGTTTTGGAGACCAAAGAATAACACAGTTTGCTTCTCTGTTGCTGAAAAGGGGTTTTCAGGTCCCTGCTGTCATTCTCCAAAAGCTCTCAGCGGCATCCAAGGGGCAGGGAGGGACAGGCATTCCCAGGGCAGGTGCCACATCCCACGGCTCGGGAGACCTTCCTTGGACCCTGCCTGCGCTCCTGCCTCCCCCTGCCTGCTCACCCACAACACGGCAGCAGCAGATAAGGTCTTTTTCCCCCCTATGAGATCCTATTCCCCTCTAGCAACACATTACACAGTGCAAGAGCTGTCTCACAGCATGTCCCTGGTGTCACCTAACGCGTCACACCCCAGAGAGCCAAGTATTGTGCATGAGATAGCCTGTACCTGCAACAGGAGATCCCTCTCCACATTGCAGCCTACCTGGATGGACACACACTGTGCCTGTACGTCAGGAGAAGGATTTGGTGCCTCTCCTGCACTGGGTGGCACAGCTATTGCGGCCTTATAACCCTGCCTACCCCAGGGATAGGCTGTCAGTGACACGCACTGAATTAAGGTTATCACGATGGAAGAAGTCTATAGCATTCAGTATAAAATCTTCCTCTACCCTTCTGCCACTGAAACAGCCCCTCAGCTGAAGTCTCCGGCACCGCAAACATGCAAGACTCCTGACGTGCCAGTCATTCAAGCCCTGCTTCTGAGAGGTCAACAGGAAAGATGCTCTTCAGCAACCTGAGCAGAGGAGAACCACTCCCAGCTGCCATCACTTGGAGACCTGGCAGAGGGAAAGCTGTCCCAGGGCAGAGAGCACCCTGCTGCACCCAAGCAAACAGCAACAGGGTCTGGAGAGCAGCTTAGGGCTACGCACTGCAGTCACTGCCTCCTACGAGCCTCTCCCAGGCGGAGGCTGCCTTAGTCCAGGCTTAGACTCAACCTGGCAAGAGAAGAAACCCATCTGCAAGGGGTGCAGCACACACGGGGCCAGGAGACACCAGCACGGCAGGGGCTGCCTTGCAGTCCTTGCCTTACTGGCTGCGCCCACCACTGCGGAGCACACACAGCCAAAGGGCTCGGGTGGCCACGGGGAACTGCTGCTCCCCCTGCCCCAGTCCCCATCATCTTTGCATTTAGGACACTAAATGCATTTAGTACACGTTTAGTACTCTAGAACAAAGGTTTCTTGGTTTGTCCTATGCCAAAATACTGGTTCTTCAGCAGAGGAAGACTCAATGGAGTATCTGAGCATGAGCTTTCACTAATCCTACATAGAGCCAGTCCCCCAAGCATTTAGTCTGGTGAGGTCCCCTGCACCACAGGGGTTCACACTCAAAGGTGAATTCCCTGTCCCCTGCAATACCAGCACCCACCTGCACTATCTCCAAGGGTCCTGACTAGTACAAGGTCTAGTAACAGTCAGGGTGCCCGGCATAGGGTGCCCAAAAGCACACCCATCAGCTCACTCCAGGGTTGTTCTTCAGGAGGTTCATATCCCACTCGCATCCATTGGAGAAGAATATCTCCCTCCTGCCTGAGCGCTCCCCCCCATAGCCCTGGTTTCCTTGGGAGGTTTCGCCTACAAGCAAATCCTTCAAAAACGAGAGTCAAAACAGAGCCCTAGACATTTTGGTGAGTGGGTCACAGCAGATAGCAGGGAGAGCACTGCTCTCCCAGTTCCACCTGTACTGGTTTCTTCTCCCAGCGAGCCCTCTGCCCCATTTGCCACCTGGTGCGAGCAGCCTCCACCCTGCCTGTGGGCTGCTGCTTCTCGGCAGAAATCCCTCTTTCCACAGAGCTCCTGTGGGCCAGGGCTGGCCTTTACTTTGTGCTCTATATTAGATGGGAGAGGAGGGAGAAGCCCCTTCTGCCGTGCAGCCGGAGCGTCACGCCGTGCACTGGAAGAGGGTAACCCGAGCTGTGGTTTACCCGACATTCCTTGTGGCTCCAGCTCCCCAGCCAAAACAAAACCAACATTTTACTTTTTTTTTTTTTTAATTCCCTCCTCTCCTTGAGGCCAAACAGGAGGAGGGGGTCCCCCACAGTACTTCGCCGAACTCATGCTGGCTGGAAAACAGCTAAACTGAGCCGGTTCCTGACACCGTTCCCATCTGCATCCCCTGCAGCCCCCTCCCTGCAGCAGCACCCAGGCGAGCAGGGTGCGTGGGGCGATGGCACACAGTGCACACGTAGGAACAGGCTGTCTGCTCCTGGCTCACGTAAATCGGTGCCGCTCCAAGCAGAGCCAGAGAAGCGCCACATCAGTGGGGAGCTGGGGCCTCCATCTTTATCAGGCTTTAGAAACTTCCCTGAGTACAGTGAGTGACAGGAGAGATGATGCCGCTCCAGCGATAACACCAGTCATGTTTGCGTTACCTGGCAGACACATTGGTAGCTGTGGGGCTTTCCAAGGAACATCGAAAATTAAGTGGAAGCCGTTGCCAGCATGATGTTCAGGAGCCCAGCAAATGGAGCCCAGGAAGAGAGAAGGCAATCGCACCCCAAGGCTGCAGAGCGAGTCCCGCTTGCATCACCCAGATGAGCGCTGCTGTTGGCATCCCCATCTACCACCTTCCAACATCTTCATAGCATTTATACAAAGGCTCCTACTATCAACACCGTCCCACAGCAGGGCAGGTAGCCACGGGATGTGGTGCCAGGAGGGGGGCACGGCTTCTCTGCTCTCACCAAACACCCGAATCCACCACCCCATGCCATCCCGCTCTGCTACAGGGCACATTGAAATGCAACTGGGCAGGAGGAAAGCAGGTTTACTCTCCAAAGTGGAAAGCAGGCTCACTCTCCAAAACGCTGGGTCAAGGGGACATGCTGAGCCCTGTCCCCGAGCAGGGGAAGGTGGCAGGGAGCAGCAAGGAGCCCCAGACACCACAGATGGATGGGATTGACCTTGGCTGGCTGCACAACGCCCACCAAGCTGCTCCCTCACTCCCCCTCCTCAACAGCAGCCCCAGAGCGGGGGCTGTGCTTTGCAAATCTCAAACAAATAAAAGCTGGCTTGGGAAAACGTGTGGTTTGCTAAAGCAGAGCTCAAAACCCATAAGCCCGTTTCAGAAGCCACTGATTTAAAGCACCAGCTTGTGCAGGACAAAGGGGATGGTGCTGAGCTGAGTTCTCCCATGCGGAGCAAGTACCGAGCAACACGGTCAGTGGGCATGTTGGACCTATTGTGCTGAGGGGCTCTGGGGATGGCAGGAGGTAGAGGGTGAGCCTGGGGCCTTGGCACGGTGCTCCCACCACGGCAGGTCTCTGTCGGACCCACGTACGGTGGGCACCGCTATGAAACTCGACTTTCATCGCCCCAGGGGAAACGCTGCATCAGCCCTGGCACGGCTGCTCTTCAGCCGAGCATGGGCGGGGTGCCGGGCACCACTTCGTGCAGAGCCGCCCTCCAGCCTGGGTACCTGCTGCAAATGTTAAAGCTGAAATTCTCTGCCTTAATTAGAGGAGCACAGATTTAATGATTATAATGGCCCTTTCCTCAGCGTTAGTGCTTACAAATTTACAAAACAATTGCTGCTTGCTGGTATCGGCCATTCCTCAGCGCTGCCGGAGAGCTGGCTCCATAGCGGGGAAGTCTCCATGATAGGGAAAAAATTACATTCAACACCAAGGAACTGCAAAGAGGGAACCACTGTCCTGGTGAGCAGGAAACGTTGACAAGGACAGGGCAGGAGCATGCACCAGTTTGATGGGGGAAGTGGTCCTAGCTGAGTAGGTACAGATGAGAGGCAGAGGCTCTTCCCAGGTGGGGAACATCCCTTCTGGAAGTGCTAATAGCTGCTCCTCAGTCACCAGGACAGGAAAAAAAAAAAATCAGAGATGTGCTAAATTCCAACAGCAAGTAATGCCTTATCATTTCATGTGATTGCATTGAGAAACTCCTAGCTAATTCAACAGTTCAACCACTATCTTGCACTCATCAGCCAGCCTAACAGCAGACGGGGAAGGACAAGGTTGCCTATCATTCTCGCCCCTGTAGCTGGGGTGTGGGGAGCAATCTTAGGATGAGGGACTCCCCCCAGGGCTGGGTTTTTACCTTCCCCGGCCACGGGACCACAGCTGCAGCTAGGGAAAGAGTTAATGCTTCCCCCAGTTTCTTACACTGTTATTCAATACATTATTGACGTTGAAAAGTCGTCACGTTACAAGCCAGCAGTCCACGAGTATTAAGAGGAAAATAGAGGCACACAGAGAGAGACACACACCGCAGAGATGTGGGCCCCTCCGAGCTACGGTTATGTTACCGCACAGAAACTCCTTTCCCATACTCGCTTTCCTCCCCCATTTGGTGCAAAACCGACTTGTTCGTTATTTGCATTTAATGCCACAGTGAATCCCTAAATCCAGCTCACAGAAAGGATTACTGAAGGGGGAGGGATGGCTGCACCAGGGTTTTTTTTCTCAGGCTTCAACAGTTCTGATGCTCTGTGGTCAAAATGAGGAGACCAGGACGGCAGCGCTGGGGGCTGGAGCCCTTCATGGCTGCCCCAAGGATGCTTTGCTGGACCTGTGCCTCCAGCCAGGGCTCCCGCAGCCGGACCCCCTGCAGCGCCCACCCCGTGAGCTCTCCTGGCTGCAGTGCCTTTCCCCAGCTGCGCTCGCGTGCTCAGCCCCGGCAGCACGGCAAAACCCAGCACTGCTGCCGAACACACCCCTCCCAGCTCCGACTGCCATGGTTCTCATGGAGCTGAGGACGGCAGCTGTCTGCACTGTCCCTGCCCCGCAGCAAGTCGGAACCCCTCACTGCAGAGCACCAACATCAAAACTGTTCACAGGAACAGATTTATTCCCCATCCCTTCCTCCACCCTCTGCTCAGCCTCAGGGCCCTAAGACGGTGCTTTTCTGGGGAGTTCAAATCCAGCAGCAGGAAAAGAAAATTTAAAAAAGGTGGAAGAGCACCCACAAAATGGTCTCATCCCTGCAGCCAGCACCGAGGAGGGGAATCCTACCATGTTACAGACCTTGGCCTGCCACGAAGCATTTGCCTCCCGTCAAAGCTCCATCAAGGCCTTCAGGGTCCACCGGCCGCTCCAGCTGTGGACATCTCCACCCAGGAGAACCCCTACAGGAGCCCCAACCTGCAGCGTGTCCCCCTGCCCACCCACGGCTGGTCAGCGTGACCCCAGTGCAGGAGCAGCCCAAGCGAGCTGGGAAGGTCGTGGGCCCTTGTGATGGTGGGCAGGGGATGGCATCCTGCCTGCAGGCAGGGGAGGCAGGAGCATGGCAGCACCTGCCCACCACGGGGTCCGCCATGGGCAGGGTGGAGGAGGTGCAAGGGATGAGGCTGGACTCGGCAAGGGAGCTTGCCAGGCATGCTCGCTCCCCACTCGTATTTTATTTCATCTCCTGATGGGTGAAATGTGTCCTTAATTTGTTCTAAAAGAAAAAGAGAGTGAGCTGCATTCTCACACCCATAACGAAGACAACACGCAAAGCCCTTTAAAAGTAGGCGCCACACATACTACGCGCTGCCTTTTTCTAATTAAAGATGTCTTTTCTAGTTAGCCGGGGCTGCGCGCGAGCTCCAGGCAATGCTGCCTGTCGGGTGAGGGCCCCGTGGGCTGCCTGCTCCTGCCCGGCGGCCGGCAGCACTGGCAGGGCACCGCCTCACCCAGGGCTTAGCTGTGCCTTCGTGCTCGGAGGCTGAACATGGGCGAAGGAGTGTGTCCAAGCTCTTCCCAGATGATCCATCCCCAGAGGGCTGTTTCTGGCTCAGCTAGCATTTGAGAAAGAGGGGTTCATCTGGTTTTAATCTTACCCCTCGCGGTAGCTGTCACCATGGGTTTGCTGTCAGGGTAAAAGATGCCTTCATGCAGCCCCATGCCAAAGCAGCAGACATGAAAACCTCAGGCTACAGCAAAACTCCGATGTCCTGAGCTACCCTGGCCCCGGGGCTCCGCACCTCTGCCCAGCGAGCAGGGGAAGAAGCCATCGCTCCTGCCCCATTGCTCACGAGGCAGCCAGCTGAAAGCAAGTGCAGGAGCTGAGCAACGTTGCATTAAGGAGCACGCGCCTTCACTTCAGCCAGCAGCCACGGCAGCACTGGTGAGAGGGGGTACTGCTGCCCCGGCTTCCCCAGGGACCCTGGCAGCAGCACCCATAGCGGGCAGGCTGCGGGCACCGTGCTGGGACAGGCAGCGCAAACCCTCCTAGTGCTGGTCGCCTGCCCTGGAGCATGCTCGAGCCACAGATCTGTGCTCCAGTCGCCTCTTCCCTTCTCCCAAAAAACACAGGGAACCACAAGAACCACAAAAATGCATCTTCTCCGCACTGCAGAGCCTCTCTCTCTGAAGGGCACGCCGCGCTGCTGGAGGACCAGCCGCTCTGCTAACCCACGGCTCTTGCCGCCTGGAGAGCCGCCAGCTTTTAAAAGCAGCTGTCACATAAAAGCAAACATTGAAAACCATTACATTTACAGCAGTTTATCTTTAATGCCGTCTCAGTTTTTGACGTTGCTCCATTCTGATTCAGTTAAATGGTTTCCCCCTTGCAGCCGGCGCGTCTGCCCCTCCCGCGTGTTCACGCCTGCCAGGAGGCTCCTCCTCCTCCTCCAAATTTGCAGCGCTGTGACATCATGCTGCTTTGCCACAGTGACAGCAGTGAGGTCATAGGCTCACAGGGAGGACAGCAAATCTACCCCCTTCCCAAGCAAGGGAAGCAGGGGAGGAAGCAAGGAAAAGGGCAGAGGATGGTGCAGAGATGTCACCAGAGGCTGAAGCAAACCAGCACAACAGGTTGTCCAAGCAGGGACTTACCTCACCCCAACCCCAGCCCGTGCAGTCACTCCCCCAAAGTGACCTGCAAGGAAGGGGGCTGGAAGCGTCCTTGGGAGCCAAATCAGCTGCATCTGGGAATGCCAGCCATCAACAGCTTTGGAAAATCTCATCTTCTTGCCGTGTCCTGGGGTATCCCGGCAGGCACAGCTCCTCCTGTGCCATGCCTGGCTGGAGGTGGGATGCTCTGGCATGTCCCATGGCCTCACTGACTGTGATCTGTGTTACTGTGGAAGGACCACATGCATCTTCCCCACAGGCAGCTTACGGACACGCTGCCCTTGCTTCTCTGCATCTGCTCTGTAGCATGGCAGAGACGGGGAGAAGCTGGGACAGAGGCTGAGCAATGAGTTCATAGCATTACACAGGGACCCACCAGGTGCAGGTCCAAGTGGCAGAGTCTCCACAGAGTCCCCACAGAGAGCCGGACTCTTGCCCCGGGGAGGTGAATCCCACCCCCTCTCCTCGCCCTCCCAAGCCCTTTGACTTTGCAGACCCCATCCCCCTGCCTCCACTGCCCGCGGTGTGGCGAGTGCCTCCAGGGCCACGAAGGCAGAGTCAGCTCGGTGCCCTGCAGCATCCCCCATCCTTTCACAGGGTGCAATGTCCTGCCCTGCCCCTTCCGACAGATGGGCAGCCAGGCTGGGGAAGAGAGTCCAGCTCTGAAATATCCCCAGCCCGATGGGCCGCGTCCTGCTCCGCACCAAGGGTCTGCACCAGGGAAGTCCTCATCCCTGTCCCTCTGACCGGCCAGAGTTTCGCACTCCAAATGGGGCAACAACCCAAAAAAGTCCAATGGCGTCCCTGGAATTTCTCATAGCAAAGCTCAAACCCAAATGGGCTGAATCAGGAACAAGGACAAACAAGGCCGCTAAAAGCCAGCGGGCAAACACAGGGGCCGGGTCTCATGAAAGGCTCTCAGGGATGTGCACCCTGGTAATCACAATAAAACGTGCAACGTGGCAGGACTAACAGCACTTCATGGGCTGGCATCACCCTCTCCCCCGTACAGTCACTGGGGGCTGAACCCTTCCCCCAGGCTGTCACCTCCACAGCAAGCCCGGAGACGGCTGATCGGCTGCGAAGCAGCTCCTGGCTGCTTGCAGCCTCCCGGCAAGTTTTGTAGGAAAGGGCTCCGAAGCTGTGATCTGACGTGCAAAAAAACCTCAGACCAAGCCGGATCCTTTGCTTGGGCTGAGCAGCAGCTGCAGTGGGGTGGGGGGACGGACAACCCAAAGCGGTTCCATTCATCGGTCATTTGGCTCATGACACGTTTAACACTATACAAACTAAAAATGCACAAAATAAAGAGCAGAGCAACTCTGGGCAGCCTGACCGGCACACAGAGTTGTGCCATGGGCCTTACGCTATTTAGCGTTTCCCTTAAGGTTCACGCTCCAGCACTACTCCTATACCATGACCATCGCGCATTTTTTTTTAAAAATTATTTTAAGCATATTTTCTAGCCCCTTGATTGCAAATAATTGAAAACACAGCACAAGAAGAGAAAAAGAGCCCCGCACCATATAGACTTTCTGATGCCTGATGTTTCTGTATCAACATCATCATATCTCAGGATGGAGGAGCAAAGGCACGTGCCTGGCACACACGCTCTGTTACCAGCTGCAGTCATGCAGAGTAAGGAAAGGTCACACCGCCCAGGTCCCCACATCCCAGCCCCCAGCAGCTTAGCGCCCCAGATTTCAGCGGGCACAGAACCAAGCCCTCCTTTCTGAAGCTGAGAATGGCGCTGGCAACCCCGATAGAAAACCTAAGCCAAGGCGGCACCTGCCCCGGGAGCTGCTGTTGCACCATGGTAAAGCCGGCTGGAGGGAGTGAAGCGCCAGGGAGGACGCCGGGTGCCACCGAAGCCAGCACTGCAGGTCTGCAGCCCTTGCCTCCTCTGACTGCTGAAGGACTCCTGTTTCACCCCCGGCAGGATTTGCTGCCTGGCAGCCAGGAGACTTTTATTGATGTCAAAAATGAACGGCACAGCCCCGAAGCCTGGGAACAAGCCTCTTTGCACTGTTGTCTTGGCTGAGCCTGCAGACACAGAGGCACGGAGGTGCCAACTGCCCCCGGTCCTGCTTAAGAAGGTGTTAACTCCCAGGCCTAATTGCGACCACTTAACATGTCAACACCTTTCACCTCTCTCCTGCTAAACAAGGAGAAGTTTTGAATAGGCACTGCTCAGCGCACATTCATGTGTTTGATCCTAGGCTGTGTTTTCTTTCCATCTTCCTCCCCTCCCTCGCTCTGGACGGGTGTCGGAGCCCAGCTTACCCCCATCTCCTCTGGTCTCCCCTCCTGACCAGGGAGCTTTGCTGAGCACCTCCTTTCCAACCAGCCACGTTCCTCCCTCTCTCTTTCTCCACACACCCATATACACAAAGGAAACATCACTTGCAGCATCCTAAGATTGCACAGAAAAAAAATGAATGGCAGGAAATTAAAAAGGTTCATGTAACAACATTAGCTGTAATGCACAGCTAGTGTATCCATATAATAACATGCCAGACGATCCCCTCACCAGGAGAGCGGGACAGCATGCTAATGCCTTTATCTAAATAGTAAGGGTTTAGCGGCTGGCAGTGCAGGCAGAAGGCAGTGCGCACACATTTGCCACGATTACAGGTGTATTCTTCCAGTTTTCATCAGGAGATTTTTCTGAAGTGCCATTACCACATTTTCTATCTAATCACATTGCTCCATCTTTTGCTTTTTAAGGTGCAGAAGATGAAAGAATGATAAAATCAGTCTCTGTGAGTTTAGTCCTCTGCCCCATTCAACATATACAGTTTCAGCAGATTTTTTCCAAGGCTACTGTTATAAACACCTCTTGTTCATGTCTTAAACCAGCAGCACAGAAACGCTCCAAAAAAGTTCATTCACACTTTTTTTTTTTCTCCTTAGAAAAGGCTACTTCTCAGAGCATCCAGAGAACACTCAGACCAGCAACTCTTCCCCTGGTGCGGTTCCCATCCCTCCAGAGGCAAGCGGGAGCGAGGGGACGTGCTCATAGCTGGATGCATGGGAGAGAGCACCAGCACTTCCACTTGCAGAGCACCTGCCCACTAACCCCCCCTGAGGCTCACCCGACACCTTCGGTATTCTGGAGAGCAGAAAATTCACATAAACTCCACGCTAGTCAAACCTGCCCACAGTTTTCTTTCCAAGCGCTCCCCTGCACAGCCCCAAGCAATGAGCTGATTCTTCCCTGCAGGTCTCGGACACCCTTGGATTCAGGGTGGAAGCTCATTTTGGGCGATCAGGCTTTCTCCTCACTCACCTCACTCCCTGACTTGGAATCAGGGAAACCTGAACAGTGGTATCTCCCCACCATCACCTCTGTGGTCTCCCTGCTTGGCAGTGGCTTTGAAGGTCACTTCAAAGCTGGCAGAGCAAGCCACTGCTCTGGAGGGTCATCTGCACTAGGAGTCGGCAGCAAATTCACCCCCTGAAGTTATAAGGCAGATACCAGCGTAGCCAAGGGCTTCCATGCAGATGCTCCCTCTCAAAGCTAGGATAACCTTGAAAAGCAATTGAGCAGACTCCAGCCGCTTTACTACTAAATTAGATGCACGTTGATCTACGTGCATTGGCCTCATCCCTTTGGGGATGCACCCAAGCACTCCCCGAGTGCTCCTCTGGAGCCGGCCAGCTGGGTGTAGGCAGGGGGGCCACCACCATGGCTGGCAAGATGAGCTGCATGCTTGGACACAGCCCAGCCTGGTGCCAGCCAAGAGCCTCTCTGGCACATGGCCACCCACCAGTCCCAGAAGAGCCCATTTTCTGCAAGTTATAGCCCTGCTGGTTCCCCTGCCTCTTCCTCGCTGGGAAAAGAGCTAAGAGCTGAGCAAGCCCAGCTCTGAAGAGTGTCCTTTGCCATGGGTGGCACAGCTGCCACGTGCAGATGCCTGGCAGACCCTCTCACGGCCTAGAAGAGGGCAGTGGTTAAGATGACCTGATCCTCCAACTTAGTCATAGACACCCTAACAGGGCTGGTCCCATCATTAACCCATTAGAGACTAAATTACGAGAGATCACAGACAAGTCTCCTTCCTCAGCTATCCACCTTCCCTGAGGTCCTCCCGTGAGGGGAGAAAACAGAGACAAAGGGGCAGCAGGGAACTACCCTGCTCCAGCCCCTGCTTTTCTGCCTCACACTGAGCAGGACACTACACCGGAGCAGAGCAGGGACACTGATGGGTGCAGTGGCATGACCAGCCTGGTCTGCATGCCAGCAAGGGCACAGGAGCTCTCCTCCGAGCATCGCAACATAGCGATGACCTCAACTAAGCTTCTAACAGCATCACAAATTAGAGCTCAACTAGAAATGAGGAAGGGGAAGGAGAACCTGCAACGTGTTCAACTCCATGGGAGAGAGTAGGGAGGGTCTGGAGGAGATCAAGGAAGAGGAAGGGAGAAGGCAAGGTTTAGGAGAGCAGAAGCGAGACAGCCAAGGGATTTCGCTCCACTTCGCCAGTGTCGGGAGCCATCGCCCTGAGCACTCAATGGGGTTGTGAACAGCGAAACCTGATCGGCTGTTAACCCAGGAATGCGTGGAAATGGCAACTGCGCATAACTCCGGGGAATCCGCCACCGGTGCCCCCAGCACCCGGAATCACACGAATAACCCGCGCGCTTCGCGCATGAGCTCATCCCAGGGATAATACCCTTGCATGAGCCCAGCCGGCAGGAATTCGCTGCACGCTTAGCAGGCCGGGGTGGGGGGGTGAGGGGGGACACCCTTCTCCTCCTGCTCCTTTCCCCTTCCGCCACCATCCCACATTTCCCACGGATCACGCGTTGCACCCTGGGAGCGCGCGCGGGTCCCAAAAGCCCAGTGAGCTACACTTGGCCTCCCCCTCTCCCAACAGTCAGGAGAGCTGGCAGCCTCCCTTCGCAGGGTTGCAGAGGGGTGCTGGGGAACCTGCTTGACCCCATAAAACACTATAAAGTTGAGAGGAGAGGAGGCATCTGCACTCCCACATCCCTAGCACCGAACATGCTTCTTTCTGTTCCTCCAGCCTGCTGGGAAATGGAACAGAAATGTCTTCTCTGTTTCACCCATGTCCCAGCTGCTTCGTGCACCCAGCGCGGCACGTAGAGGGAATGGGAGGGACCACGCTCCAGCCCTGGGAGCATCTTAGACAGCATCAGGTGTCGTACCACTCCTCGCAGCACCACATCCCTGCGGCTTCTCTCCTCCCCTCTGCTTTCCCCTCTCACTGTAGTCTGCCTCATGGAAAGAGGCTGAAATCCATGGGCATCCCCTCTCCCTGTGAACCATCCTGCTCCCCAACACAACAGCTTCCTTCTCCCAAGCAGCCAACAACCCATGGAGGAGCCACAAATACGATTTGCTTATTCTATTCCTCCTTCTCCTAACCAGATCAGCCCCAGACCCTGCTGTCTGCTGAAACGGGTGGTAAAAATCCCATGGAGCGGGAACGAGACTCAACCTACAGTTGGGGGATTAGCCGTGCTCCGCAGGGCAGACATCCAGGTGGTCCGTGAAGCCAGCCTGGCTCGCAGATGACACGTTCGTCACTTCTCAAGCACTGACACCTCCTGCCGGTGGTGGCTCTTCTAGGGACCGGCTAAGACTAACAAGGGAAAGTCAAATGGGACCTGTCTGCCCCTTCCACACCTGGACGTGCCTCCCTCTGCGAGCAGCTGTCCTGCATCCATCTTCTGGTGTGAACCGAGGGGAAACAAAGCCACCACAACCAGAGAGAGGTCAGACCTGTAAGGCCAGAATTCAAGCTGCAAATACGGGTGTCCCAGGGCCGCTGAGAGGGCTCAGCAAACCCTGCATCCGCCAGGAAGAGGGGAGGTGGCAGAAGGCAGGCAGGTTGCAAGAGGTATGCCTACTGGGTTCGCCGGACCGAAGGGGGACAGCCACGCCCAAGGTGCTTGGTTTGGGGTTATGGGGCCAGATCTGCTGTGTCATCCTCCTCCAGCCGTCACACGCTCTGCTGATGTGGAGGGGCATCTTGAATTCACCATCCCGGGAGGTGAGGCAGCTTCTGCCTCCCCTTGCTCTCATCCACCTGCACATGTGTTGCTCATGCTCCTCAGCTGGATGACGGGACACATGGGCTGCACGTGCTGCCACACAGGAGGAGGACCTGAGGAAGAGGTGTGGCACCTGGCACCAGCACTCCTGCAAACCTGGTAGCTCCAAGGGCCACCATCAGGTCAGGGAGACCAGAGTCAGCCCCCCAACAGCACCCCAGCAAGCCCCCAGTGCTCAGCTGGCTCCTGCTGGGGTGAGCCCCCTCCCAGACCACAGAGCCTGGTAGGGATTGCCTTGCAGAGGAGCAGAGCGTTTATGCCTGAGGTCAGATAATCTGAGTTTTAGAAGCAATTCTTGGCTTTTTGAACTGCCTCCAGAGAACAGGGATCTTCTACCTTTGAACTGAATGATCCAATCTTTCTGCAAGCGCTCCACAACTGAACTCCCCCCCCTCCAGTGGCTCAGCTCAGCTCCGGAGCCTCTGATGTCACTCACCCTAGAAATGCCAGGGCAGGAACAAAATGAGCCAGCCTGAAAATAGCTTAGCCGTGACAAAGGTGCAGGCTGGGCACACGAGGCTGGGTCCATAACATGTCCCGTCTGGCTGGACAGGCCCCGAAAGAGGACTGGAGGTGCAATTTAATGCGTCAGCAGAAACACGGTTCACTTTACACCTGGACAACTCTGCTCAAAGTGGTGCCATGTTGGGCTGTGGGTCTCCTGGAGATCCCCCTATGCCACCCCCACCCCAGAGGAGCATCCCATGGAGACCTCCCAGCTTCTCCTCCAGCCCAGGGCTCTCCCCTCCTGTGCGGCAGCATGCCCCAGGGACCAGCTCAGGACCCAGGGGTGGACAGAGAGCTGGCAGTGGGACGAGAAAGGACCAAGACTCAAGCTGCAAAAGGAACAAGAAAATGAAAAGTTAGGGCAAGCGAATGGAAAGCTGAGGTAAAGCAACAGCAGGACAAAACACCCAGGGTGAGACAGAGCCAGCAGAGGACACAGACAGTCCATCCCGGGGGAGAGGGTTAGGAGCAGATGCAGAGTAGGGGTAGCTCCTAGTTTTGACCCCTTACAAGCCTCCGTCCCATCCCAGAGCTGGATTTCTGCTTGATCACTGGTGCATGGGACAAGGAGCAATAGGACATGCTTTTTTCTGCCCCGGGACTTCCCAGCCCTCTGCCCCAAAAACGTTACCCACAACACGTCACTGCCAGTAAACTTAGATTTTCCCCGAAGCCGGCCAAGAGCCCTGAGCAAACTGTCGGCATGTGAGACGGCACACGGCCCCACGAGGAGGATGCTTTGGAGCACAGGGTAACCAGACATCCAGCTGGCTAACAAAGGGAAAGTGATTTATACCTTTCCCAGGAGAGTGGGGATCAGCATGAGCCTCCCACGGGCTGGGGGGCAGCGGCACCGGGGCAGCAGCCGGGGAGACCCCGAGAGCTCCACAGATCCCCAAAGCTCTTTCCAACCCGCAGACTAGAGCCGTGCCAGCCCCTGCCTAACACGGCGGCCCTGCGGCACGCCAGGCGATGCGGCAGTCACGGCTCCTCGTGACTCGCCCCGAGCCAGACGCCAGGAGACAGAGTTACCGAAGTCTCCAGAGGGCCAGGCGGGAGGCGAGGAGGAGGAGGCTGCCGAGGGCTCACAGGGGGACTTGCCGCTCCAGCGCGACACCTAAAGGACTCTGCACATGGATGCATGAGGACGATTTTGCTGCTACATCCCAGCTCCCACTTGATCCCTCTGGCTGTAGGCACCAGTGCTAGACACATGCACAGGCGGCTTAAGCACTGTGGCTCCTACCCGGGCTCAGAGGAGATTTACGTGATGCTGGGCTTAAAATACCAGAGTGACTGCACATGCCTCACCTATATCAGCACATCTTTTTCCGCCCGGTGAGCCGTCAGTGCCGCCAGGAACAGGCAGTGCCTGCTGACAGGGCGGGGGGATGCAGGGTGCTCAGGGATGCTGCCACCAGCGCTCCGAACAGCGGCTCTGGCAATTACGATGTCACCAAAACGGAAGCAGGTTTGAGGCTGGCACCAACACCTCCTCGTCAGCTCTTTGCCCTCCCTGGGGGCTGCAGAAACAACAGCTCTGCCCCTTGCAGAGACAACCAAACCTGGCCAAAGTGTCCCAAAGCGCATGCTCAGGGATGAAGTCACAGGATGCTTTGCAAGACAAACGCGCGTCAAGCACAAGGAGCAGCGTTTGGGCTGCAGGAGCCACAGTGGGATTTGCATTTTATTTTATACAGACTCGTGGGCTGGTGCTACATTCTCATTTCAGGGAGTACCTGCTGTAAAGGAACAAAACTATATGCTGAAGAGGAAAATAGGCGAGATGGAAAGGTGCAGTGCACACTGGGTGCCGGCACAGAGCCAAGAGCCAGCAACGCCCACGCCTGAGCACTTCTGTTTCTTCCTACCTTATTGAACACATTGCTTCCCAGTGCTTCTCCACCCACCGTTAAATGCCTCGTGGGAAAAGTCCTGCAAGGAACTTTGCAGGTATTAAACTATTAGGCTGCTCGACAAATTATTTTGAAACCTACAGAGTTCATTATTCTCGAAAGTCTTTTCTATGTTTCTTCTACACCAGCCTGCAATATTCTTTGGCAGGTGCAAACTTCTTTGAATTCCAAAGATCTATTCCTAACAAATTACAGTAATTTCTTTGACTTTTGGAGCAGCCACAGGCTCCAGGAGCAGAGGTGGTCTGGTCTGGGTACCTCCATCCCCAAAGTACTGCAGGTGATAAGCCAACCACAGACAGGACTCTCACACTAGACCTCAGCCAAAAACCACCCATGGGTGCTGCCGGGGCACAGCACACTGCCCCGAAATCCTCTCCTTCTTCTCCCCATCCAGCCCGTCTCTGGCCCACCTCAACACAGATCCGCTCTTGGAGGGGGGAACCAAGATGCTCCAAGTGCCTCAGAAACTGCTGCCCAACGCAGGCAGCACACTACCAGGGAAATAGTCATTTCAGCTACTGTTGGTGTCTGACTTCACCTATAGCTGGGTACACACCCCATGGATGATGCTCCCCCTGCCCAGCACAACACAGGTGGCTGCTGAGCAGGGCTGGCAGCCCCCACGCACCACGGGCAGCCCCAGCACCAACCGGAGCAAGCAGGAAAGGGCTTGCTGGCTGCTGCTAAGCGAAGGTGCAGCAAGGTGAGCAGCGCAGGAGGAGAGGAGACCGACTGCACGACAGGGCAACCTGGATGCCCCCAGATTTTTCCTAAGACTCAAAGACCATGGCACTTTCCCGTGGGCAGAGCAGCAATAGCCTTGAAAACACCCTTTCTGAGCCAGGGAAATCTTAATACATATTCCCTGGCAAGGGAAATATTCGCATATCACATCTTTCTTATCATGGGGAGGGAGAGGAGCTGGTTTTGTGCCTCGCTGGGAGAAGTATTGCATTTCCAGAGCTGATCTCAGGTCCTGCAGAAGAACTGGGCAGTGCTGATCCTGGCAATCACACTTGGGGACTGAACAAGCAGCATCCAACAAAATCTATCACTAAGCATCACCCATGCTGAGCAGGCATCCAGCTGCTTAGACAACGGCTCACACATACATTAGTGTATGTATATCTAAATATATATGCTGACAAGGGAAAGTCCCACACTTATTAGAGGGAGAGAGAACCAAGAGTGAATCTAGCCCACTAATTATATGGGCTAATTCACTCACTGAAGCCCAAAGTTGTCCCTTATGTGCAGTCTCGGTGGAGGGAGCGGAAGGCGGCAGGGAGCCCCTCCGCAGCTGGGGGGGCCGCCTCGGGTTTCACGGCTGGGGGGGAGCGGGGCAGCTCTGCCTTCTCCGCCAGCAGTCTCCCATTTCTAAACACCTCGCTTTCGTCTGCCAGGGTTGCATCAGCTCCTGCGCTTGTATTTATAACTGGGTTTTAAAACCTGATATTCCATTTCCAGTAGCTTGGTGGGGGTGAGCTGAATTCACAGGGCCCCCAGCCAAGCAGCTGCTGCCAGCGTGATCCCTCTTCCCTTCACATCCTGCTCAGAAAAGCTCCCCACCGTCAACCTGGTGCCATGGCTTACTGGCATGGTCTCTTTAATTAGCTGACCGAGGCACGAAGCAGGCCCTCATTAAAGGGATAGCTGATTGAGTCTGGGCGAGGGGGATGGGGAGCTTGGTCAGGTTTTACACCGTGCTGGTTAATTGAATTGCGTGCACACTCAGGCATATCGCTCCGTCCCTCTCCCACCAAGTCTTACCACAAGCCTGAGGCTTTCCAGACTAAAAAGACCCCCAAAAGCTATTTTTAAACCTATGGATGGGTGGGGAAGGGACTGGGTGACAGAGGAAGGGGAGTCCCTTTGGGACAGCAGGCTCCATCCCAAGCGCTGTCTCTCCCGACACAGCCTCTCTTTGCAAGAGGAGCCAGAGGCTGGGAGGAGCTGGAGGTCCTTCTCCAGAGCTGCTCCTGTGGAGACCAAATGAGGCTGAGAGGTCCCCACACCGACACTGGGCTCTCCTCCACTTCGTCCCCATGCTGGGGCGAGGGAGCCCCCCGCTCGAGCCGTCATGGCTCTCAGGACTCACCCCAATGCCAACTCACAGCCGGCTGGAGATGGCAGAAGGACCTGTCCCTGCCATCGGCCCAGCGCAACTCTGGGGACCTCTGCTCCCTCCAGGAGGAAACTTCCAGCTGCTTTAGGTTATAAATAAAAAATGACTTGATGAAAACAGCCAATCTCCTGGGCACCAGGATCAATCACACACCTATTAAGTGTACAAAGCAACCTCTCAAAATAACAGCAATCCATAAACCCTGACACCAGGAGCAGATTTGCAGCTTGGCTGGGACCCATCACCCTGTGTGCTTCCATGTAGCATCTATTTCCACAGTAATTTTGCCTTCACTGTTTTTCGTGGAGAACCATAGACCCAAATCTGGCAGAAACAGCACAAAAAGGAGAACTCAGGGCTGGGACTCTTAAATAAATCCTCTCCCAGCCTCAGCTGCGCTGTGCGTGTCTGCAGAGGCCAAGCAGCTTCCCTGTGCACAAGATTGCTTTCGTGGAAAAGGAAAATAGCATTTGCAAGCCTGAAAGGGGCAGTAAAAGGACAAATTGACTATTATTTGAAACATGCTTTGAGAACCTCAGCTGAAAAATATCTGGGAAATGCAAAATAAGCCTGAAATTCTCCAGGCTCCTGACTGGATGCTGCAGCATTGCTCCATCCCAACCCTGAGCATTGAGGACCAGCTCACCTTCGGATGGCTCTGTGCCTGCAGTGCAGTTGGGCAGGGAGTATTTGGTGCAGGAGGGGTGGGTGCCCAGTGAGGAGCCGCACATGTCCCTGCCTTTACTTCCAAAGCAGCCGGCTGGCCCTGCCCCATCACCCCTCGACATCCAATGCCACCTCCACAGTGGCAGCAGCTTGGCCACCCAGCCCTGAGCTCTGCGCTCCCGCCAGCCCCTTGCAGCACAGCACGGGGCACCGGCCAGTGAATACCCTCCACACAGCGACTGCCATGGCAGGCTGCTACGTGGCGGGGGCAAGACACTGCATAACCCCAATTTCAGTGCTGTGGGGACATCCCAGCCATCTAGTCCTCATGGCTGCTGCTGGGAGAGCCCAGCCCTGCTGGCTGCAGGTGTTCCATGCGGAGCAAGCAAAACCACCACCTGCTTTCATAAAGACCCAATGCTAATGAATGGAAATTAATAATTTCCTGGTCACCCAGAACAGGTTTCAAAGCACTTATTTACAGGAGGAGAGCTCCATCTCTATTACTAGTCCTCTGTCATCCTGCCCCCTTCATTTTGGGGCTCCCGGCAGCTGCTGCCTGAGGTGGAACAGGCTGGAACCATGAGACTTTCTGCAACATTCAAGACAGGGATGCGATCCCGTTTTGGAGAACGTAGCCGTTATTGCCTGATAACCCTGGTGAAGAATCTGAGCAGAAGCTCAGTGAAGATGAAAAAGAAATGCAAAACCCAATCCTACTTCAGACTAGTGCATGAGGTCATTCTAAAAACCTATGGGCGAGTTTCTGATGGGAAGCTGTTTTGCAGAGAAAGCCTCTGCTGGCACCCACGGAGCCCCAGAAAGTACGGGGGTGTCTCCCAACAGTCACCACTAACTGCTCTGAGCCAAACATCCACTTGACTGCAGCAAGGAGACCACGCAGGGCTGCCTCTGATCCACCTCCACGTAATTACCTAAACACAGCATCCCCAGCAAGGAGGCAGCCTGCTTAAGGAGGTATGAATGACTGCCTTCAAACCTTCCCATGGCCAGTGACAGCCACCAAGCTTCAGCCCACTCAGGGAGAATGCAGAGCATCCTCAAGAGCCTTCTTCTGATCATCTTCACCTCTGGGCAGCAAGGATAAGCCTACATCCAGAGCACAGCATTAATAATTTCTGCTCGAATCTGGAATTATTTTATCTGCTCTATTTGATGACTCACAGAATGGTAGGGGTTGGAAGGGACCTCTGGAGATCATCTCGTCCAACCAATCAGTCTCGTCCAACTCCACTCCCCCTCTGTTACAACTGTTGAATAGTTAAGCCATACACTTGAAAAGAGGAGAGAGATCCTGTCCCCAGCCCTGCCTGTATTTGCTGAACCCCTTCAGACCCGTTCCTGCTGCCGCTCTCCCAGCCCTGCTGCAGAGGTGCCTCCTCTCGCAAGGAGGGCAAGGACTCCAGCTGCCTCAGTTCTTGCTGAATGCTTGGAGCTCCTCAGATGAAAGGCACTACAGTGCTACAAACTATGAATGTATTATGAACTCAGAAAGATTTAAGAAACATTCACCTCTATCAGTTTTAAAATTAACATAAGCCTTGTACCTTATAAGCTGACCTGAATAGGTCTAAGGCAGGGAGGTGCTCTCTTAGATCATTATCTAGGAGTGCAAGATACCTAGACCTTATACCACCACCAAATTTTGTTAATTATCTTGCAGGTACCCAGTAGTCTAGTTTTGTCTGTGCAAAAATAATATCCAAGCAATTATCTTCATTCCCATTTGCCCCTTGTATCAGAGGCATCATCAAATGAAGGAAAGGCAGATTGCTTACCCACGGGCACCAAGAAGAGCACAGCAAAGCACACATTGCTTTCATATGCGAGACTTTGATTGTCTGGATAAATTTGGTTCTCCATCTTCACAGCAAGACATTTTTGGGTACCAGCTCACACTGTGGTTAGCACTGAGCAATCCAGCAGCTGAGATCTGGATGGGAACACCAGACTGAATTAAACTCATCAATCACTCATCAATGGCCAGGAAAACGAGGATGCGGGTGAAGGTCCATNACACGGCAGCAGGATACATATCATCTCCTCTCAGACATCTGCACGTCCTGCAGCTTCTTTTAAAAACAAAATGCTGGTTTCTTCTCACCTAGGTGATGTGTAGGCTCTTGCCAATGCAGCACGTGGGAGCACCCCAGGAAAGGTGTGTGCCTGGTTTCCAGCTGGTCCCGATGACCCAGATCCAAGAGAGCCTGGAGTTCCCTGCACTTTTCATTGACCAGCAAAGGAAAGTGGAAACAGAAGCTAACTTGCTGTCATTACTGCTTGTCATAGACGACAGCAGCAACAACAAAGCTTATGACACTTTTTGCTTTGATTACAGGTTTCCCCTCTAATTAAGAACAAGAGCTACTGCAACAACAAAAAAAATTGCAGTACAAACCTTCTGCATGACTAATGAGGGCACAGGCACAAAGAGTAGTTACCACCAAGCAGGGAGGGGTGAGTTGACAGCCCTCCTTTTCTGCAGGGTTCAGCACGGTGAGGATGTCCAGGTGACATGCTCTAAATTAAAATCTGGGTCTCACTAGGTTGAATGATAAAGAAACATACAGAAGTGTCAATCCCAGCTTGCCTGAGCTACCTTATCTCAGCCATAGGACTACGCTTCCTTTCTCAAGGCATCTTCAGACTGACCACCCACTCCTGCCAACAGACCGCTCTTGCCCAAATGCAGTTAACTCTGGTTAACAGCCAGGGTGCCCCAAGTGCCTTGACAACTCCAAAACCGACACCAAAAACCCCAGCGATGCAGAAAGGATGCTACGGAGCAGCTGCATCCAGAGCAGACCTCGTGGTCCACCGGGAAAGAACCATCTCAAGCACAGAGTCTGCAGCGCATGCTTGCATTCCCAAAATGCACTCTCAAAATGCAAGCGTTACATAGAAAAATGTCAAGTCTTCCCACTGGCAGGGCTGCCCAGCCCACGCCGGCAGCCACCAGCCTGTGAGCATGTGGGGCAGGAGGGCACAGGGCAAAACTGCCCCATGCTTGTCACGCACGTGACCTAGCTGGGCAAAACAGACCCTGTTTGCAGAGACAGGCACCTGAGAATGAAATAAGGATATGAAAACTCACCGGGATTGAGAGGGAGGCATCTTCTATTGGGGAAAAGCTGTCTGGCGATGCCCAGCTGGCTCCTTGCTGGGAGGAAGGAGGCAGTGAGCATTTGTGCTGTGTTGAGAAAAGATAATAGGAGCTTCTTCCAACAGAGCAGCTAAAGGCCACAAAGCCCAGCATGAAAGTATCAGAATAACTACAGGGCTGAGCAGCCGCCAAAGACAAACACAGTTGTGAACCCTGCAGACAGGACTGTGTGGAGAACAGGCAGCACGAGTAGATGGGAGCGAGGGTCCATCCCAGCCAGCAGCCTGCTAGCACTCTGCAGAAGGCCTGTGGTGCCCTGGCGCAACCACAGAAAGCAAGTACCAGGAGAGACCCAGACTGCATGCCCCCAGGATGAACAGACAAACCCATCTACGGGTCAACCCTGGCAGTCGGTCCAGCAGCCAGGCGAGACCCTTCTCTGTCCAAGGGAAGATACCTCTGCCTGCTGTCCCCGGCAATCTTTGAACAGGCAAAGAAGGTTTGAAATACCACCTCTTCTCAGCTAAGAGCCTCCTGGGCCTCAAAATACCCCGTAAACCCAAACCCAGCACATGTCTTGCTAAGCAGGCTGTGGAAAGCAGAACGGCACCAGAGGTAAACGCATTGAGGTCGGCCCCAGGCTGGGTCCAAACACGCCAGGAGCATGGGAGCACCGGTGCACACCACCGACCACGGGCTTGCTACATCCCATGCCAATGGAAGGAGCTTGAGGAGGAAACCTTTCTTCTGTGGCTTTGGAAACCAAACCCCACAGCTTTCCAGGTCTTTGGTGAAAGCCCTGGCCCAGGAAACGCACGTGAATGTGCTGCCTGCCTAAAAGACAACTCAGCTGCTGAACTTTCCCACAGATGAGCTGTTTCTCTTGACCGCCACCACCTTATCTCTTGGCTTAATCTAGGGCAATAGAGTACATTTTAAGGCATAACACACATGATTTTTTTTCATCTCCAAACACATCATCTTCCACTTCCTTATCATCCTACAGCAGAAACTCAAACACTGTCTATGCTTTAGAAACCACAAAGATTCCCAAGAACCAACAGACGCAACATCCCAACAGGAATGAACCACTGAATAGGAGGGAAAGCCTGATGCTTTGGTTTTGTTTTGCTTAAAGACCAAAGAACCCAATATTAGGAAGAAAGAGACTTTCAAAAATTAAGAACTTACATTCTTTAAACCTAGAATTGAAAAAATAAAAGAATCCTCTGGCTCTTTCTCAGTTATTGAGGAGAAGCCTGCCAAAAAAAGACAAAAAGTCATGTTTCTAGGGTAAAAGCAAATGCGTGCACATATACACGCACCAATGCACACGTACTTACACCCTCTGCACCCAGATTCATGATCTACATGTATATTAAAACACAGCCCCCCACTACGGTGCACGTGGAGGGGTGGCAGCACAAGGGCGTGTCTGGACGTTTGGGGTTTATGTTGTCATGTCAGAGGCAGAAATTCCCTTATTTCCTCCTACAGAGGCAAAATTACAGCAACTTATTTCTTCCTGCTCCTTGATCAGCACTCATACCATCTGAAAGATTTGCCGAGGACGCCTGTGAGAGCTCTCCTCCTGAGGGAGCCAAACCTTCCTGCTTGTCATTGCCACGTTCATATTAATGAGGGGGAGAAAAAAAGCACTCAACTAATTTTATAGGCACATCAGTAATAAATTCCTCTCCGAAGGACAGTATGGGAACAGAGCTCAACAAAGGTTATTTTTAAAACAGATCAGATACTAGGCTGCCTTGGGTTTGCACACTCAGTATTTGCTCTTTCAAGACGTGCTGGCCACGGAGGATGGACCAGCTCCCGCTGCCCTGGGCTCAGCAGATGGGAGGGGAACCAGATGGTTTGGTCCTCCATCACAGTGGGGAACAAACTCTTCCTTCCCATGCACCCCAGACACCTAAAGAGAGATGACTGTACTGGGACATTAGTGCTGGCACCTTCCCCAGGGTGACTACCTGGCTGAGGGGCTACCATGCCCCAGGCAGCGTGGCACCCTGCCTGCCCCTGCGCTCCCCTGCAAGGACACGCTCCTTTCTATAAAGCCACCACAGCACTGCTTATTCAGCGGCGTTTGCTTTCCTTTGGACCCCCAGCTCTTCACTTCTTGCTCCTAAGCTCTTAGCAGAAGGGAAGCAGCAGTGAAAGCTCAGCTGAGGTCTGCAGATCCCAACTGCTGCTGATAGCTTGGCTGCACTCAGATGGCATGCTCAGCTGCAAAACCTTGAGCAGCCAGAAAACTCAAGATCTGCATCCAGCAGCATCAGCCCCTGCCTCTCCAGCAGCAGTCCTCCTCCAGCATGGGCACCCCTTCCAAGGGCAAAGAGTCAAGCAGGAGCCAAGGCTAAGGGCAGCTCCTCTCCAAGGAGGCCAGCAAGATCCACTGGGCTGCAGGTATCCTGGGGCCATCCTGCTCCATGTGGCCTTTAGGTGCTCATGTGTTTCTGCAGGTGGCCTTGGCACTCTCTTGCACCTCAAGGAGATGGGACCACTTTTGGCATAGAGAACACCCTGCTCCAGCTGCCCCTCTGTGCTGCTCTCTGGCCAGCTGTGACCAAGCTCCACTGCAGCAGGACCTGGCTAAGTGTCTGGCACAGCTCCAGGCAGGGGGAAAGCACTGCAGCAAACCTGCGACATCATTCTCCAGATGGGAAGACCTCTCCATGACCCAGCGTGAGAACCTCCTCTCCCACGACACCGGAGGCGTCTGGAAGCGTTTTGAAGGTGATCCCTGCAAAGCTCTGTGGTTTCACAGCTTTCCCGCCGTAGCAGATGCTAGGGAGGCTGCTACCAGCCTCAAGCAGCACTTCCAACTTGCTCCCAAGCCTCAGTGGAAACTGTTGGGGTGCAGCAAGGGCCAGGAGCCAGTGGACCTCATGGCCAGCAGGGCAGGACCACCCCTCCCCTACGAGGAGCAAGGCAGATCTGGAGATCACAGCCAAGTTCAACCAAGAGTCCAGATGGTGGTGATGAGGCAGGTCTGAGGTCATGCTGGGACATCAACCCACGATCAGGGTCAGGATCAGGCCCGGTACTCACTGGGCAGGTCCACGGGGATGAGGGCAGGGTCACTCTGGGAATTAGCCTCTGATTTGGGGATGGAGCCAGAGGCTCCACAGCTGAGCAGGGCAGAGCCAAAGACTAGCTCTCCTACAATGGTACCACGGAAACCCATTCAGCATCATCCATGTAGACCATGCAGCATCATCCATCCCCCCAAGCCAACAAGGCAGCAGCGTGGTTGGCTCCGTGGACATCTCGGAGACCAGCGGACATCTCGGAATTACTCTGTGCCACGGCAGGGGCTACTTTTCATGCCAGATGCAGACACCACAGGTCTTCTGTCAGGTGCTGCCATTCCCGCACAGCCACGCTTCTCCAGTGCAACACTCCTACATGGCTGAGGCCACATGTGCAACCCAGACTCCTGTTGCTAGGCATTAGCTCTACCCAGCAAGGGATGCTGAGGTGAAAAGACCCACTCAGTGGAGCACTTACTGAATATAAACAGTTGCACAGCCAGATCCCAGGACACAGTCTACTTCCAAACCTGAACAGCTTCACTGATGGCAGGCTATGAACTGTGCTGATTTAATGACATTTGATTGCAAATGCTCAGGAACAGCCCTGAAACAAACATGATGAACATGTGTTTTACTGCTGCACATCATTTATAGTCCAAGACAGGCAAGTTCAGGCTCAGGAGCAAAACGATTAGGTTTACAGTGCTGAGCAGCAATTACAGTTCTTATCTGAAATTCAACGGTGCCAAAAGAAACCTTGACATTGGCTTCCACAGGCTACTGTGAAAAAGCCTCTGCCCACCTTGTCAAGGCCTTGAAGCAAAGATGGATGATCCCTACAACTAGCACAGCAAGGCCAGCCTTCAGCATACTTCCAGACTGAGCTGTCTAGAGGGGAGATACTTGAAAAACCCATTTACGTGGTCTAACTTCTGGGTGAATCCTGCAGGTGCAGACACATCTCCTGGCTCCAGATGACATGCCGGGGGTGTCCCAGCCAGCCCCTAAGGGAAAAAAGGGCCAGACACTTTCAAAGACAACCCCATGCATAGTTCTTGGGTGCTCTGGAGGTCACAGCCACCTCCTCCTCCAGTGAGCTCCTGCAGCAACCTCTGCCATGACCTCAGAGCAAGACGCTCCCACAGCAAATCCTCCTTGGCGTGTATTTGTTCTCCTTGTGCTGGTCACTCACTACGAGGATGCCTGCCCGGGTGGGAGGTCTGCTGTCCGGGCCGCACTCGGGCTGCCTCGAAGCAGCTGCCTGCAAGCAAGCCACCGCCCTCCCACTGCCCCAGGCGCACCCTGCCCTCTCCATCCCTACTCTCTGTTGTGATGGACCCCCAGGAGATTTTAAAGCGAGGTCCCATTGGGGGTCAACGAAGGCAGGTGACAATCCCCACCACAAAGAAGCAATGCAGCAGGACAACAACTCTGACTCAAAAGATCTGCAGCTTTGGCAGCTCTCATCACTGCTGCGTGCCCACGTGGGACAGGAGCAGCAGGGCTGCCGGGGTAGTTCAAGGCACTGTGGGGAGGGGAAAGCATCCTCAGAAGTTTTGCAATATCTAAGCCGGGTCGTAATGCCATACTGGGCTTAAAACAGCGAGAATGACTCCCGCATTCTCTTCTGGTGGGCATCCTGGTGGAAAACAGACTTTGCACAGGGCAAAGCAAGATCAGGTCAAAGACTTGCTGCAGGCAGAAGAGCCAAGTTCTAGTTTGGTTTGGATTATTACTCATGCTCCAGCATTGCTCCACCCAAGCAAAGCGTGGCACAGCTCTAGGGCTGTACATGTACACGAGCAAAGCCGGGCAGTTCGCATGGGCTTGGCATCTGGGTGCAGAGACAGGGCTCTCCAGCACACAGAGGCCAAGCAGCTGCCCAAGGCCACCAGCAAAGCTGGGCTGAGCTAGGACTGTCTCTCCTCCAGAGCACCAGCCTGTTGCCTCCTCCCTGTGCGCATGCACCCCAGGACTATACTACTTTTAGAGGCAGAAGTTTAGACTGCAACACCCCAGACCTCATCAACATTCCCTCCCAGGGTGTTCCTAACCCTCTGTGCTTTTCCAGGCTTGGGTGGGCAGCCACAAGATGCTCGGAGGGCGGCAGTGGGGTGAAGCAGACCCTGGCCAAACCCTGGCTCACCCTGCAAGCACCAGCAACATGCAAAGGGGCTCAGGAAGAGAATGCATGTGGACCTGCGTGTGGCCGTGCCCCTGCCCAGCTCCGCTGGCACCCTGCCATGGGGAACAGCATTGCAAAAGCAGCCAGAGCCCAAGGCCTCACTCTGCTTTGCGCACCCGCTGTTGCAGTTGCTAGGCTGGGAGCTGGTGGGAATTCCTTCTGGATACACAGGGGTTAATCCATAGCCAGCTGGAAATCAAAAAGGGACATGTCCTGTCTTCAGGCAACGCTGAGCCTGGGCACAGCTACCAACACTGGTGGCTTGAGAGCACTACTGGGGCTGAGGCTTCCCCCTCCTCAGCCCCAGCAGGGAAAGCAGGGGGAAGATGAAGAGCAAAAGGGCCCGTTGCAGCCCCCCAGGCTCACAGCAGCTCAGCAGAGGAGTTGGAGCAGCAGAGCTCAGTCCTGAATTAAGTCTCCAGCCACTGATTGCATAAGAAGGGGGTGCAAGATGGTGTGCCACAGAGATCACAGCCAGGAGATGCAACCACCTGGAGATTATTTCATAGTAAACATATTAAGCACCATGAACCCAAAGGTCGGGGACTGGAAGTGCTTACCAGACCAAGAACTGGTAATAAGGGCTTTAGACAAGAAGGGACACGGTAGGGAATTGGTGTCAGACTGGGACTAGTCCCATGCATGGGCGAGAGACTAAAGAACAGCTTTGTCTGTATCCTGACACACAGTGGAACAAAACACCAACTCTTAATAAGAAAAAAATCTGATACCATTTGGAAAAAAGGTTCAATCCCTGCAGACCCAAGCACTACCACAGACAGGCACTCTTCACTGGGAGAGCTGAGGACGTTTCGGCCACGTCTTACCTCCTCTCCCGGACTCCCCCATTCACATATCCCAAAGCAACAGAAGATTTAGGGCACCTGGGTTTCCATACTTCAAGGGGTCCTATCACCTCCCACGCATGCCCAGCTCTACTGGAGAAAAAAAATGCACAACCAGGTCCTTTAAAAAAATGCCAGATTGGCCACACTGAGAACAGTCATTTTGCTCAAGCGAGTACAAGAGCAGTGAGCATATCTGTTTCCACATTCATTTACACGTCACCTGCCTACCCGCCCTACGATGCTGCAAACCAGACACCATCTCCCTTCGCAGCAGGAGGTGCTCCCTGGGTCCTCCTGCAGCATGGGCAGCCGACAAGGGCCACGTTTGAGGTCTGTAAGCTAATCAGCAGGTACTGCCATGAGCTGCCATCAAAAACAGGCTGGAAGCAGCAGCAAAGGGCAGCCCGCAGCCTCCCCAAGAGCAGCAGGGAAGAACAACCCTGCAGGCTCGCATGCTTTTATTTTCTCAGAAAACTTTGGAGCTGAAAGGTGGTCGCCGAGGTTGGCATGTTTAAAATAACAGCCAGGAGGAGGCTGGGGAGGCAGCTGGCAGGAGAAGGGACGCCGCTCCTGAGCGTAAATGAGACCCTGTGTTCTGCCGTGCCAGCAGGAACGGGGAGCCCCGCGCCGGGGGCTTCTCTGTGCCTCCCCCCTTCTCCTTGCCAAAACCTTCTGGGTGGGCTCTGCTGATTTCAACTGAGCCCCTGTGTTCAAGGGAAAGTTCAAGCCCACGCTGGGTGAGGGCACAGAGATCTCCACGATTTACTGAGATGCTGACAGGCACCCGGAGGGGTGACCCTGGGGTCTGCATCCCGGTGTGACTAAGCATCACAGGGCGCAGGGAGCACCGGCATGGGGACATGTGCTGGGAGGTGCAAGGCTGGCCCCCAATAAACACATCGTTTTCTCTTGATGGTTCATGTACAGTAATGTCTAAATATATACTCGACGGAAAGTGTGGAGTGATTTATTTTTGTTATTGTTGGTCTAAAATTATGCCGGCTGGAACGGCACTGCTGAGTTATAGGGCCTCGCTGGGCACACACGAAACATTATCAAAGATATGTCATAAAGCAAATATTAGCAGGACCTGCGGTGGAGGTTATGCAGGGCCACTGCTGCCAAATGCAGCCACCACACAGCGGGAGCCACTGCACAGCAGGAGCCACCGCAGAGGGTGACCTAATCCTGCTCTGCCACAGGCAGGCCCTCCAGCCTGCCCGGCCACCCTCCATCAGGGTGGAGGAGGAGGAGGACCACAGCATCATTTCACCTTGGGAAGACACCAAGATGCAACAGGCTCTGACGGGCAAGGGCTGTGTCAGACTCCCGGCCACCACGCATGAGGTAGGAGAAAAATCCTCCCCCGCCCCAAAGAAGGGGTCTGAGCCGCCTGGCTTTTCCCTGCAGCCCATCTCTGGTAGCAAGATGCAATCCCCTCGAGAGATCCCATACGGGAGTTATTAGCCTTTCATCAGCAAGTGTGCAGATGAATGTTATAAAAATCACAAAGCCACCATGTACTCTAGACACCCAACCCACTCAAACTCAGCAGCGCGTTTCTCTGGGATGTCCTTCCAAAATGTATTTTGTGCCGGAGGGAGGGGGAGGGCACTGACACTAGCGGGAACCTCCCTCACCCCCCTTTCTCATGAGGATGTTTCCCTACTACTTTTCCATGCCATGGCCATCACTGCCATGCCATCCTCCTCATTGCCTCATCTCTGCGCTCCCCATCTCCCCCTGCTCATGCCCAATGGCAATTGCAAAGTGCAATATCCCTTATGCCACCAGTTGAGACAGCCAATGGTCTTTGACGGGCACAGCAGCAGTGACCTGACACCCCAGGCACCCGCCTGCCCAGGAGAAATGCCCATTGCACAGAGAGATTGAGAAAGAGGACAGGAATCTCCTGCCAGGAGGACACGTTCAAGGCAGAGCTCATGCCAAACAGCAAAGCTGCTCTGCCTGTGCAGATGAGCTGCAGTGCATGGCCATGGATGCCTGGCAGGTCCCTGGGTGGGAGAAAGTCAGAGCTCCCACGTCCCCCCACCAGCCCCAGCTGCGCAACAGGACCTGCAGTGCCCCACGGCTCCCCCGGCCCCACACAAAGTGCAGGGCAGCAGGTTCCTCACCAAAACAGCAGCAGCAAGCAAGAGATCAAGCAGTAACAAACTTTGGAAAGCTTTGCCCTTCGAAACAGCAATTCCCTCTCTGCAGGCTCCTCTTCAGGTGGTGGGGGCAGAATATACAGCAGGAATCAAGATCAACCACAATAAAGTTTTGGTGTACCATGCAGCAAGCTCATTTTTAAGAAGGATCACGCCATACAAGCTTGAGCCCTGCAGACACACAGCTTACAGATCCCAGCTTCTAGTGCACAAAACGTGTTGAGCCCCGCAGCATGCATCCCCAGCGTCGTGCAGATCCAGCGCCGACTGCAAGGCTGCAACTCTCCCGAGCTGCAGGCACCAATTCACAGTGGAGCTACGTGGACCAGCTATTTCCTCCAAAAAACTAGCCACCCCTGCAACCTCCAACACTCCAGAGGAACACACAGGGAGATGCATCTAAAGTCCAAATTAACTACGAAAGCTGCAGCCACCATGGCTTTCTTCTGGCCATACGGTTTTGTTCTGACTAATGAAATCTCACTTAGCACCGCTACCGTCTGCCACGCCACAAACCGAGGTTACGACTGCTGCGCCAGTGACTCAGGCATTGGCAAATTGCACAGTTTTCCGCTTTCAAGCGGGGCATGTTTACAGTCTCCGAGCCCGTCTCTGCTGCAGGCAGCCCCTTGCCTGTGGCTGCTGCCAGGAGACCCCTGAGCAAGCTGCCAAATGCTGGGGAAGAGGCCAGGAAAGCACCAGGCTGCCTGGGCTTCCTTGCAGCACTTACAGCAGCTAGACGCCCAATGCTCATGGATTTCCAACCACTTCTTGATACAAAAAGTCCTCATCACTCCTTTGAAAACACTGCTGTACACACCCTGCCCAGGTTAGCATCTCGAAGATCCATGAAGCCGGAGAACTGCTGGATTTCTGCAAATGGGAGCAAACACACTGGTGTTGCTCCTCTCCCACTTGCAGGACTCCACCTTTACCTGACACTGAAAGTCACTGACACAAGAGACCTTGCCATGGCATCCTTCAAGCGACCTGCAGGAAATCCCCATTTAAGGAGTCCAATTTTACAGAACATTTATTTGAAACCAGCTTCTTTGTCTGTGGATCAAGGCTTCCTTCCAGAGGGTGCCCAAGACTCCACCACCACCACCTGCTCCCCCAAAACAGCCCTAGCCCCAGTTTGGTGCTGGCACAAGGATTTGACGATGGATAGGAATCGATTTCACGCTTTTCCACCTCTTCCCTCTATCCCAAGCAAACTCTCCTGCCTGTCCTACTGCCACATCCTTTTATACTCACCTACAGACCGCTATAAGAAGCTCTTGACTTTGGGTAGTGAGTATGCATCCCCTCTAACCCCCAACCATCACTGCACTCACACAAGCCTGCCTGCTCCAACCCCTCTCCCACATAAGCCCGGGCTAAACCCAAGCCTGCCGCAGCTCCTCACTGTGTTGAACCCACAGCTGAGAAGCTGAACTCAAATAAGGCTTCTCAGGTTTGTTTCTACCCAGTAACACCCCCAACCAGAAACCTTCAATTTGATATTGCAAGCAAAAAGCCTCAGGCCAGTGATCCGTGAGCCACTTGTTGATGAGAAACTCCACTTTTCTTTGAGATGTTTCTTGACCAGCACAGCCCCAGCACCAGCTAGGGAACTGCCCTCTGCATAACAGACACCTTCCTGCATGTTCACCTGCGTGTCGGATAGGCCATCAGCAAACTCACTAGCAGGGCTGGCTGAGCTTTGCAGAACAGCAAACCAACTCGATGCTCAGCCAAGCCCTCGAGGAGAAACCAGCCACCACCAAGGCTTTGCACAGAGCAAAACCTCCAGCTCCTCTGGTTGGCTGCGGGCAGGGTTGGCAGAGCCACCCAGCCTGCAGCCAGGATGGGGATGGAAACTAACCCACTGCTTCAAACTCTGTCCTTAACTTCACCCATCTTGATGCTCTGCCCACTCTATTGCAACCAAGCTTAGGAGGTAGATGCCTGCAGACCTTGAGAAAAACATGCAAACTGCTTACTCAGTGATGCTAACCATTCTAATTTCCTCTCTCCTCGGGACAGAGGGATGCAGAGTTCAACACTTCCCTCTCCTGCGGCCTAATCTCACCCCTCACCCATCTGAAAGCCCATATTCTCCTATTAAACTTCACAAGCCACCCTGGTTTTCCCTCTCTCAGCATCTCCTTCAAACACACACACGCTCACTCTATGCAAGAGACAGGAGAGCTGAACAAGCTTCATCTACAGAAGAGAAAATTGAGACAGCAAACTCTCTCCCTACAGATCATCTTTAAAGTTTTTAAAAAATTGTCCTTCTTTATTAGTCCCAGACAGAAATCTGAAACCCCCTTTTAAAAAAACCAGAGATATATAATGATTTTCAAAGCTGTGTCACATAATTAATGTCACATTTATCTCTTCAGCTGTAGAGATAAAAAGAAACCATCTATCCATGTCCTCATTATTTTTTACTCTCCTCTTAAAGCCAGTGTTTAAATCCAGGGGATGGGAGTACTCTAAAGGAGGGGGAACTCTGACTTTCTCTTTACCCCACACAACCATGGCGATAGAAGATTTCTCCCTCCCCTCTCCCCCATTCCCTTTCCTCCATCGCTGCAGATCGGAGGGCAGCAGGGGTTGAGTATCCCTTAAGCAAACCTCTCCCTCATGTAACTTCTCTCCCTCCCTCTTCTGGCCCACCACCGTAAGTTCAACAGGGGACATTTCAGCAGCCGGGAGGTTTTCTCCTGTCTTCTTTGGCTGAGCAAAGGGCCAACTTTTCAAGGTCTCCTGTGACACACAGACTGAGTCCCACAGTAATATTAGTTTTTAAAAGCCATGTGCATTTTCCACCATTAGCACAGCTTTGATTCATCTCATATTGCGTTCTGCTTCATTTAAGGGGATGCTGTCCACATTAAAACGATATTTAACACCACGCCGCTCCCTCGGGCTGCCGGGAACACCTCTGAGCAGTAGCGCTGAACGGGACCACCAGCGCTTTTCCCCACGGCTGCTCATTCCCACCCCTTACTCCTCTCAGCTCAGAGCTACCTCCTTCTGGATCAGATGAGGACGTGGCGGTCACGGCCTCACAATAACATGCCAATGAAGTGAGAAGGTCCCTTTAACGTATCTGGTGAATGCCGATAATCTGGTTTTGATCAGCTTATGACAGCTCCAAATATCGCAGTTAGAGCTCTCCAGAGCTTCCAGCATTCTTTGTGTCCCATACATCCACACTCAGCATTTCACCAAGACCCACTGACTGCCATCTACCCTCAGCCTCTGGTCCCACCAAGGACCTCTGTCATTAGATGTGCCCCAAAATGTGGGGGCTGAGTAACAGGCAGTATCAAGTGGAGCAATCTGTGAATATTGTGGGGTAAAAGAAAGGTCTGCCGGTCTCAGGAAGCACAGGAGACCTCTCCCAGGGAGACCCCTCCCAGCCCCTGCTGCTGGCCAGCCCATCACTGCCCCTCTGTGAGCTGATACTGGGGAGGTTTCTCGTCTCCTTGGCCACAACCAACTACTTTTGTACTTGCTGCTATGCACAGGCTCAGCCATGCTCCTGCACCAGAGACCGCGTACTGTGTATTAGTTTAAGACACGGGTGCGCACACTCTGTTTGCTGACCTTCTTCAAAAGGTACCCAGAATAGCCACCAAAAGCTGAATGGCATTCGGAAAACTCCAGGAATGAAGAGCATCAGGTCCCCAGATCCCTGCATCCGACTCAGGACAGCATAAACTGCTTGGCTTCTCCACTCCACTGCTGGCACTAGCAGACGGGCTCAGAAGCTGGTCCTTCCTGCCACAAATGGCATTGGCAGAGGAAAAAACATCCTACCCCCTTCTCCCTGCTGTCTGAAGAGCGTGCAAGTTTGCATCCCCTACGTGTGCTTAGAAACACATTAAAAAGAGCAAGCTGACCCTCCCCGCTTCCTCTCCTGAAGCTGCGAGGAAGTGTTTTTCAATTAGTAGATAACCACGACCTCAGATGGCAGCTGTTGGATGCCAGGCTTGAGACCGCTGCTTTCATCCCAGCTCACCAACCAGCAGGTCAGAGCCCTTTCAGTCTCATGCCTTTGGTTAACCAGGGTAGAGCCAGCTGCCACACACCCACTCAGGCACAGTGGAGGTGGCAATGCCCGTGGTCACTGTCGCCCGGCCTGGACCTATGCCCAGCTTGAGGAGCGCTCCTCCACTGAGCCTAGGCAAAGTCAAACCATTCAGCCATAAACCATGGATAGTTTTAAATTAGCATTTCTACCTTCACTGCACCTTTTTTCAGGCAGAAAAGTACACCCACAGAAGAAAAACAAGCCTCGAGCATCCTCCTCGGCCGGGAGCAGCCCGGGGAGATGGAGCCCAGTGCTTGCCTTTTGCCAGCCGGGGCAGGCGTGGTCCACACCAGCCAAAACCCACTTCATATCCAGACTTGCCACGGGGTGAAGATGGCCACCTCTGAAACAGGGCCCTGGGAGGCAGCTCAAGAAGGGGCAGGCGTTAAAACAAGCGAGAGCATTGCTGTGTCAAGGCACTCGAGTGCCGCCAGGCTCATGGGAAAGTTCTGCAGCTCCAGCAAAGAAAACGAGTCCATGAGCTCTTCCAAAGAGGTGTTTTTGCTCCACAACCACTTGAGCACACCAGTGGTCATCCTGACCTACCTACCTTCCTTCCTTCCTCTCTCTCTCTCGAGAAAGGAGAAAGAAAAAGAGGCATTTTTGATGCTGAAAGCTTCACTCACAAAAAGCAGGGGAGTCAAAGCGACTCTTCACTTGTTCACATTGAGCAGGCAGAGTCTTGATATAAAACAGTTGCTCTGGGTAAGATACCTCCAAAATGCCCTACGAGCATCTAGCGGCACAGCTCACACCCTACCTCAACATCAGCTCTTCCCTCTGCCCCAAAACAAAAACACTCAGCCAGGGAAAAGCATTTAATGGAGCAACTCCAGCCCGCGGAGCCACTGACAAATCACAGTTACAAACTGAAATTGCAGCTTGTCCACAAAATCGCTTCTGAGTTGGTGAACAGCAGGAGGAAAGCTGCACCACTGATGGGAAGGTCTCCCCGTGACTCCTGAGCATGCTGCACAGCACATGCGCTCCAAGCATCTGACACTGGTTGTGCATGGAGAGGCAAGAGTGCTCCCCAGCGTACAGACAGACAGGCACACTGAGTCATGAATGGGGGTGCAAATGACTCTCTGCAGGGAGCTTCAAGTTGCGAGAGGTCCCAGCTGTGCCCCTGCAAATTGAAAAGGAGCCCGGCTGCTGTGGCTGCCCCTCTCGTTGAGCAGGGACAGAACCAGCCTGGGAGGGGATGGGGCAGTTTGGAGCTGCAAACTCCCAACACCAGAGATGCAATGATAACTGGCACTAGAGAAGTGATAGGAGCCCATATGGGGGGGTCCCAGATGCGGGGTGCTCCTTCTGCTCACCCCCAGCCCCTCTCCACTCCTGTCCTCCTCCTGCCCTGGCACTCTGCTCTCTCACACCCCTTCCTCCTTTTCCCTGTTCTCTTCCCACCTTTCCTCATCCAAATCCCCTCTGACTCCACCAGCGTATTATAGCTTTCCCCTGCAAAGCCAAGAGCCATCCATGGCAGGTCCTGTCCTGTGCAGCCTTTTTTTTGTTAAACAGGGTGGTTGGCTTCTACTCAGCGATCTTCAGCCATCACGGCTCTCCGGGCTCAGGGCTGGAAAGCAGCTGTCCTACACCAGCGCCCAGGCTCTGCCTTTGGGCATCATTTCCATTTTGCAGTGGAACAAACATCTGCACTGAGCAAGGGGAAACACAGAAGCAGCCTGGCCATCTCCAGAACTGGGTATCTCCATTCTGCCTTTCTGAAGCAACCCCGTACTGTCACCTCTTCAAGTTCAGCTCTGCTTCTCAAAGCCAAACTGGGTTTCCCTTCGGGCACTGTGAGCTGGCTCTCTCCTGATTCACCAGACAGTTGCAATTGGGAGCACGGCTACCTTCATGCCCCAAGGCAGCCCACGCACTGAGCTCCCCATCCAGACCTGAGCCGGGCGCTTGCCGGCAGCCCAACTCCCCCAGTCACAGCCACTGCCGCATCCCTTGAGAGCCAGGGCAGGAGGAACAGGAGCAGCAAGCCCAACAAATCAGCTCCTTATCTAGCAAAGCAGAACACGAGAAGTCCTCTCTCCCTGCACAACACTATCACATGCCTGCTCTGATCTGCTTGAGCCATCATGCCACTGGAGGCAGGGCCACCACCGGAGCCCAGCACTGCCATGGATAAACCCTGCAGCTGCCCCAGCTCACCCAGGGTGAGGAGGGAGGCTCAACACACAACTGCAGGTGCTGGAGGAACCCTCCTGCTCCACCATCCCCAGCTTCCATTCAAAGGCACAGCACACCCATCCCCAGATGGGCCACTTAGCCCTTTATTTGTTGAATGAGGTTATTTATACAAGAGGGTTTGCAGACATACTGAGAGCTCGTTTGCAGGGACATCCTGTAGCAGCAATCCCTCTATCTGTTTATTTATAGAAAGATATTTATGTAGGATAACACACCCACAGAGACACAGCTACCCCACTCACATACTCGCCTTGCTAACACAAGCAGCTACACACACAGTTTCTATGGGAGGATGATTAATTAAAACTACTATATATTCACAGAGGGAAGTACCCCCAGGCAGCACAGACTGGTGAGTCAAACTTGGATCCGGAGCACCTGGAGACTGGTCTCTCTGTACGTGTGGTCTCGGGCAAGATACTGAGCTCACATCCCCCTGTGAGGGATGACAACATCTGGGCAGCACAGCCCAGTGCACAGAGCAGGGGACAGAGGCTCCAGACTGGTTTTTGCCACAGGTATGCCTTGAAGAAATCCCTTCTCTATTCTGCCTCAGCTTATGCAACTGTAACAGGGCACCCACCACCTGCATGCAGTGTATTTGGTGGGGAAGAAACCTCAAGCAACAGGCCAGACACCAGGACCTCCACCTTTCCTTGTTGTGGTTGCACCTACAGGTTCATTTCCTCTGCCCAGAGCAAGGAGTAGATGGCAGGAGATGCAGATAGGATGGAAAAATGTTAAAACATGAGAAGCAGTGGTGTTTGGGAAGAGACACCCAGGGAGAGACTGCTGAGACACCACCTTGCGCAGGGACAGAGATTTTGTGGTTCAGCCCATGGAAAATTACATCCCTTCTACTTTCATAAGAGGAAATGCAGGTTCCTAATCCCAACAGGAGAATTAGGAAGGCTGTAAAGTAGGGCACTTTGTTCCTCATAGGAAATAACTAAAATTTGGTGGGACTGGGCAGAAGAGAATGGGGACACTGCAGACAGAAGACACCTGCAGGGTATGGTGTAGACCAGTGCTACAGCCACACGTGGTCCTTGGGTCCTGAGCCTGATCGCCAGCCCAGCCCTCTCCTCCAAAAAGCCTCCTGGCATCAGTTTTGGAATTGGGTTTAAGTGCACACGCTTATTCGGGTATTGCTTCCTGAGCTTCAGGAGCCCTCCCAAGCCTAGGGGCTATGCTGCTTTCTGGGTGCAGACAGGTAGTTAATAGAAACAGCCCTTCTGAGCATCACATGATAAAAAAAACCTGCTGAACTTTTATTACAAAGCCCTATCTGTCACTATCTGCGTACAAAATTAGGGAAGTCTGGATTTCATCTATCAAATAATATTAGCAGTGACCTACCTGGCTGGAGCAATATAAGACTCAATTTCCATGGGCTCCTCAGCGAAAATGTACTAAGCGATGTGTCTCAGTGGACAGCGGTACCTGGCTACCTCTCCCAGCCGGCACAGAGGGTATGGAGGGCTGTTCTTCGGTTACCCAGGCAGCTTGCACACTTCTCTAAGCACCATGTATTGAAGCCGGCAAGATCTGTGCTGCTATCCTGAAAGCAGAATCCAGCTTCCAAAAGTCACATCCACTACAAGCCCTTCACCTGCTCGTGTGTGCATACTACCACTGGCAGAAGCAGGATGCCAACAGCCCCGCTGCAAAAGCCCAGGAGGCACACAAGCCCCACAGCTGTGCTTCTAAGACCACTGGGTCAAGCAGGAGAGGGTCTTTTGCCGCCAGCAAGTCTAACCCTTTGCCATGACGCTCATCCCACCCCTTTGGGAAAGATGAGGTCAGTGCACCAGAGCAGGGGCATTCTGTGTTCCTTCTAAAATACCTTTCCAGTAACTACAGCAATATTTGGGGGAGGCTGATATGAGTAGCCAGATTACAAGTCCAAGTTCAGCATTAGCTCAGCCCATCTATACCAATTTGTGGTGACTTGGAACCAATCAGACCAGCTGCTGCAGGACTGCAGAAAAGAAAACAGCATTGTTCCTCCAACGCAGGCATCTTCCTCCCAGTGTATGGACCAGCCCAGTGCCCTGAAATGGGCTGGCAGATGGAAGGTACTTGTCGGGGGGCTGAAGGATATGAAAAGAGAGAACAAGAAGAAAGAAGGTCCATTTGTTGCACGGACTGGTTTAGTGGGTTAAACCTTTCCTTTTCTACCAGTGCATGCGGGGAAAAGGGTAAAAGGCCATAGAAAAGCCAGCCGATGAGAACATGCCCAAGGAGGCTCTGCCCACGCGGTGCAGGTTGGTCCCAGCATGACTGGAGCAAAGATGACAAGGGAAGAAATGGGTGCAACATGTCCAGAGTCATGGCAAGGGCTTCCAGCAGCAAGCTGGGGCTGCCAAAATTTCTCCCCATGGCTGCGGCACAAGTCATTTGAAAAAACTCCATCAATTGCATCAATGTGGGGCCTGGTCCTAGATCTGAGCCTGCAGCCCCAAACGCTGGCTGGGGACCCTCGCTGAGCCTCGCAGGCCATTGGACGTGTTCTCCTTCCCTCAGCCCCACTGCTCCTCTGCAAAGCTCCTTTGCTCCACAGCAAAGGAAGGCACAGGGCATCCTCCATCTCCAGGCTCTGCCCTCCACCTAAGTGTTATTTTGGGGAAGTATCCCAGTCTCCATTTTTCTCCCATTCCTGTCCAACGTGTTTTGGCACAACTACTCCACAGACAGGAAAAAAATAACCATAAATTCTGCTTCTGAACACCCCCACACTTGAAATCCCAAAATTCTAAAAGCAAAAGAAAGAGCACAGCACCTCCTGCTGACACAGGCAAAGCCCCTGGCGTGGCTCTGGGACCAGTCAAGCCAGACCGAGCCACCACCAGATGCACACAGGGCCACCCAAAGCCAACAGCTCAGTCATCATTGATACTTGCACCGGTGTACCCATCGCTAAATTAGGAAGTTTGGAGATTTTAGGTTGAGGTATATACTGAGATGCATATTATCAGTCAAATTAATTCATTTTGAATAAAGAAACCTGCTAACGTGTGCAGATCACCACGTTATTGCATCCTACAGGCGAACATTAAAAAGCAGTTTGTCAAGGATTTTGCATCCTGGATTAGGTTTGTTTGTTTTAACAAACGCAGCCAATAAGCTGCGTGCCCATCACAAATAATCAGCACAAATAAGCTGTGTGCCCATCCAAAGCCTTACAAATTAAAACAAAGCAAATTAAATATACCCCACTCACACAACCGAAAACACGCTGGTGCATTTTTCATGCACAGCTATCGGTGTTCGGGTTGGACCGCTTGCAGCCCCATGCGGGACCTCAAAACAAGATCCAGCAAGTCTTCAGCTCAGCAAGTCTTCTTCTCCCACAAGCTCACACCACCAGGCATCCTACAGATGCTGCTGTAGCTCATGGCCCATCCTGCTCATGCTGTGTGCACAGCAAGGGAAGCTCATAGCTTTAACTGTCCGGTATCTCTCCCCAAAAATTCATTCTCTATAGAGAAAGCCAAAGGCCTGGGCTTACTCTTACAACAGGGATGGGCTATTCTGCCTCGGTGCTGCTCAGCATGTCCTTCACCCCCAGAGCAAAGGGGAAAGCCAAAAAAATCCCAGTTGCTATCACCGTGATCTGGAGGAGCCTTGGCCATGCCCTGAGCGCAAAGGCACAGGAGAACGACAATGGAAGCACCAGCTTAGGGGTGACCACGCACACCAGTGACCTTGGGGTGCACAGCGAATTTGAGGCAACACATTAAAACGGAGCAGAGCCCCTTCTCCTGTTTCTCACACCACAGGCTGCCAGACACCAAGATGATGCAGGGAGGGGAAATGCCTCCCGGGAAGGAAAAAAAAAAGCAAGACTGTGCACCCTCCCTGTGCGCCTACCCTTTAGCAATCCCGAACAGCGGGATCCCGGTGGCCAGCAAAAGGGGCACACACCAATGCCCACCCTCAGGGCGATCAGCAGCAAGGGCACACGCACTTCAAAGGGGGATGTGGTGGGCGGATGCAATGGCATAAATACAAGGTATCCTACTGGATCTTCGAAGCAAATGCCTCCCCAGAAAGGGAGAAATCCAAAATCCCCAGGACAGGACGACACAGGATGCCCACCCGCCTGGTTCATCTCTGCACGGTAGCCAAAAGCACTGGCTGTTCCACACACAGTGTCCAGGCAGCCCTGAAGTAGGATAATCTGCCTCAAGGAAAGTTTTTTCTTGACATCTACTACTCAAACATCAGCTCATGTCCACAGCTCTCCCCAAAGCCTTCTTCATTTTGCCTTAAACCTTTACTACTATGGCTCACCTTCTCGTGGTCCTTCATGCTGCCTGCTCCCCCTCTGAAACCCACTCCCTGGTTCACCTTACTCAATCTGCAGCCAATGGTGTGGCAAAACGTTTTGTCTTGGGTTGCATCCCTAAATTTCTTGGAGATCCCAACAGTGGAAAGGCACCAGGATCCCCACCTCACAGGAGGTGAAAGCAAAACACTTGCTCTCAAGCTAGCACCACTAATTTGTCACCAACTGCAAAGGCCATGCAAGGATGCTGCGATTCCATCTCTCCACACTGAGAAAGGGCTGAGAACTGGACTGTTCGATCAGTGGTTTGGAGACTGACATTCGCTATTTTTCTAGGGCTCCTGAGTTAGGACTAGACTGCTGTCCTACCCCAGACAAAGACACGCCACCTCCTGCTAACCAGGACTGCACAACTGCCAAACTCTCCCAGACAGGGCACTGGCAGCTGAGAGAGGGGAGTGGAGCGAGCACCCCCAAACCCACAGTGTTTCAGCTGGAGAATTGCTCAAACCCTAAGTACAGCCTGAGCCCTCCCAGCATCACACCCAGCCAAGCCTGGCAGTGTCCCGATGGCACTGGAGAAGACCACAGGGAAATTAAGAGAAAAAGGAAGAAGGGGTGCGTGACCTCTGTCCTTGCAGCCCTCCCCAGCCCCCATGGCCATGCCCCAGCAGGGGGCTGGCAGAGTTGGGGGACTGTGAGGGGAACTCCACGCACACGGTACCTGTGTGGGGCCTGGCTGTGGTGTCATAGCATCAGTCAGGTTACAAAAGAAGAAGAACAAGGACTAATTGCAGCTGTAAAACATTTTTCTCTTAAACAGGAATCTACCTGACTCCCATCAGCCAGACTTCTGTGTTTCTCCAGTCATCAGGCACACCACCTCGTACATTGTAGGGCATGACAATATAGAGATATAAAGTCTGCCACCCCCCATCAGACTAAGCGCCCAGGCAGCCTGACAGCCTGGCTCCACAGCAGCGCAGGGGCTCGGGTGCAGAGTGAGCCCCCCCAGCTCACACCGTGCCCTAACAGGGGGAGCTGCTTGGTCAGCAAAGCAGCAGGGAGGTAAGACAGCCCTTGAGCTCAGAGAGGGTGGCTGGACAAGCCCTTGCTCTCCCTGGTCCCAGAAAAACCATGCACATAGTAATCCAGATAGTGACTATGAGGAGCATTAATCACTGTGGACAAAGCTCCAGATACCCTTCTCTTAAAATACAAAGCCCGACACACACAGAAAGCCCTGGCCACGGGGGACAGGAGGTCCTCTCCATGGCCAGCGCCACGCATCAGGTAGCACAGAGAAGGGACGAGGAAAGGTCAAGCATGCCAAGCACAACCTGGGAGACTGGCAATATGGGTCAGGCTTCACCCCACACTCCTCACCTGCGTTAAATGATTAAGCAGTTGAGGAACTCCCAAGGGAAGCAGGAGAGAGAGAGGGCAGTGAGTGGAAGGGCACAGAGCATAGGCCAGTGAAACTGCCGCTGGGGAGACTGACACCAGGAGCCCTGGGACACAGGGATGGGAAGGGACTGGGACACTTGACTTGCTTGCTTCCACCCCTCAATCATGTGCGCACACCCACTGTGGAGGCTTTTGGTTTGCCTCTCCTAAAGCCCTCGCAAGGTGCTTCCCCTGTCACCACTCTCATCTGCAGTTTTTTCCTAATCACGACCAAAACCCACCTCTCCCTGTAACACACAGAACATCCTGTCTGCAGGGACCTGGTTACTCAGCTCTGCAGGTCCTTTGCCACCTCAGAGAGTTTGCCCTTTGGTAAAAGAAGATGAAAACCCAACCACCAACATCACTTCAGGCTGCTGGCATCACTGCAAATACCAGAAAAGGGGGGGACGAAGGGAGGGAGCTGCTGCTTCCCCAGCCTGCGGTACAAGCGCTCCACCACGGCTGTTAACAGAGTGAAAACATTTTTCTTTCAGACTAACATCCAGCTTAGACTATTCCCTTTTAGCCTGGAAGATAAAATTATAAGAGGGTATCTTACATATGAAGCATGAAGTACCTGGTGTGGACACTGCGGTGATGACAACAGAGCGCCCCAGGAACTGGAGACAGAGAGCAGAGAGATGTCCATGGAGCAGCTGATGAAGAACTGACTTCAGAGCTTATAAGTGCAACCACTACCATTCTTTAATATTACCTAGAACGGTGGAATTTTCTTCAATTTGATCAAGTATGGGCTCCCCACCTCTTTTTTCATCTAAAAAAGGGGGTAGAGTTGGCATGCCTCTTTTAAACTGTCCAAAAACAGACAGAGAAAACACACACAGTTGCTGTTGACCAAGCAACCGATGGTGACTCATCTTCTCGCATGCAAAAACACTCCCTGCACGAAGCCACCAGCCGGGTTTTGCTCCGTGAGACCAGCCTGGTGGAACTGGTGAGACAGCTCGTTGTGTTTTTCTTGGAGGGGAAGCAGTGGGATACGTGGACGTTGCTGAATAAAAATCATTGCTCCGCATTAACAACAAGCCAGTCATCCAACAGCAAAACATTTCTCAAAAAAAAGAAGATAAGTCTTTACACACTTCTTTGCTGTGTGGCTCTTCAAAGCCCATGGAAATCAGCTCTGTCCCAGCCTCCCCTTCACATCAGGGCCAACAAGATCCTTGTACTGCATGGCTTGGCCTTGGATGACAAAATCCTTCCAAGCACCAGAAGATATCATCAACACTGCAAACTAACGGACGCCTTCAAAATCCCACTGGAAAAGGCGAGCGTTTTTCCTGCCAAGCCCACCAAGAAGGGATGAAAAGGGAGCCCCGATGTCTGTAATTTGCACCAAGCAGTATAAATGGAGGGCTGGGTGTTACCAGTCCTCATCTGAGATATGTCTCCATAGATGGGGCTGACCTTGAAGCTGTACCTGCCGATCACATGCGTACGGAAGTACCAACGGTGGATGCCTGGTGGTGGACGAGCCAGACCCAGGCAGTGCCAAGCTCCGTGTTCCCCAGCCACACAGGGTCCACACAGCCCCATCATCCCTGTCCTTCTGTGCCAACCACCCCAACTGGAGGAGGAACACCTCGTCCATGTTCCCCCAGGATGACAGCCCAGCAAAAGCTCTGCTCCCACTGCAGGGCCTTGACGGGGCTTTGAACCACATGGGGGGACAACACCAAGCAGCTATCCACTCCAGGCACTCAAATCCAAGCACCAACGCCTTTAAGAAAAAAAAAAAAATTAAAAAAACATACAACGTTCTTCTAACCATCTGCTGGTTTGCTCCTGCCCTCCATTTCTGTGCCTGGGCTACGCAATGTGTCTTCCAGCTTGGCGCCCGGATTTCCCTCAGAAATGCAAGTCTTTAACCAGGAATTCATAGCAGGAGAAATCAAGAAGAGAAAGGGGAGGGGTGGAAAAAACCACTTTTCCTATTTTATCCAGTACCAAAGCCTTTTGCAGGTCTACTTCCCTTTGGCTCGCTCGCTCTTCTGGGTCTACCAGCATATTTTAGGTAATGAAATACACATTTGCTGGTCAGCTCTAATATATCCAGAGGGACTGGGTTTTGTGTGTGTTTGTTTTAAACTTAAGGGTGTTGTAAAGTTGTTCCAGTGGCCCAGGGATGGGATGATAAGACATGGCAGGCAGCGCCTGTTTAATGGGTGGTTGTGGTATTAATATTTATCCCATAATTGAAGGAAGACGTGACAACAAGAGAAAAGCAAACCACCACCACGTTTCTTTATGAGGCACACACTGAGCCCTCTGCAGAGACCACCAGATATGAGGCATTTCATACAATCCTTGTTTATTGCAAAGAGAGAAAATCCTCTTACAAGCCAAGTTCATTAAAAAAACCCAAACAAACAAACAACCCAAACAACCCCAACCAGGGCTCAAAGTCAGAATCGGGCCTGCTGGCCCCAGTGCTCCCAGTGTCTCTCCAGCCAGCTCCTTCAGCTCCCACATCTCCCTTGGCCGGTGCCCAAGTCCCAGCTGCGCGCTGGACCATCCCCTGGAGCAGAGCATCCTGACCCAGCCCTGCCTGCCACGGAGGATGCGGCTCCATCACAGTGCCCTGCGCTGCCAAACCGCATTTGTACAAGTGCTGCTTCCACCTCCCCGCAGTTTTCAGACCACCGATCAAGATCAGGCTCACAAAGCTACAGGGAAAAATTTCTCACGTAAATTGATTTTGTGCTTGCTTGGTAGAGAAGAAAACTAAAGATATCTTATTCACCTTGAAAAGCAAAAATAGCCACTCTTCTTGGAGCAGGTACCAGGAATTTTGCAGAGCTACAGATCAGCAAGCAAACAGTGGCACGGTGTCAGAGCAGAGCTGACTCCAAGCAAGAGCTGGTGGGAAGCCAGCATTAAACCGGCTATCGCTGCCAGGGGGCGAGCTGAACCCTGGGTAGGCAGTGGGTGAGAGAGGGACAGACCCATCCATGCAAATCCCCTCTTGCAGAAATGTCAATGTGATGTAAAATTACTGCCCCAACATGGGGACATGGGGCATGAAGCTCCAGCTTTCCCTTGCTTGAAAAGACCAGGAGAGGAGAAAAAAAGTTTCCTGAGACACTAAGCACATACATAAAGAAAAGTTAGCTGAAATGTTGTAGAGGGAGCTGGAGAGCACACACTTGCATTAGAGGACAGGGAACACAACTGGAAATGAAGTCCCTCTCCATGACTTATGCACCTGCTCTGCATTTGGGTAACTACTCAAATGCTGAGCTCAACAACAGGGGAAACAGCATAGCTCCCATGCTGGCCTCCCCCCTTTTCGGCTCTCTTTCACTTCATGTAGCCCAACAGCAAGAGATGGAAAGGAACACAATTCCCTGTAAACTTCTCCAGCTTTGGGCAAGAATCAATGCAATTAATTACACTTAATGCTCATTGGGGTATGAAACACAGATGAGGAAGCCGAGAGCTTATGTGGCCAGGCTGCAGCAGAGCCCAGAGGTCCCACCTGGACTTTGCTGCACTGGCGGAGAGCGAGGGGGGAGCTGGAAAAACCTCAGGGCACAGACCCATCTCAAAGCTACCTCTCTGTACAACCCAGCCACCCGAAACACTGCCTGGGCTGACAGAGGACTAAGGGAGGGCAAAACTAGCTACAGCTGGGGAGGAAAAAACTGCCTCTTCTATTTGCATGGTTGCCCCTGACAACAGTTAATGAGGGCAAAGGAGAGAGGTTATTTACTTGGCTTTTTAACCAACTTTGCAAAGGGCTGAGCATGCAGCCAGGATGGGGCAGCCCTGCCCATCCCAGTGCATCCCACATCACCTGACTGCTCCCAGCACTACCCCCGGTCCAGGGCAGCATGATGAGCAGACAGATGCAGGATCCATCCCCACTGCTGCAGAGAGACCCTCAGGCTCCCATACTGCTTTCCCAGGAGCTGGTGGGACCCACACCCAGGGGACACAGGGGGCTGGACAGACCACACAGTGTTCGACATCACTCTACTTCCTGCAGAAAGCCCAGGCAGCTCCATCCTTCCCCGCACACGCTTCCTAGGCTTTCTGGTCATAACTGGGCACACTATAAGAATATTATACAAAAAAGAATTAACTTGCATTTTTAAGCCTTTGGAAGAGGCTACCTACAAAGAAAAACACACTTTAGAGTTAGTGAAGTAGAGATGCTGTTTATGAACACGAGGTTTTGGTATTCTCTGTGGTAACTTAACTGTGAAGCAGCTTCTTTTCTCTTCTACCTGCCTAAAACCCCAAAGAAGCCTGCTTTTACCTCAAGATTTCTGAGACCATTTAGTAGACAAAGTCTATACAAAGTCTTAGGATCTAGGTGGTACTTTTCTAAAAGTAATACGGGACTTGGGATTTCTCCCACAGACAGGCACATTACTCATATTTGTTAAGGTCAGTGGTTTTCCATCTTTCACTCTCTGATCCGTTACAAGTTGTGCAACACGGGTCCAGGTCCCTACGCGGCGAACCCAGGCTTGTTCGTTACATCTGCACTCCCCAGACACAGAAGATGACACTCATTTCAGGGTCCTCCCCATAACGATGCTCACCTTCCCTCCAACAACCTCCACATTGTCCACCCCTTTCCTTTTTTCCCCAGGACAGACAGGACTTTATTTACAGTATTATTCTGTATTCAGTTGCTGGCAGGAAGATGTGTTCACATCTGGACAATCAGAAACCCTAAGTCAACAGCTTGGGCACATAAATTCAGTTTATGCCAATATTAAGCTCACAAACACCAAAAGATGCCCCAGCCTTATACTGCACAAGGTGCTCTGCAGTGGGTTCCTGCAGCTGATCTCCCTCAGCTTCTTCCCTCTCCTGTTTGGATGAAAGTTAGGAAGTGACTGACCACCGGTCCTCTCCCTGCGCACAGGATGCGGTTTCAGGGCTCCTTTATGGAGAGCCTCTGGGAAGAGGCATCAGCTGGCAAATAAATGGCTTAAACCAAAATGTTTTAAGCCAACAGCACAAGTCCAACTGATCCAACGTGACACAGGATTTGTCCATGGCAGACAATATCCTTACCCAATAAAGTCTTTAAAGCTTCACTGATCACAGCTAGACATGTCATAAGTTTCCCTGACTAGTTTATTATCCCCATAAATCTCTATAAAACTATTTTATCTCATCTGGATTGGCAATTAAGTAAACTTTGCTCTGTTTATGGCTTACCGAGCCAGCCTCTAATGACAACGCATGTGCTTCTTAAAAAAAGGGAACGAAGAGACTCACCACTGCCCAGCCCACACCAACACGTCAGCCCTCCCAACCACGCATCTTTCCAACATGTACGCAACACCCCAGGCACAGCAACCAGCCACGTGCCCTCCATGTGTTTCCCCTGCCAGAAGCAAGCCTACTATCGAATAATGTTTCTTCTACTTTCTTATCTTCCAAATGTGCTATTTAAAGGGGAAAAAAAAAAAATTGGCTTGGAGACTTACTCAGCCCGCTTTTGCCAAAAATGCATGCCCTGCATTTAATTCAAAGAGTGTTTTTGCTTCTGGGAGCTTAGCAGCTACTTTGTCAACATTTTTTTATTGGGAAATGTTGATGTTTTATGGCTTCATTTAAATCAGGTGGATGAATGCACAACCATCATCTGTTTGGCTTTTCAATTACAAGACACAGAAAGAAACCCACTTTCCAGGTTGTCCTACCTACTACACGACTTCCAGCTTTTCCGTACAGCCTAGTCCATTTTTCCTTTATAATCAGATCAGGCAAATGGAGGTTTTTTCCTATAGGAAATTAATCACAGGAGTCACCAACATGTTTCTCAAGACACAGCATTACTTACGATGCACTGCCTCCCATCCTGGCCCGCACAAGGTGGGAGCGAGCAGAGCCAGCCCCAGAAAGCCAACGGGCAAAGCTGAGGTTGGTGGCACGATTTGGCATCAGTGCACATCCCACTCAACAGCCTGCTGCCACAGTTTGCTAGACCAAGGCCTGGACAACCAGAGAGTTTTCTGAGACATGCCAAATATCAGAAGACATTTAAGACTTATCAGCATGGGTTGAAGCCTTCAATCAGTATACCCAAATCTTGCATTCATTATGAAATGCCATCTGATGCACAGCTGGCTGGTGGTGCAGCACCCTCAGCTGCTCACCCAGAGATGAGCAGCCACCTTCAAACGTGTGATGATTCATGTAATGAAAGTGGGTTTTGAACACCACAATTAAGAAAGTGTCTGAGGAGTAAGCACTTCTCTCACACTCCAGTGAGGACTCTCACATGCAGCATTTTTAATTTTAAGCCGTTAATCTCCCCTGCCTTTGGTGTGTCCCCAGTGCTGCAGGAGCAGCTTTGGTGCTCTATGTGCCACAGAGCCGCTCCTTTAGCAAGACCATGATTCACTGGATCTCCTTCCACCCAGCCCTGGCACCCAAGGACATGGCTGCACCATGCATCTGTCACCTGCCAGTGCCATAACAGTGCCCCTTATGTGTCATTTACAGAAGAGCTGCCCTCACCCAGAAACCTGGCCTCGGGGCTTGACCACCAACCTCCTGCCACCACTGTGCAGCACGGGAGGGTTACATGTCATCCTGAAGAGCTCCCTGGACAACGCAATCCCTAAAGAGCAGGACCCGCAGAAATCCCACCACCACCCTTCAAGCCTTCCTCTCACAATGAAGTTAGGTGGAGGTTCAAAGCTCCTTGGTGGAGCTTATGAAAAAAAAAAATCCAACAAGGTCACTACAACCAACCAACCTTCTGAGGATCCAATGGCAGCCTGCCTGCCCTCAGCCACATCATGAGGATTAATGTTTACAGCTGGTAAAGACAGCTCCCCCTCCTCTCTGCAGGGACACCCCTCCATCCTTCCCGAGGGTACACAGCTGCTGCTCACCATAGTCTTCGTCACAGCCTGATCCCAAATTAGTCCATGCCTATATTCTGGACCAGAGCACAGCCATCACTCCTGTAAGCCTCAGCTCAAGGGAATGCCTAGTTTAAATACTTACGGCTTTGCTCATTGCCTCTTTTACATTAAATGTGAGCCCATCTCAGCCCCGCCCCTCTGCTTCCCAAGGCTGCCCCGATCCCTCCTTAGCCAGGCAGGTCCCACAACCTTGGGGACATGGTTCTCACACAATCTTGGGCCATGGCCCATCCGAAGTTATGCCTACCCTCTGCCACCACTCCCACCGATGCCCTTCTTGCCATACCGGGAATGCCAAGCAGCCATTCCCTTCACCGTCCTCAGGAAGGGACCAGGAGCCAGCACAGACCCAGGGGAGAGGTCCCAGGCATATCTGGGGAGTTTGATGGGCAAATATCTCACACTGGTCTCTTGGACTCCAAGAAGGCGAGGACCAAAGTTGCAGTCACTTCAGGAAGCTTTATGATGAGTTGTGGGATCATTTATCAAAAGAACCGCACCCTAGGGCAACAGTAGCATGGATGTAGGGTACAATGTCCAGGAACACAGGCTGGAAGGACCGTTTGGTCATAGAAGCCAGGGCCCAGCAGCCAGAGACCGACCTTCAGGTCACTGACCACCCACACTCCCATCTGCAGCACAGGCCACCACTTCTTATGACTGATAAACTTCAGACACGCGACAAAACGTCAAAGCCATAACTATAACATGGTATACACGGAGACTGCTGATGCCACTCATGTCCCAGACCCCTGCTTCTGCAGGGCACGCGTTGACCTCCAGCCACCACGGTGCCAACCACCGACCCAGCAGGAACGGTGCCACTTCCCCAGCTGGGTCACCACCAGTGGATCCATCTCCAGCTCTCCACACCAGGCAGAGGTGAAGTGCCCGACCAGCCGGATGGCAATCTCCATGGCAACACAGGGATGCCATCAGCACAGGATTAAGCTCCAGCAGGAGGGGAAGCGGGACCAGGGGGAGGGAGGTTGATCAACAAGCACTGCGACAGGGACGCTGCAGAGGCACGGAGGCCCACGGCATCGATTTTCACGCCCATCTTCCCCTTTCAATTCTTCTCTAGCATGAAAGTCCCAATTTAAATGGCAGACTTTGACACCATTAAAAACTATCAGAGCATTTAACACACTGCCCCTTCCTCCCACGTCATCACACCCACGTCTGCCACAGAAATAAAGAGGACTGCAAGAGCCAGACACCTCCCCGCAGTCCCGGCATGAAAGTGCAGCAAATCTGCGTCACACAGAGAACCTTTGAAAGAGGATGAATGCTAAGTGCAGGGAAAAATGATTACTTTATTTGTAAAGACCATGTCTCTTGTCATTCTAATTCATTCCAAATCCTCCAGGCACTGGACAGCTGTGGGTTTAATCATGAATATACAAATCAGCAACAAATGAACAACAAAAGGAGTCTCCAAATGCAGTACAGGGAGACCCAGAATTCAGGCTGGTTTGGCTGCCGCTCTCCCTCCTTTGCACTGAAAGGAAGGAGGGGATGGGTAAAGCCAGGACCTGCCACCACGCATCCAGGCAGCCCAGCGGTGCCTCTTCCATTTACTCCCAGACATGGGAACGCCAGCCCACACCTCTCCCTCCTCCAGCAAAGCCTCCCCACCACCAAGCGGGGAGCAGCAGCTGCATGGAGGACAGCAAAGGCGAGAAGAGAGGGAGGGAGGGCAGAGGCAAGGGCCAGTGGAAACGAGAGGCTGGGGCATGGAGAGTAGCACAGACAACTCGAGGAGGTAGCCGGGAAGGAAAAACACAGGGTTTAATCTATGCAAAACAAATGCACTAAGCAATGGGAAATTGCTCACTTCTGTCTGAGCCTTGGCCAGGGCAGAGCACAGGCATAACACTGGTACCCGGAGGTTCACAGAGGCGGGATGCACACCAAAGTGAAGGAGTGCAAGTTCCCACACAGGCACTAATGCCCTTACGCTTAACGTCAAACACCAGACCTACTAAAGAGGGGGTCCTGCAGAGGCTGCTGCTGCCAAGGAGGCTTAGGACCCCTTCCCAAGCTTCCAACACCTGCCTTCTGCTGCATTTTGTATGTTTTCTGCACATTAAGATGCTACAAAGCTGGTGTGCAACTGAACATGGGGCAGGCAGCAGTCGATACCCAGCAATGCAAAACCCTGCATGCCACTTGGAAGAGAGAGCTGGGAGAGGAAACAGGAGCTACCCAGAGCTTGCCAGAGGGCTGCTTTGCAGAACAGATTATTTCATTTTTCCTATGAAAAGGGCAGGGACTGAGCATGAGGCAGGGCCCAGCCACAAACCACCTCTCTCCTGCTGCTGGGAGCTGCTGCACTGCTCCTCACTTTTGAGGCCTGCCTGCCTAAACTCAGCACACAACACATGAGGAATTTGCTTTCCGAGGGCCTGAGACCCTGCAGAGCATCCATCACAGCAGACACCTGACCACCCAGCAATGGCCAAGGACCAAGCACAAGTTTTGAATTTCTTCTTACGGTGACCAGATGCCACAAGCCCATGCACAAGGACCCAGCTGCAGCTGCAAAGAGTGCAAGGGTGCTTGTTTTTGCAGGAGAGAAAGGAGGAGTGATGAGGAGTCATCCCTGGGAGGCACGACTCAGCCCTGTCCCCCTGCACACCTCCTCCGGGGTGCCAGGTTGCACCCAGGGCTGAAGGTGGGCCATTGGGGTGGTGTGCAGGGGATGGATGGTCCCTGGCAGCCTGGGAGACTAATTTCTGTACAAGCCATGGCTCCAGCAGTCAGTCCCAGCGACATGTTCCTGCGTCATAAGAAACTGCTCCACATCAGGCTTTGAAGCCAGAACTATCCTTGTGCAGAGGGAGAATTGCATCCTATTTCCCTGCCCACTGCAGTGCAGTCCCTGGACCCCAAACAGAGCAACTACATCCATCCTGCTCCTGAAGGGAGGGTCCCAGCACTCCAGCTGCCCCACGCTGGGAAGGGATTCGTCCTCTCCTCTCACACAGGGTGAGTCAGTTCGATATTGTACTCTGCTTGGAAAAAGACACCTGGGTTGTGGAGTAACAAAAATAAACCTTCCCCTGCAGTCCTCCTCACTGAGAGGAGGAAGGTCTCCCCAGCTGCCCTGACAAAGCAGATCTGGAGAGAAAGATAAGGGAATGAGTGAGGAGACCCCGCAGAGGCTGCAAGAAATGATGTGCAAGACAGTTTCACATGTCCTCCCCAAGATGTTTCCCAGTGCAAAACCCTGCCCTTACCAGGCTGGGGCTTTGCACTTTAGCATAGCCCAGGGTTTCTTGCCTCCTCTTGTACAGAGACCTCAGTGGAGGAGGTAAGCCAACCCACTGCTGGCCATCGCTGGCCAGACCGTCAGAGCAGCATCAGGTGCACGTCCTGCTCCCTGGCTCTGCCCCAAGTTGCATCTGATGCAAGAACTCCTTGTACCAGGGAGGGAAGGAGTCGGCACACTGGTGAGGTGACCCTGCCAGTTCCCCACAGTCTTCCCGGCCCCAAACAGGCTTTCACATGGAAGAAGAAAGGTGTTTCGGGGGTTCAGCTGAGCTGTCAATCTTGCAAACTTTCTGCACCACCCTCCTTTCTTTCTGCAGACTCCCTCATAAAACATGCCATGAGGAGGAGAGACCACAGGGGATATTTGAGCTTTGAGACCCAACAGAGTGACATACTTGGTGCTCACCCGCTCCCCAGCCCAGCTCTGGGAAGCAGCACTCACATCCCAGGTCCAGCCCACCACTGACACCCTGCCGCCTCACCTCTATCTCCATCCCAAGACCATCAGACAAGGCTCCCTCCAAACATTAGGTCAGGCTCCCAGGTCAATCCTGGGACAACCAAACAACACTAAATGCAGAACGCTGACAATAAAAATCAGCGTACGTAAGAAAAAAGTTCAGTTCCCGATTCTGCAAGGAAGCAGACAGGCATAACTTCTCCCCTCCACTACCACCAGCTCTGAAGCCTCCAGGATGTTATAAGCACATCGGCCCTGGTCCTCTTGGCAGAAGCACCTTATGGAAATGCCAGGACATCCCTCTTGGCCAAGAACCCCTCCCCAGCGAGCCCCGCACCTGCAGCCGACAACCAGCCAGGCAAGCAATAGCAACCTACTAAGAGACAGGAATTAACAGCGTGAAGACTTCGTATGACAAATTTAATATCAAAATAAACAGCACCAGAAATACGCCACCAGCCAATCTCATTTGTACTTAAAATTCTGGTGTTTAATCTACACAAGGCATTTGCACCACACAGTGAAGGGTTGGGAGCCCAAGCCCAGCTGGCTCTGACACCTGGGACAATCATGGCATTATCAGCACAGGATGGAGATCCCAGGACACCTGCAAAACCCATCCACTGGGGCAGCTGGTAAATCCAAAGCCCAGTGACCAGGAAACCAAAAATATTAATGCTTGGGTAGACAAACCCACCTTCAAGCCTGCAGGCAAACCTGAGCCCTTCAAACCCGCAGCCTTTACACCACGGGGCTGTCTGAGCTGCGACAAGGGAGGCTGCCCCCTGCCCCAGCCAGGAGCCCAGCCGCACAACCAGGGCTCCCCAGCCAGCTCTGCACATCTGTGGGAACTGTAATCTCGGCCATAAAGCCACAGCTTGGGGCTGGGACAGCCAGCTGTGGCGGCATTAGTGGGTTTTCCCAGACTGCCTCAAAGCCTTGTCCTCGCCGGCAAAACCTCTTCCAGCCGGCACAGAATCGGATGCAGCCCCACCGCAGCCCTCCTCTCCAGCGGTGCTGTGCTGGCTGAGCTGAGCAGAAGGTGGGATGGAGACCCAAGGCCCCAGGACAGGTGCTGAGCTGGCAGGGAACAGCACCCTGAGCACCCATGAGGCACACGGTGGATTTTACTCTCCACTACAGACATGGGATGGACTTCACGTCTCCTCCACAGGCTTTGACAAGGAGACATGGGAAAACATGTGCATCTCCTCCCATGCGTGAAGCCCAAGTCACTCTGGGAACAGCAATGGTGACAAACCCACTCCCCTGCCTGTCTCTGCACCACAACTCATCTCCTCTCCCCCCAGGAAGAGAGAAAGGGCACTCCCCACTTAAAAATTGCCTTTCTTTAAAAAAATAATTCCCTGAACGAATGGCAGCAAATCCCAAGGCGGAGCTGCACAATGGACACTTCAGTCGGCCCAGGGGAGGGAGAGACAGGACCTTCAATGCCTAAATAAATTCAATTTGTTTGTTAAGAGGGAGCTGGGGAAGGTTAGGCAGAGGGTAGCAGTGGTTATTCACTTCCCCCAATTAACATTCCAGCAGCACTGCTCTGCTTTCTAGGAACAATAACTTTTTCGGGAGGGGGAGCGATGCTCATGGGGGCATTGGATGGTCCTGGAGAAAGGAGACACGTCCGTGCCTTAACAGGGTACGAGTTTATGTATGATGGGAACCGCTAAACAAAACCAAGAATAATAAAGATCTAGCCTACACAAGAACCACCTGCAAAATAAAACCCTTCACGTCCCTAGACCAAGATTACTTTGCTGCTGATCTAAATATTTTCTGCACAGGCCTTGGCAACAGAAAAAGAGGTGACTTACCACTGGTTGGTTTATAAAAGGTCTCCAAATGCAGGGTAATTAAAAATATTTAGACCAGGCTTTGAGCCGCACCATCCCCACAGCCTCTTGCAGTCCCCGCGCCAACTTGCAGCAGCCAAGGACCTTGACCGCCCATGTTCTAAAATAAACCAGAGCCTTATCCCCTCCATCCTCTGCCAGGCTCTCCGTCGCCATCAGCCCAGGCTTACAGGTGGGGCAGCCAGGAAGACAGGCAGGGAGGGATCCCTGCACCAGCTGGGGAGCAAGGAGCCACTTCCCAGCTTATGGCTCCACAGGCCAGGTCTCCTGTGGGATGAACAGGGCTGGATGCCACCCTCTCCTCTCTCCCGGGCTTCCTTCTGCCCTGGAAAACTCCCGGGCCCCTTTACTGAGGTCTGCCCACCACTCTGACAATAATTTACTCATTTATTTCCTTCCCAGGATGAAAAATCTGCCTTTTCTTAGCTTGGTCATTAATGTCTCCAATAAAGCGTTTGCAGCACACTTGGAGCTCCCACTTGCTCTTACAGCTTCCCCAATGCTCCTACAAGGCAGGCTGCTGTGCTTTAGTCCTCCTCAGACACAAGAGCCGCATGATGGTGCACACACACAGAAAACAAGGAGCACAAACCAAACCCAACTGCAGTCGCACCAGCAGGAAGGAAGAGCACCGGAGGGGCTCTGCACGCCAAATGCTGCCCACCCCGACCGGCACCACTCGCCAGCAGAGCCCAGGGCTGCTCCCATGAGGGGAGCACGCTGCAGGAACGGAGGGCTCCCAGGGCACGGGATGAAGCCCGACACCAGACGAAGCCATGCCTATTGCCATCTCAGGTGCTGCAGGCCTGAAAAGAGCAGGCTTGCCCTTGTAAAATTGAAAGCAACCACCAAAAATGAATGTCAATCTCAATGCCCCATGGGCATATGTGCTGAGACATATCTGTTTCACCACTTTACAGTTTTGAAGGATTCCCATGAAAATCTAGCCCAAATAGACAGATGGCCAGAGCTCAGCATTCCCAGTCACCACATACAAGCAATAAAAGGGTACCCAAAAGCAGACCCTAGCACATACGCATGGCTGGATAGGCATCTCTGTGGAGGGAGGTCAGGCACTGCTGCCAATTAAGCTCAGTTATATCATCTATGGATGCCTATGGCCACGTGTAGGAAAAAAACATTTTGATCTGCTGTATGTGTCAGGAACTAAAAACAGCTTGTTTTACCCTGCAGGTGTTAAATCAGTGTATAAGCCCCAAGAGAACATGCCCTACTAACAAAGCTCCCATCAGTGTGGTGCTCAGCTGCAGCTAGCTTCAGCTTGGTTATGTCCTATCAAACAGGCATGAGGTGAACTTGAAGCAGGCAATGTCCAAAGACGCTCCAGTTATTTAATTCACTCATCAGTAATGCTCAAGTTGAAGACTTGCAGTGTCCCACTTGGCTTCTCAAATGACAAATCAGCTTGCTGATTTACCAGGCAATGCATAATCACGTCAAATGGCTCTTTGGTGCCAATGCCATCTCTCAGGAAGAAGATGGAAGGACAGTAGAACAAGAGAAAATAGCCTCAAGTTGCATCAGAGGAGGTTTAGATTGGACATCAGGAAAAATGTCTTTACCGAAAGAGTGGTTAGGCATTGGAACAGGCTCCCCAGAGAGGTGGTGGAGTCACCATCCATGGAGACGTTCAAAAAGGTATAGACGTGGCACTCCAGGGCCTAGTTTAGGAGTCATGGTGGAGTTAGTTGACGGTTGGACTTGATGATCTTAGAGGCCTTTTCTAACCTTAATGATTCTATGATTCTACACAGTAGAAAGGGTTGCACCTACCTGAGAAGGTGCCTCCTCACAGGCTCAATGCAGAAAGGTTGGGAACGCCATATCAGACAACCAATACTGTCACCCTGAGGCACTTGACAACAGCACACCAGAACCAAACATCACCCACAGAAGACCAGCCAGAGGTCTGGGGGAAAGGCTGAATTCACCTGAAGCCCCACTAGAAGTCTCTGGCTCCACCTTTTGCTTCCTGCCCTAAATGCTCCCACATGTGTGAGAACAGGGTCAGCAACAGAAAGTCTGCCAGGGGAATTGTGTGGCTTTGTGTGTTCCTCCTGGAGCATCACGAGGCTTAACCCCAGTGCAGAGGAGTTGGTGCCCTTTTACCCCAAGCAAAGGTCTGCAAGTCAAAACAAATCCCCTCTCAAGTCAGCATCAGGCACTAGGACTCTATTTTCCCTACTTTTTGGGCAGCCAGTGCTCTGTCCTACCACTCAAGCAGCCCCTGTATGACCTATTGCTGCAGAGCCGATGCCACAGACGCTCACCAGAGGTACCTTAAATGGCCACAAGGAACAGTAAATGATCATTTGAACAAAAACCTGGATGAAACAGCTGAGCTATGGGCTGAATTTGCTGTTGACTTTCAAGCCTGAAAGAGGAACCCACCAATAAAAAAACACAGAGGCCAACTATTGAAAGGGAAAGATCCCCACTAGAGGGGAAGCAGCATGAACCAAAACCAGACTTAGCATGTGCTCCCCTCCAGCCCTGGTGTACCACAGACCATGCATGTGTCTCCTCCTCACCATGCAATGCAGTTATTGCCATAGTTGGATGCAGGAGGAGTTGAACAAGAACCCAGGTCCCACGTGGCCCTATCAATGTCCCTAGAAGCTTCCCTACGTGAAGCTCCATATCTTGTCTCCTCCAGTAATTACTTTCCTCCCTCTCCTCCCCAGGAGATAATAGGGGCTCAGGCAAGAGTGTCAAGACCCCACCACCTCACAGCTAAATTGGGTGCACGCAGGGTCTTTCCAGGACAGCAGCTTTCATACTGCTTTCCTCAAAGCGCCCAGAAGCACTGAAACTTTTCACGAGGCAGGACACTTCTGCTGTCAGGAAGATCCAGAAGCTGAACACTGTCATGTTGGTAGCTGGGCATCTCAGAAAAGCTATTCTCTCTACCTTGGAAAGCCACCTCCATAACAGCCAAAGAAAACAGACGGAAGATCTCACACCTGCAAAAGCATAACTCTGCCTTTCTACTCCACTGCCAGTCAGCCCCGGGTCCCAGTTCAACCTTCTTCTGGGCTGCTTGGAGGCTTCAGCAAGAAGAGATTCAGCAGCCTGGCAGCAAGCACGCCCCCTGCCACGGAACAAGGCGTCAAGAGTTCCAGAGCCAAAGCATACATCCCACCGCTCTTCAACCCAGCCCTCCCTCCCCTAGCTCTCCTCTTCCACAGCAAGGATCAGCAAGGCCAAAGGTCTCACAGCTGTGGGCCATACAGCTACCCCATCACCACCCCTCTGCAGCTATTCTTAGTCCTCTGGTGTGATCAGGCTCTGACTGGAGATGCGACTGCAGGAGCAGCAGGGAGGAAAAACAGCTTTCTGCATGTGACAGGCAAAGACCTCTAAATAGTCAGTGCAGAAAGACATAAATCTCCTTTTCTTTCCAGGAGATCAAGACACAACTGTGCCCATGGGGCAGCCTCCAAAGGCACCTTACTCTCTGTTGAAGCCTGGGCTATTTCTGCCTCTGCAAACACTCCCTTGCAAGAGATAAGGCTCAGCTTTCTGAAGCTTGCAAACTAGTCATTAAAAAAATAAAACACAAGGCGAGAGAAGCGAGATGAACAAAATGCTAATAGGAACCCCCAGGTCAAACCGCCTCCCCTGTCACCAGGGCCCTCCTCTTGCCAGCACATTCCTGCTGCTAATGAGGCCCCACCACTGCTTCCTCCTCCCTCCTCAAGTTGCTCCTGGTGATGCAAATCCATCGTCTTTGTTTCTATTCTTGGAGTAAAAACAGAACCAAAGTAAATAGCAAAACAGCTCTTAGGTTTCAGGATCCTTTCTTTTTCCATCCTTCCCAACAGCGGCAAGGCTGTTGTTGCCGTCAAAGCAAGGTGACACCCGACCCCAGACATCGTCTTGTTCCCACCGGAAATGCTCCACTTAATCTTCAGCCTCCGACATCCCCTTTGAGATCACTGCCAGCTCCTTCTCTGAACCTCCGCTTCCCTGTGCTCCTTGGGAGGTTTCAGACGTCACCGCAAGTCTCTCAGCAAGTGAGAGAGCCCACGGAGAGCCTGCCAAGGACTCTGGTGATGGCAGAGAGCTCTCCCCAGTCCCAGCCCCTCTGTGTAAGGCTGGAGTCACGTCCCCACCAGATCTTCTGCCTTCCACTGTCACCTTTGCCCAAGGAGCTGAACCAGCTCCAGTCTGCACCCACCACGTGCCAGGGTGGGCACCGATGCATGTGCACAGAGGGGGAAAGGAGACACACGGCAACAGAAGTCAGATACGTCACCTCTCCCCCATACGTGCCAGTGTCCCGTGAAGCACGGTGATGGCCATCCTGCCACATCGCACTGCCAAGGAAGCTGCTCACACAGGGAAGGGCCGGGGCTGAAGATCAGCTCTGCCACTGCTGAGCTCCCATGGAAGCTGCAGACACAGGAAGGGCAGGTAAAGCAGTCTTTGTGCGAGAAAAAGCTCTATTCAGATACAGTTTCTGGTCTGTAACAACATCCCCCAAAGTCACTTCCTCCTTAGTTGATGTCCAGCAAAGCCAAGCAGGCAGCAAACCCTACATTAGGTGCTGGGACCCCGAGCACCTGCAGCAGGACAAGCACGCTCCAGGTGGCACCAGGGTCATGTCCTGGCACTCTCCCCACCATCACAGCTCATGCTGGAAAGCAGACGGCAGCAAAGCGCCAAGTCTTGGCTCCAGGTGCCGATGCACAGGAGAGCGCAGAGCCCTGACAGCACTCATTAATGACGAGCAGTCAAATGTGACCACCGCATTCAGACACGGCGACCCCCCCAATGCTTTGGGGAGCTCTGGCAGTTTTCCCCAGGCTCCCAGGTGCAAGGAGGAGGGGGGAGACCATGAGGATTTGGAGGCTAAGGAGAACTCAGACCTCTCCAGTGAGCGCAGGAGTAGGTAAAATGAAGCCCTTCTTCCAGAGATGGGGGAAGAAAAGTCTGAGCAGCCCGAGGAGCTACTGCTCTGCGGTGGGTACCGGTGCGCCAAAGCACAGTGCTGTGGAGACCTCTTGCAGCACACAACTGCTACTGCACCCAGGCCCCGATACCACTGAGCATCTCGTGGAGCTGCATGGTTTCTAATGGGAAAAAGCAAGCTTTACAGCACACTGGTGATTTATCCTGCGCAGGCTGCACCTGGTGAGGCTTCGCAGCATCCAGTTGATGGCATCCAGCACACACAAAGTGCCACCTACAGACAGCCACTACACTAAATTGCTCCCAGTTCTGCAGCTGAATCCACTTGCCAGATCCTTGAGTCTATATGAAGCCACAACTATCTCCATAAGAGCTTATTCAGGCACAAGCACCTCCCTGCATGAACTGGCTTGCAGGGAAAGTACTCTGAAGAGTTTAAACCTCAGGCTGTCAAAGTACTTTCTTCATTGGCACTCTCCAATAGCTAATGAAAGGCATTTTGGGCATTGCATTTGCAAAAAGCTGCACCATTTGCTCATGAACCTGGGGCACCTGCCTTCCTCAGATCGAGAAGACCCAAAGACCCGTGGACTGTGAGCTCCGAGTTGTGAGAGGACAACAGCAACCAGATTTGCTGTCTGATATCTGGAAAGCAACAGCCAGAGGGCTCAAGAGGAAGAGCAGAGGAGCAGGTCTACCAAGAGAAATACAAAAAAGGTCTGTAGGTGGACCAAGAGGCCCTATGGTCAGCAGAGGATGTGATTTACTACGCCTGGTCTGAGCAGCAACCAGGCTGGGATCCAAATCACAAAGCCATTCTTGCTGGCAATCACAGAGCCCAGAAGTGAGAAGAAAAAGAAATCAGGATTACAAAACCCAGCAGACTGCGCGCTTTGGGATTAACAGGAACAACCCCAGCAGCTGGGACCTCTCTGGCTGGATGCAGAGGCCATGAGGACCTGGGCAGCAGACATGTGGGCACTGTCGTCATCACACCCAGCTGCTGGGAGGGGACGACCAGCCAAAAGCAGGCAGAGACGCTGTACCGGGGAGAGGCACCTCCTCACCCCAACCAGAAACTGGTCTGGGCCCTGCCAGCACAAGCCTCTGTGTGCTCAGCAAGATTGAGCCATCCAAAAGCATTGGCTTTTCCACACAGCTGGACCATCGCTGGCTGCAGCCCAAACCATCCTCAGCCCACCCTGCATCGCCAAGACCCCAGCCCGGGCTACAGCACCAACTGGAAAACTCATTCAAGTTTTACATTGTGAGGCACTGGTCCTGCCACAGAGGAGGAATACTCCAGCTCACGAAATGATGTCTCGCTTATTTTAAGTCACTGTAGTTGTTTTCTTCTTTCACACAAACTTCAAATACCAAAGGACGCAGTGCACATTTTTAGCGAGTCTAGCTCAGAGAAGCAGAGTAAAATTGGAAGTTGGCAAAGGACTCTGCTTTCCTCCTCCTCAGCCCTGCTGCTTTCTGTGCATTTGATGCTCCTTGCCCAGAAGCAAAATGCTAACGCATCGGAGGCTGGAAAGTCACTGCTTTTCTCTCTGTCAGCTCATCAGATGCTCCCTCCACCACCTCCCAAGCCAGCCTTGTGCTCCACCAGCATCCCCATCCCTGTGCAGGCTGCGCGCGTCTGAACCCAGGCTGCTCCTTCCCAAAGCAAAACCAGCAGAGGGAGCAAACACTGCGGGTTTGCAGGGAAATCGTGGCAGTTTTCAATTGTGGTTATTATATTTTGAATCTAGAGGCTATTTCCTAGTAGTTTGCATAAGTTATTTGGACAGGCCCAAGGTAGGACCAAAGCCAACCTGCATCCTTTCTTATAAGAGCCCTGGGAAAATGACATATAGTTTGCACTAGTATCCAACCTGCAAAATAGCAGTATTCAAATCAAAACCAAAGTCTGCCCCTGGGCAACAAACACCTTCCAGATTCAAGCACAGGGGTCCACAGCTACCGTCCATTTATTTTAAGGCACTGTCAGAGGCTGTACTCTCAAACCCCTGAAAGACTGCCCATCAGCAGGTCTCAAATCGCTTACAACAAAACAGGAGAGGCTTCCTACAGGTGATTTACAAACTCAATGTGGTTTGCCCTGTATTAAACATTAAATAAATATCAATGAACAGGTTTAAGAGACAAATTGCTGAGTAATTTCCCTTCACAGAACTGGAAAATCTCTCTAACACCAGAATTCCTGTTCCTTCCATCTGAGAGAGGGAACGCACACTCCAGTTCTGCCTGCAGGTCCCCATGACCAGAAGGGGTTTGCTGGTGGAGGCTGGTGTACCCCACCGGGCTGTAAACACTTTATACCACTGGTCAGCGTCTACATGCCCACCTCATGGATGCACTGAGCTTTTCAGCTGTGGGTGGAAGAAGGCTGCTGCGGGACCGGGGAGCAAGGGTTTGCAGAGCAGAAGAGGGAAGAGTGTGTACAAGCTTTTGGGAACCTTCTGCATGTCATGCATCAGCACTGACCAAACACTACACACGATGGAGATAAGCAATTAAGGTGTTATCAGCTGCCCCTTTGCAAAGCCATTAAACCTGCATGATGGAACACTGCATGGTTACCTGCTGCTCTCACCCAGGATCTTCTCTGCTATTGCCAGCGGTGTTGTTGGAGCTTGTAACCTTTCCACACTAACACACTGGCTTCGGCCACAAACACACCCTGACTGGGCACGGGCTTCTTCAGCCACCCCAGCAGGCCAGCACAGGCATCACCAAGACAACTGAGAGCACCAGAAAGACATCCTGATAGCTGAAACGTGACACAGGCAGCTCCCAGGCTGTGCCCTGCTCACCTAACCTCCACAATGGGAGGAGAATTTATGGCTGAGCCAGTATTTTCTGAAAGGTAAAGAAATGCTGTCTCTCACCTGCTCACAGCTTGCTGTGAAACATCACACTGGCTTGCAGCGCCTGTGTGTCCCCTCGCTCTCCTGTGGGGTAAGTTGTCCCAGCCTGCCAGGTGTTGAGTCACAAGTGCTTTCCTCACCCTGTAAGCCTGTAAACCTCTGCCCGTCCCTGTTGCAGAGGCAGGTGGGTGATTAAACACACACAGACTCACCCTCACATAGAGCTGAAGACAGGGCAGAGCTGAGCTGCCACCAAGCAAGCACTGCAGCCCCATTCCAGCCGCTCACCACGGGCATGCACCCAGCAGTGGCAGCGTGCTGGGAAATGCAGCCACAAATTTACAGTCCCCAAAAGGGAAACAGGGGAAACCAGGCAAAGCTGGAGCAGGGTCAGGAGCTACAAAAGTTCATGGAGCTACAGGGAATCAACTCTACAAGCACCACAGCCCAACACTGTCCCAGCAGGTTGTCAGTGTTTCTGGCCCTCTGGCTTTGTGTGATACTTGGATTTAATTTTCTTTTTCCTATTCTCACAGACAAGTTCCCCACTGACTGCAGAAAGGGCGGGAAGGTTAGGAAGGTAAGCACAAAGTAGCAGCCAAGCACGGTTCGGGAATATCGGAAATATTAGTCTGATGTTCATACAGATAGACATCGCTCCAGAAAAACAAGACTTCGAATGACCTGCATTTTGGACATTTAAAACAGACAAAATACACCTTTATACATCTCATCAAAACCCACCTCCAGGTTCCCCCATAAGCAGATAGCCAGCATGGCGCATTGGCTGACATTAAACAAAACTCCCCCTCCCAACCATCGGAGTCACCTTTGCACGAGCAGGGGATCAAAAGCCCTTTGGTGCAGCAGGGCACCTCTGCACCCACTGCTGCATCTTCAGAGATGTTTAGCATACAGTAAAACATCCCGATGTGCCCAGACCCACCCTTTCACGCACAGTGTGGTGCCAAGGAAGGAGGTTTGGGGCGAACGCTGAGTTGCTGCATCCCTCCATCCCATCCCCACACAGCGATCCTCCCGATGCACCGTAGCAACACCTTCGAGATGCCCAACGCTTGTCCAGATTTGGATGAAGCTGCCCAACATGCACAGAAAGCCCTGGGGAAGGCTGCGGGTGGGAGGGGATGAACAGAATAAGCCTCCGACCATCAGGAAAGCATGCAAAAAACATTTCTGCACAAAGAGGGATGATCCTGCTCCAAAGCGGTGCATGTGCTGTAGGCAGGCTGGCCAGGAAGGGCTGACAGAGCCCAGGCAGGAGGTTTCACTGCACAGAGAGCCAGCACGCACTGCAGAACCAACAGAAGCAGGAAAAAGATAATTATTTGCCCATCTTGCGCCCGTCTCAGCCAAGCTCTCCAAGGCATTTGCATTCATAAGGATGAGAATAACCAAAATTTGGTATTAAATGCCCAAGGCACAGAATAAATTCCTAGACTGCACTAGGGGATTTCCCCCATCCTAATGGTAGAGATGCAGCCGAGCACAAAACAGCCCATGGCAGAGGTGAACAGGAGAAGTATAACCCTCCAGCCTAATCCAGATTCTAATAAAAATAACCACTGCTGCTCCGGGATCCCGCTGCCCTGCCCATGCCTTGCAGCTCAGGAGACCTGCCGACCCCACAATGGGAGATGGGTGCCAGAAACCCCTGGCTCTGGCAGCTCCAGCAGGGAGGGGAACCAGCATGGCTGTCCAAAAACAAAACTTATTTGAGCAAGATCCATGCTCAGAAGATGCCCTCACACCTGACAAGCCCCTCCACACCCACCAAGCAAAGCAGCAGCATCTCCCTACAGCAAACAAGATCATTTCTGCCAGCACTGAACTCACACAGCATCTCAGGGCCACTTCAATCTATATCGCAAGCGTGAAGCATCGGCTGCACATCCTCGATCCCAAAGAGCAGCAGTAGGCACATCCGCCCCAGCTCACTCAGTTTACACTGTTTGTCACAGATACCTGTTCCCAGTTTGGCTTTGAAAAAGTGGGATGTATCACACTGCCCACATATGCCACCAGGAATCCCCTCTCTACCAGCCCAGCTTTGAGTGGTCCCCACAAAGCTGCCCCCCTAACTCCTCCCCACAGGAGACATTACCCTTTGTGTGGGGATGCTAAGAGCAGACCCACAGCACACTCTCCTCTTCCCAAGCCTTCACTGCTTTTACTATAGGCACCACAAAGCATTTGCTGGGACACTAGAAGCTGCTGTTGCAAATAAAACCACACTCACCAAAGAAATGAGCTGGGTATGTCTTGGTTTCGAGAGTTACTTGTGTCGGTTCCCTCCCGCACTAATTTGCAAAGCTGGGTGATTCACAAGCGGCCTCTCCCACTCGGTGCCTGCTCTGCTGCCTGCTCTCCGGTGAATAAGCTGCTATCCGGCTCAAGTGTCACATTATTTATCAGGTTCGTTTTTTTTTTTTTTTTTTTAACTACTCATCAATGAACCATAGTCAGCAAATGAGCAATTTGCCAAGGTGGGGTTGGGCACAATTAGATGATACACAGTGTGCATCCTTCGTCTACCTTTGCCTTTACCTCCTTAAGACAGTCACTGCAATTGTGCTTTGCAAGACTGAGGGCAGCATGTGCGTAGATCCAGTACGACACTCGTCACTCTACTCCAGCTCTTCATGAGACACAGTTGACCTCTTGTATGGCTCCAGCCTCTATTTTTTTTTTTTTTTTTTTTTTTTTTTTCTTTTTTTTGTTACACTGAACTACAGGGCAGTAGCATCGACTGGCTGTTTGCTAACATTTTCTGAAATCAGGTATGAGAGAGAGTGTGGTTTTGCAGCAGTGTCGGAACACAACCAAATAAAATAAAGCAAGCAGGAGAGTGTTACCACTGGTGTGATTTCACTGGCATCAGTGGGGTTACAGCAGGGCTGAGCCTGACTTCGCTGTCACCGTAAGCATCACACCAGAGCCTCTGGCACTGACTGCATACAGGAGACGACGGACTGCACCCAGACTCGGTAAGTCCCTGCACACTTAGGAACAACACCAGACCATCGGGATAACGCAGGGATGAGTCCCACTAAGCAGAAACCGTTGTGCTCCGGGCTCTGCCCAGCGTACCTGGCACCAACAACCCAGACCAGGATATCCACGTCACATGGACTGGTACTGCTCCAGGGTGAGGCGACTTCTGCACAGACCTGTGCACTCCACCTCCCCAACATCACTGCAGTGTCCATCAGGAACAGGAGTTTCTGGACTGATATCCAGAATCCATAGGAATAGGAAAACCTGGATGGGCACATGTCAGCTGGTGCCTGCCTCCTTCTACAGCCCAGGCACAGTTAGTAACTTCAGCGAGCACCAGGTTTGATCAGGTTTCTGCCACAAAGCAATTTTGTCTCCTCACTGCCTCCTTTTCCTGGGCTCTACCATTCCGGTTAGCCTTCTCTCCTTCATTACAGGTTTTTGTAAGGCAAGGATTACCTCTGCTCAACCCATCTGTAGAGCTCCCAAGACAAACAGGGCTCTAAGTCTTTCCTGGAGAGCACAGACATCTCATAACAGAATGACTGCCTGCAAAAAATACCATACAAAAAATAATAATAATTAAAAAATAAAATAAATCAGTGCATGGGAACACAGCCAGGTAAGCAACACAACTTTAAGTCTCACCTACTTGAAAAATGCATGAATTAAAGCAAGCAGAAGTGCCAAGCCAGTTGTGGCAGCACCAGAGACAGCAGAGCTGCATCAGCTGCTCTGGCAGGGCAATGCCAACCACCACTCTTGTTCATCTCACCTGTGCAAAACCGTCTAACTCTGTGATGCACAAAGAGCAGCATTTCGTTTCAGAAGAGCAGAGGGGTCAGGATAGAGACCTGCTGCAAATCAAGCTAATGACCCATCAGCCAGCACACCAGGACCCCGGGCGCTGCTGGCTCTTCCTCTGTGGGGAGCAGCGGGATCTGTGCTGTCAGTTTAATTGGTTTCCTTATAACATCACAATGTCAGTGGGCAACACCAGAACAACTGGCCTAGATACAGAGTACTTCAAAATTGCAAGGCGAAAAAGAAAGAGTACAAATTCACTCAGAGCCCTGCTGTAATCTGCACTGACTGTCCTAGCAGTCATCACAGTGACTCAGTCCTAGGTGACCTCCTTTCATGCTCCATAAGGCTAATACTGAGTTTAATAGGGTTAATTCTGCCTTTAATGATCAGGGCTCCTACGAAGACAAGAAATTTCACCACAGCCAGTAACACAGCCATTGTTGCTCTCCTCCTCCCACCAGGCAAGGGACACTGCAGAAGGTCCCATCGCTGCTCCTCGCTGCCCATCTCGGAGGCAGCGCAGATCTAGCTGGGCATGAAACCCAAAACAGTCCCTTGCCCATCACTGAGTGACTCACACCACCACAGACAAGGTCCCAGAGCACAGCCCCAGCCCTGGCCGCTGCCTCCATCAGAGCATTGACACGCTGGACCCACTGGGGCAAGGCAGGGGATCCATGTGAGAGATGTCAAAAGCAATCAAACACTCCTCTTTCTCAAAAGCGGAAATGCTGCCAAATTACAAGCCTTAGAGGAGTTAAAAGGAAAGGCTTATTAGAAAGAAAGCTTATTCTGACTATCACAAAAATTAGAATTCATTTAAAATTCAAATTATGCAAATTCAAGTAATCTGTATGTGCAGATCCATCACATGCCAGCAGTGGGACCACAGACACATGCCACCAGCTACATGGCCGGGGGAAATCCGCCCTCCACCGCACTCTTGAAGGAAGGCAAGCATGCTTGCCTCTGGCAGACATGAGAAGGGTGGCCGCTCCTGGGGAACAGGGCTGGAGCAGGATTTGCAGGTGCTCCCTCCACATCAGCAGGGAAGCAGAAAGATGCCTCGGCAACACCAGCAGCGCTCCAGCATGCCATACCCCAGGGGTGCAGGCAGGCAAGCATCAAATGTTTTCAGATGAGCTACAACAAATTCTCCCTTGAAGAAGCTTAGATGCCCATGACCAACACAAAGCCTTCGTTAGACAGAGGGCCTAATCAAACGGATGCGGGAGAGCTGCACAGCACAGGATGCACATGGGCAATAGCTCTGCCCCATCTCTATCCACCCTGCCAAGTTAGGGTCCTGGCTGCCCCCACAAAAACCCTGCATCAGGAGCCTCTCCCCTCACTCCCAGCAAACTCCCAAAATAGAAAGCCGAGCAGCTGTATCGCAAGACAAAGGCAGCTCAGACTGTCAGCGCGGAAAGAGCAAAGCCAGAAATCTAACGTTACAAGCTGGGTAAGTGCAACAGCCCGGAAAAATGAAACAAGCTTTAAATATGGACTTCCCTAAAAGGTCCCAGATGAGCCACTGCAGAAAAGGCAAATCATATTCTCTCCTGTAAATGCTCTGCCATGCACGAGGAGAGCGGCTCTCACCTGGCACCAATTCCTCCACCAGCTACACTCAGAGAGCCAGGCTGGGCAGAGCAGGCATCGCGCAGCAGGCCAGGGCACAACCGAACCCAGAGAAAACTGCAACACCTCCAGCACGGAGATGGAAAAATAGTTACCAAACCTTGGGAGGACGTGGAGACTGGCACTAGCTACCTGTTCTTGGAAATAACTTCCCTAGGTTGGCAGGACCTTTACTTTGAACTTAAAAATCAAGCTCTCTAGCTGTATGGGGAATACTGGTCCCATACCAGTCCAAGCCTCAGCTAACGAGCTGCCAGCTTAGCTTCCTGCACACTCACTGCCCCGAACCTCCGTTGAAGGGTCCTGGAAAGGCCCTTTCCAGGTAGGATGAGTCTGCTTTTCTCAGTAGGTCTCACAAGGTCACAGCCCATGGCTGAGCCTACAGCAACAATATCTTTTAGCTGTTAAAACAAACCAGAAATGACATAGGCAAGGGCGGCGGGGGGGGAAGAAAAAAAATGCCCCAACAAAAATCCTGTTCTGTTCCTTGACGGACATAAATCAGCTCCACAGGTACACCAAGGAAAGCTAAAGGTCCCCATAACCTCATGAAGTCAAAGGCCAAAGCAAACCAGCTGCAGACAGCACAGAGAGCTACCAGCATGGTGCTGAGCAGGCAGCAGGCTGGCCCCACAGGTGGGGGGCAGCAGGTTTTCCCATGGGAACAGACAGATCCCACCTCTCCACAGGCACCAGAACACTGGTTGGGCTGAGAGCCCAAGTACTTCCATGCCTTTTGCGCCCATCTCCACTGCAGAAGGGAGGCTGTGGGTGACAGGTCCCACAGAGATACTGAAAGACCACCTCCCAAAGAGGAACGGTCCCCAACATCCCAGCGACCTCCTCTCCTTCCCACTCTCCTGCACGCAGCTGGGGGCTGCAGATCCAGGCTGAAAGACAGATAAAGCAGATATCCATGCTTTACCCCACAGCAGAACTGCCTCTTCTTAAACACCTCCAACATCTTTCAGCCACTCATCGGACACCCCATCCCACTTCTGCTCGTCTCCACCCCTGACGCTTCCACTTGCTTCCCAAGCCCAAGGCAGCAGCTCCCACAGAGATGGTTCACAGGTGCCGCTGGCAGCACCAGGGTTGTGACCAGCCCCCCCAGATTCACCCTTATGGGCATCCACTACTGCTGCACACAGAAAAGCATCGACACGCTGCCGAGATCAGAACTGTCCTCTCAGGTAGAAAAGGAGCAGCTACATTCAACAGTCCATCCAAGCACAAGCCCCCAAAACCACACTGTAAAGCAGTGACACAGCCCAGGGGACACCAGAAGCAGCACCAGTCTATGTGATCAGTCCCTCTGGGCTAGAGGAAAGTTAGCGACTTTGGGGGCAGGGGGTCTCAAAAGATGCATCTGCCCGAAACCTACAGGCAGGGTGAGCACCACTGCCTTGGCCGGCAGCTCTTAGAGGCACTTTAGGTTGCATGGGCACCCACTCCCCCTTCCGCTCCCATTGTACTGATGCTCTCACCCATTTCCAACCAACACTGAGTGGTTTTCAGCACAGAGACACCCGAGCCCTCATTACAACCCCAAGGCCGGTAACGAGGCAGGAGGAAGGCCATACGAACCACTATATCAGGTGTCTCTGGGAAAGAAAAGAGGCAAAGCCCATTAAACATTGATCAGAGCCTCCCACAGCTGTGGCGCAGCCCTGACACATCCCTGCCATCCTGCCACCAGGATGCTCTGAAGGCCCAGGAAGGGCTGAGCTACCCCAGGGTCTCAGTGCTGGCTTGTTGCTTGCCCCAGCCCCTTGCTGCGCCCATCCGCAAACCCTCAAAAAAACCCAGTTGCTTGTGCAGGTGAGGCGGAGGACAGAAAAACTCATTTCCTACTTTCAACCTTGTTTCATACTTTGAAGGGCAGTGCCCAGAGACAAAGCACTCACCCCACACATCACCCGGCTGAGCAACAGCCACCTCCAAGTCAGTGACAGCCCAGCAGGAAGCAATGAGCCAGAAACCCTGCCAGGCAAGGCAGGCAGGGGCTCTGCCACGATGTGGGCAAACTCGAGCTGCCGCCGCCATCTGCTCCGCCAGGCTGGAGCGGCCTCTTTTTCTGTTGTTTTGGTAATGCTGCGCATAAAAATAGCTCTCCAACACGTCGGTGTTTTTGGGAAGCTGCGTGCGTGTGAAGGCAGGGGCGCCAGATGCCCCAATACTCACGAATTGCCGCCGCAGCTTGGTCTTGACACGTTCGGCCTTTGTCTCCGCCGGGTGGACGGCATAGCCGAGGGACCCCAGGTGGTTGTCGACCGACAGGCTCTTCCTCATGTAGAAGGAGCGGGTGCGGAAGTAGCTGAAGGGGGCGTCCTCCACTGCTGTGCCGAGCTGGGGGTCCCTGGGAGGGTCTGTGCAGTCATCCTCTAGCCGCCAGGCCTCCCCTGGGGAGCAGAAGGACATGCCACCTGATCAGAGCCACGTGCTATCCCTCCAGCCCACTAGTGGGGATGCCCGGTGGACAGCCTGGACCTCCTCTGCCCATCCTGTACCCGCCAGCATGCCATGGGGTACGGGTGCTGCAGAACTCACTGCCCGGAGGGGGTCAGAGGGCATGTCCCTGCCACAAGCCCCTCGTAGCCCTTGCCCCCACCTGCCCCAGGCAACAGCCCCTGCTCCCACCCTGTCTAGCCTCATGTACCCACAGCCCCCAACCTCTTCCTGGCAGGAATTGGTCAACTACCGTTGAGCACAGCGAAGACTTGGCCAGAGCCAGGGCCTCCAGGCACTACTGCAGTATAAATATTATTAATCAGAATAATCAGCAGACCAAAATCCTAATATTTAAAAACTTCCTATTCCTAAACTAAAACTGCTATATAACTCTAATAGGGTTAACCCATTTAAAAGGGTCATTTATAGAGAAATAAAAAATTTCACTCATTCTTCATTACCCCAAGTCCAATAAGACATTCCACATTAAAAGACAACCTTTTGGTTTTTTTTTTTTTAAAGGAATAAAAATCCTACAATCAGAACCACACACAGTTCTTGCTGCTAGCATTAATGCTACACGCCTGTATCAAACCTCTCTGCTGCAGGTACTCACGTGCTCTTGTACTGGGTAACGATCATAAATCTTGCTTTGTGAATGGGAAAACTGAGACACCACAAATGTTGCAAATTGCAAAAGGATTTACTGCCATCTCCTCCTCCAGAAAACTCTTTATGGCACAGCCAAGAGCAAATCAACAGCCAAACCAAGGACAGAAACCAGACCTCTGGTCTTCTCGAGCTCCACGCAGCCCACCGCCAGCAGCACCATCTGATGCAGCACTGCAGGGCTGGAGCGCCCAGAGACAAAACCTCATTGACGCCGAGAAAGCTGTGGCAGCAGAGGACAGTCAGCATCACGCAGAGCTGGCGCTCCCAGGATAGGACTGACTATATTTCATTGCAACAAAAGGGAAAATAACAAAACACAGTAGGAAATGTCTCCATAATATCACCGCTCTGCTCTTTTCTGAGGAGCTTGGATACCGTGTGCTTTTTGTTGCCAATCTCATCTTCACATCTGGAGTCTGCCCTGCCTCCCACCCCCCAGCCAAAATCACTTCTCAATAGCCATAACAAATAAACAATAAAACCCTCTTGCTCAATTCTTGTGAAAACGATCAATTATTAGCCCTTGCAGCCCAAAAGAGCATCTCGCATGATTGCCTGCAGAAACTCTCCCCCTCCTGCAGGCAGCATCTTCCCAAGGCAAGATCATTTATCTCTGGTTTCTGAAAAACCTGGCATCTTCAAGTACAAATGACCATGACCCTACTATGCCAGGGCTGATGAGCAAAACACTTCCAGAGTTTAAAGCAGATAGAGGCCCTGAGGTAAAATCCAGCCACAATTCAGTGAGTGAAGTTTAGCTTACCCAGCAAGGCTGTGGGTTTTAAATTGAATATGATGAGACACAGGCTGGACTACAAGCCACTGCAGCCTCAGAGCAGCGACTGGCCGCTCCATCTTCTGCGTCTCAGCAAACAGGTCTCTTCCCCAAGCTCCCCAAGCTTTTTAAGGTGTAGAGACAGTTCACTGCATGCAAAGTCCTGCCAGTGGATCTGAAGGCATCGATTCCAAACCAGCAGAACTGAGAGGACAAGAGGGAAGAAGAGAAAGGCAGAGAGCTTAAAAATGCGAACAAAGGCAACCTGGAGCACAGCACTACCTAGCACTGCATCTTTCTTTTTTTTCCTCCCCTACTTCCAATTTAATAAGCTGCTGCTGCTCCTCTCCAAATGTCAACTCCTACAACACAGGAACTGCTGTTTGAAAGCTGTGATTATTCAAGGCACAAACACGTCAATCGGAGCCCAGATCCAGACTGCCACCATGAGATAGCATCGCTCCGGGGATGCAGCAGGAAACGCCACGACACAGGCGTTGAGCCTGGGAGGAGACCCACCCACCACGCAGGAAAATCGCACACGAAAGAGGAACTGGCCCCGGTGTCCCCTGCTCATCTGCAGTGCCTCAGTCCCCACCTACACCATCCTCTATCCCCAAGGCTATCCTTTCCCAGCCCCACAGCAGGCCCAGACACAGCCACCACTGCTCTGCCTTCCTGGGTGAGGGAGGGCCAAGGCTGCGAGCTGAACATCACCCAGCTGCCAGGGTACAAGGGACAGGACAGCCACCTGCCGTACCCACTCCTCCACATGGGACACCTCTCCTGAGGATGAAGGAGTTGGTGTTCAAGCCCCACAAACCAACAGGATCACATCTGTTTCCACTGATACCAGTTTCCCACTGATTTTGCTGTTCTGAGTCTCAGCTCTCTCCAAGGGGCTAACAGGCAGCTGCATCCTCCAGCACAGCCCTAGAGCAGGACCAGCAGCACAGCTGCTCCCCTCCAAACCTCTCCCCTGCTCAGGCAGGCGGCCTACAGTCCCTCCTCCCCGGGAATGGGGAGCCAGGACCTTGCCTACCCCAAAAAGCTTTTCTACATGCTGGAGGACCTTGTTCCTGATTTTTAACAAACAAGGACATCAATGATCAAGCCCAGAGCCTGCGGAGGTCAGAGGGGAAAGGTCAAGAAGTGCCTGGAGAGAAAATGCCAGGGGCAGGAGCAAGACCACAGACTGGAGTCCAACCATCTTATGCTTTTCTGCCTTGAAGCTGGTCACCTCTCTGCCGTCCAGAGCTATGCCTGGCAACATCAGCACCTCCAAAAAGGTTAAGCATCTTCTTGGGCTTGGCAATAATGATTGCTGCAAAATCTTTCTTCTTTCCGATTTTGAAGTGTTGGGAAGGACATGCACCAAAGAATGGAGGGGCAGCAAGGACAGAGATCCACTGCCTGTCCAATACTTCCTCTCTCAGCACAGACAGGCTGATCCCTCAGCCGCTGCAAACAACACAAAAGGTTTTCCTCACCACCAACGCCAATGCACAGGCTGGTGTAAAAAGGCCCTTCTGTTCCTCTCTCGCACAGGGGGTGGCACATTGCCCAGGTACCGGGCTGCAGCCTCAGAGCCAGGAGTCTTCCCCTCGTCCAACAGCACGTCACCGCAGAAAAGAGCACAGGAACCAGCACCACTATCCAGCTGAAAGCACAAGGTGGGCATCTTCACAAGCAAAGCTGTAAGGGAGCCGTATGCCCATGCTAAGCTCAAAGATGCAAGGTTGACACTCATCCAGACACTGTGGAAGGCCATCCAAAACAGTCCTGTGAGAATTAGGAAAATTAATTCCAGAGTCTTGGTCTAAGCTTAAATGCAGCCACTTCCTTTCAGCTTCTTTCTTTTCCTCCCATGGGCATAATTCCTAATAAGCTCACACCAACTGTGCTACCAGTTAGCCTCTTCCCAGCTTTACAGTGGGGCATGGAGCCAGTTTCTGAAGAGCTCAGCATGTTCCACGACAGACAAGGGAGAGAGGAGGCAGTGAAGAGCTCCAGCATGGTCTGCTCCTTCCAGGTGCAAGGCAGAGGGAACTACAAGCAGTCAGGAATGCAAAACACATGCAGTGACCTCCCTGTGCAGGCTGGCAGGTAAGAGCTGCAGGCAACCAAAGGCCAAGAAGAAGCCCCTGCCTGCTGCAGAAGGAAGAGAAACACAAAAAGTGTTTCTCAGTCCCACCCCTAAAACTTCACAGGGGCACAGAAGAAGGAAGGACAAGTGAAAGGCAGCTCATTTCTCTGTGCTGCCAGCATGCGTGAAGCCTCTCAGCACACTGCAAAACATGACACCAAATGGATAATGGTTTGGACAAGGCAGGCGCTGCCCCTGCCTCTGTTTGACCAAGCCCTGTTTGCTCTTGTCTCCCCCTTGCTATGTCCCAGGCTCACAGCCATCAGGAGTTTTGGGTTAACCCAGGAAAGCTGCTCCAGGCCAGGGGGGGAGGGATGCTCAGAGCCTGTCCCAGCTGATGACATCACCATTTATTGCAGGTTACCTGGAGGGGAACAACAAAACTAGACCAACAGGAAACCCAGTTCACCATCCCTCAGCTCTCCCAGCCATCCTCAGGGCCCCAGTTCCCCATCAGACACCTTGGTGCCCGCACAAGCACCTGCACAGGAGCCATGGTGCCACAGCAGGACAATCTCCTGTAACCCCCCCCAGAGTGACAGGGCACTCCCCTCCTCCAGCGCTGCCACGCTGGAAGAACACAAAGCAAAAGGCTGGGGAACACGTCCCGGTGGTCAGATGAGCGTGTCACATCTCATCCATGCAGGAGGAGACAGCTTCTCCCACCTCACTTGGTAACTCCTCTGCTTGCGGCCCCAAGGACAGCAGTGAGCCAGAGCCTGGTTTCTTCCCTGCAGAGCGGTGAACTCTCCCTGAAGATGAGCTTACCACCTCTCCCATGAATGGCCCTGCTGCCTGCCAAAGCCTTGCACCCCTGTGGGCAACTCTCTTCCTGAGGTGGCTTTGCCCATGCATCCCCCCCAGCCCCGAACAGGGAGCAGTGGCACCCGCTCAAAGCAAATTCACAAGTTCTTAAAGGAAAGGATCTTCTCTCCCCACTGAAACCCTGCAGACCAGCTCTCATTCATAAATACTTGTGGGAATCCTGCTTCCTTCATCAGCATACCGGGGCTCGTTAACCTCCTGCACCATGCACTGCTCCGCTCTTGTCCTGCCGTCCAGATGTCACACCCTGCTAGCAGAGCGATCCCTGCAGTGTCAGGGTTGCTGCATCCCCACAAGCAAGGCCAGATCTTCTTCATTGATCGAGGCCACTGCTTGCTGTCCCAGGGCTCAGACAAATTTAGTGCTGTGTATTGCAGGTAAATACTGCCAAACCTGCGATCCAGGCTGTGAGAGACAATAGCCAGCCAATGTTGAGAAAAGCATTTTTCTTTTTCCCTCCATGATAGCATGTGGATAGCCTTAATGAGTAGCTAATTAGCAGTTCCTAACTGAGTATCAAGGAGCCAGGAAAAGAACCTGGGAGAATCTGGACAGAAAACAACTTGTTCATTCATCCAAGGCTCTGGCTGTGGAGGGAACCTTCCAACCTACAAGGGTTTTCATACTCCTCCCTCTTCTTGGCAACCTAGGCACCTTCCAGCATGAATAAAGCAACACCCTAAACACTTGTTACATGCAATCGGGGCTCTTCCTTACACCCGCTATGCAGGGAGGGCTGTGCACAGGGTTTGGTCTAGGGTGGCTGTTCCATGGTGCACAAGCACGTCTGCACTCACATGAGAGGCGGCATTTGCAGCAGAAGGTGATGAGGTTTGCAGTGGGTCTGACTCACACTGGGACTTCAGCCCACGGTCTTACACCAGCCTCCCACTCCCTCCCTCCATCTCCAGCACAACTCCCTGGAAGCACCAGCACATCAACCAGGGACCTGCCAGGTGCTGAAAGGTGCTCTGGATGCCATGCCCCCACGGTGGATGCTCTCTCAGGCACGAGTCCTGCAAAGCACTTTGTTTTGCCCTCTACCAGGAGGCAGACCTCCACCATTTATTCAGGTCTGTCCTTTCAAACCATGACCCAGGAAATCCTGAGAGCTCACAGAACCTCACAAGCCATCTTCGATTCCAAGCAATGGAGTTGCCTGCAATTACCTACCTACTCACAAGTGTCCCAACTCCTTCACGTCCGCAGGAGTCAGCTACACAAGTTTTCCCACAGGTCCTCCTCCCACACCAAGACCCACTCTAACTATGGGATGGGCTGAAAGGAAAACCATGGGTCCTGCATGCAGCGGAGAGCAGTCGCTCGGGTGCTGCAGCACACCCAGGAGCACCACTGCGATGAGCACAGCAGGACGGGCTCAGCAATGTGCCAAGATTCTCTCTTTGCACAACTTTTAGGACAATTAGTAGCACCAGGAAATGAAACGCAGCCTGCTGAGCATTAAAGTTAATCCATGGTTTGGACAGCTGCTCTGCTGGGTAGTTCACAGTGATCTGACTGTGAGCAGGTTAGATTTAAAAAATAAAAATAAAAAAATCCAAGGGTGCTGTTTGAAGGGAGCTGTTTTATAAGGATTTTATTTAGTGCTGGATTGTCAGCCCTGGCTTGCAGGCCTTATCTCTGTTTCAGTGCTAATAATCCCTTTTCCCATCATTTTTATGGCCCCAGCGTGATTCCACTGGCACCAAAAGCACTGAAACGCTTTGGCCATCGATGGTTTTGCCAATAAACTTGTTCAGAGCAGCTGGCCCAGCCATATTAGTATTTCATCAGGATCAGCACAAGAGTAGAACACCACAATAAAAACCCTCAGCTGACCTGAAGGCCAACACACACTACCAGGCTGGGGAGCATTTGCTACAGTAAATCCCCACCCCAGGCCAGAAGGGGCGTGTGCGGGAAGAGCACAGCCGCTCTCTGCCATTGCTCCCAACGGAGACCAGCAATGAGTACTCTGAAGCCACTTCACGCCATAGAAAAGGGACACTTTGGCCTGTCGCAGAGGCCAGAGAGCCACTGAGGCAGCAGCTCACCCCAGTGTGGGTGGGCAGGAGATGCAGCTCACCCAGAGGCAGAACGCTCTGAGCATCAGCTCCCCGCATCAGGTGGCTTTCACGAGCCGAGTCTGCTTTTTCATCAGCATAATATGAAAGATGGGGAGGTTTAAGTAACTGGCTCAAAGAAAGGCTCAGAGAGGGGCAAAAATAAAACCCCCAAGCCTCATCAAGAAGGGCTACTTTTGGAGCAGGATAAACCACACACAGACTGGGGTTGGATTTATTTTGTTATTTGTGCCCCTGAAGAAGCAGGAAAGTTTTGCTAGGATTTTGCAGGCCCCCTGGCAGAATGGGGCGGAAGCTCAGTGCTGTGACACTCACCAGTAGAAGGGACTGTGCAGCCTTTCTGGCGGTCGGAGGCCAAGTGCTTCTTGTAGGGCTTCTGCTCTGGCATCTCCTCCCTATACGCCGTGGAGTCGAGGAGGGGAAGCCTGCTCAGGACCGGGGACTGCGGGATGCTGGGCAGTGTCCGGGACTTCCCCAGAAGTGGTCGCTGCAGCTTTCTGTCCAGAGACCTTGACGGGAGAAGACACAGGGCATACCCCTTTTAGTAGGTGAGATGGCTTCTTCAAGCCAGGACCCTTCTGTAACACACAATGCCGTTGCTGGACTGAGAGCATATAGTCCTTCCCAACACCAAACTGCACCCTTCGTTTGCAAAGCTGCTGCTATTTCAGTAAAGCCTTCTTCCTTCACCAGTGTATTTTAATTAGGATTTGCATCTTGAGCTGCAAGCCACAATCAGCATAAACAGCACATGAAGCATTATAGCACCCACCCCACCTCAAACTCACAGATAATCAGAATTAAGCAAATAAACAAACCAGAGGGTTCAAGACTGAAATGATACAAATCCTCTTTAAGAGGGAATGTGCCAAGGGCTGCAGGCTGGGATCACCCAAAGGCCATCCAGCCCCATCTCCCACTGTCACAGAGCCCACATCTGAGCCCGACTGGGCTCCCCAGCACACCCCGAGGGGGCTTGGCAAAGGGCCCCACCTCACACAAGGCTGTTCCCCAATCTTATGCCGACTGGTACGAAATCTTCAAGTTTCCATGCAAAATTCAATTCTTAGCTGGTTTATGCTCATTCATTCTTGTGCCAATATCAACCTTTAGCTTAATAATTATTCCCCTCTCTGGTGTTTGCTCCCATGATTCATTTCCCTCATACTGCAGTCACAGCCCCTTTCGGCCTGCATTTTTCTAGGCTGATTGAGGCAAGTTCTTTCAGCCTCCTCTCACAAAATGAGCTTTCATTCCCCATGGTTGTTTCCACACCCCTCACTTGCCCTCCCTCTAGCTCAGACCTGGCATCCTCCACCCAACCCAGAGCATCACGCAGAGCTGAGCTCCTGGTGTGGACAGCAGGGCGAGCCCTCTGCCTCCCAGCATGTTACAGCACTAAATTTTATCCTATTTCCACTAAGCCAGTCTTCAAGGTCGCACAGGGAGAATCTATCATGCAAAAGCTCCTGACCCTGGGCGGCTGCCTGTCACCGCTACGTTTATTATGATCATTTTTCACTCCCTTTACAAATATGACAGCAGCTCCCAACTGGTGTTGGCATTTGATGTAATTCACAGGCGAGCAGCAACACAGGGGCCAGGGCAGAGCTACGGCACCATGCAGGGCTCTTGCAGGATAGTAATGCATCAGGCACACAGCAACGGACAGGCAGCACTCGGGTAGAGGGCAGGAGCCACAGCTGCCGGGCAGCCCCTGCGCTCACCGCCAGGGCCTCTTACCCAGACCCTGAAAGGTGCGTCCATCGGAGCAGGGATGGGGACCACGTTTCAACATTCACATTCAGAAATTTATTAAGTTCTGCATTAATTGCATTTGCCTTTAATTCCCAGGCAATACTGCTCTGCTCCACAGAGCTGTCACTGAGTGCTCTGGGGACAGGGACAGCTGCAGGGACAGCACTGCCCTGGCCCTGGAGAGGCACCGCCGCAGCTGCACCAGGCACACAGCACCATCCTGCCCATTCCGAGCCCCACACTTCACTTGCATCAACGTGAAAACAAGCTACACCAGGAGATACAAAGCCAGAATTAGCATCCTGAGTTGTTTCTATTTCAGTAAAGCGTATGTACCTCTCATTGTAACACATTTTACTGGCACAAAACAACAGGGATGCAACTTAACACATCGCTGTGCTGCATAAATGAGTCCTGGACTCTGCCGGAGTTCAAAACCTTCCTTTTTTCTTGCATGTAAATCTCAGTGCTTTTAAACGCACCTGCGTATACCTCCATCACCTGCAGAACGACGTTAGCATTTTAAGTGCTGACATCCCTTTGTGCCTACAGTGCCACTCACACAAATCACATGGGGGTAAAAAGGGAAGAATTCACACCCTTAGAGGAGCAATTTTTAAGTTGCATAGCTGCAGACAATGATTTATATCAGAAAGAGCAAAGCAACTAGAAACCTGTTTAGATCTGAAATCTGAACTCGAATTCCCAAGCACACTCCTGCTCGCTGGATCTACCATCCCATGCACAACTCCAGAGACCTCAGCAGCAACTGTCAGCCGGGACCTGACGCCACCGGGAAATCACATTGCATCTACATATGCTTCCCAAGCAGGCTCCACAGCTAGGCGTTATGAAGGATGCCACATCCCATTAGTAAAGATCCCTGATGGAGTGTAAAGCTCAATTAGAAAAGCCTTAATCAACACTGGTACAGCCTATATTTAGCTGCTGTTCGGTGTTTTGGTAGAAAGGAGAGCACATAATCAAGTCTTGACAAGGGTGGAAAAAAATCCTTCTGGCTGCATGCAAGAGCTCAGGCAGGAGCCTAGTGACAGCTCCATCACTCCCAGTCCACAGCCAGATGGGGAAATGTGAGAACAGTCACCAGGGCCAGGTCCCCTGCCACCAGCCCTGGGGACAGCCGCAGTGCACAAGCTGGTTGTGCCAGGCAGGGTGCAAACCCAGCAGACTGCTCCAACATCCCCCACCCAAGCCACAGCCTACGACACCCAGGGGACACGGGTGCTGCTTCCCCAGCCTTCTATTGAAAGCAAACAGGCTAACAAAAAAAACTACTGTAACAGAAAAAAGGCAAAAAAAGAGGCAGAACACATCTCAAAAGATGTGCTGTGTCTGGCGCCTTCCCCATGGCGATGTCCTTACCGGATGGCTTCTCCATCACCCCAGGGAAAGAGAGGGAAGGGCTGAGCAGAGATAAAGGGAAGGGAGGGACAGAGAAAAGGTTAATGCAAGTTAAACCAGGGAAAGCCAGATCCTGCATCCCTCCTGCAAGCAACTGCACACACCCCCCAGCCTGTCCTCCCTGCTTATTTCGATGTGGGAGAAGCTGCTCTCCAGAGGGCACTTCCCAGCCCAACCTAGAGAGGACAATCTCCAGCCTACCCAGGGGAAGAATGGAGGAGCCACCACACCAGCCACAGCAGAAATCCAGCAACACCACAGAGACAGCAAGCAGGAGGCAAAAAATAACCCTAAACCCACTGCTCTCACAAGCCAAAAAGGACCCCAATAAACCTCACCAATTTACATGATTTCCCAAGGGAACCGAGCAAGAAAACCTCACCCACATCTCCTGGAAATGCCTGAGGACGGTGACCCTCCAGAGATGTCCCATTCCTGGGAAGAGGGAAGCCCTCACCGTGCCACAGCACTCAGTCCCAGCAGCGCTCAAACCTGAGCATGCACTGTGCTAACCCAGCTCGCCCCAGTCTTCCCAGAGCCAGGCTGCTCATGGAAAATGGGAAGGAGAGAAGGAGGTTAAGCCAGGGAGCAAGACTGAAGAGGGAGAGGGGCAGAGGAACGGGGCACCAGCTGCTCCAGACCTTGCTTGCCTGCTCCAGAGCTATGGCTTGGTGACAGCCATACGCCCTGACATGCAAGGCCATTTCCAAGCTCCGAGGGGGACAAAACATGTCCTGAAGACCTTACAGCCCCAAAAGGCAAATAAGGATTCAAAAAAAGAAGATGGAGAAGCCAATCGGCGGCTGCTCCTCCTCCTGCAGGACCGCACAGCATTTCACAGGTAATTGTGAGTGGCTCCTCTACACCCTCAGTCAATTAGTTCACTAAAATTGCCAAGCAAAGGAAGCTTATAAAGCTGAAGGTTTGGGGAAGAAGAGCCAAATGAGGTACTGAGATTAGCCCAGGACCGGCGGAAGATGGCAGGGATAGGGGCCAGGAGAGCCTGGTTATTGCAAAGGGACACCACTCTCAGATCTTCCCAGCCGGCGGCTGCTCCTGGCTGTAACACGCTGCTCAGCCTGCTCCTCCAAGGAGGTGTAACTTAGCAACCTGACCTTAAAAACTCAGCAAAGGTTTCAGCTGGATTCAGGAAAATGAGAGATGCTACAAGCCAGGAGGAGCAATTACCCACCACAACCCTCTCTTGGACTGGGGCAAAGGCAGATGCACCTCTGCTTGGGGAGGAGGGCGAAGGCAGTGACCTCCTCCGCAGCCTGAACCACACGGCCTCTCACCACAAGCAATGGCTGCAAAATTGAAAAAAATAAACAAAACACCCACATCCATTCCCTGAAGCAGCTTGCAGAGACCCAGCTGGGTGTAAGGTGACAGGCACAACACATATCCTGAAGAGTTCACAGCCCCAAAAGGCAAACAAGTATTAAGAAAAAAAAAAGAAAAGGTGGAGAAGCCAGGGCAGGAGATTTCCCAGCAGGGCTCAGCTCCACAGTGCAGGGTTTTACCGCCATCCCTGTGGTCCCTCACCTCACTTTCTGTCCATGCCCCAGGGAGAGGCACAGCCTGCTCCTGCAGGAAGCAGCTGGGAGCAGAGCTGGATCACAGACACCCCACCAGCCCAGACTGCGGGCCCTGGCCAGCCCAGCTCCCAGAGCTTGATGCAAGGCACAGCTATGCCTCCAGCACCCCAGGAGTGCACGGCACTCACCAGGTGTGAGCTCTGCTGCGGGGAGGCTGTGTGTCATGGGGAAGAGGAGATGAGCAGTGATTTGTGCAATGCTCTCCATCTCCGTCCAGACCGCAGCAGGAGACAACATCTACCTGCAGCTGGTTTCTGCAGAGGGGCTTTGCAGGAAAAGGAAGCAGCAGGAGGAGAGGTGAAGCAGAGGAGGCTGCAAGAGCCTTAGAAGCCATTTCCAGACAGAAGCACAAGGCAACAGTGGCAGCAGCCTCTGGGACACAAGTCAGTGTGGTCCAAAGCCCAAAGCAGCAGCAGAGCCCCATGGAGGGCAGGGAGTGAAGTTTAAGGGGATGGCACAGCAGTGGGGAAACCCAGAGGAGGAGTCTGAAGGGAAGTGATACAACTGGGTAAAATACAGGGTGGCCTGGAAAACCAAAGCCCAAGGATTTAGGAAGAACATAGCCTTCACAGGGCATCCGCAGATGTTCAAGTCACCATAGTTTGCTCTGGAAACCTTATCAACCGTTAGCAAACCCATGAGTCACTGGTACTTTTCCAGTGACCCTGTGAATTGCAAAGCCAGAGAACATCACTGAGAAATCTTCCCTTTGCACTCAGAAAACACCCAAACAGAAAACCTTCTTTTCTCGCTGCCCCAGTATATGTATCTGGGTTAACTACCCAGCAGCCAACACAGAAGTCGCAGACCCGCAGCAGTTCTCATCTCATGGGCAGTGAGCAGCAACAATCTGCCACGTCCTTGCAGCAGGATCCCCTCGTCATGCAGAGCCACATGTTTAGCAGGAGAGAGGAGCAGCCGACACCACTGAGAGGGGCAATCATTTTAACAGAGAAGCCTGAGCATCACTGCATGGGACAGCCAAGCCCTGTGCACAGTCCTCTCCCCACCCTGCACAGCTGCCGGGCAGCTCCTCTCCATCACCTGCAAGGTGCTGCTGCCATGTCCTCCCTCGTACCCATGGACATCCCTGGAGCACAAGAAGTTCGGACAGTCCTAGTGCTGCACTGGGGACCACACAATCATGCTCGCTTGCTTTTTAACCATTTGGGACCAGAGAGGAGGCCACAGCAACCCCTTCTGCTGCCTGCACAGAGCACAGCTGGTATCCCCCATGCAGGAGGAATTTAGCCATGCGACATCTCTCTCTAAATTCAAGCCAAGCCTCCACAAAACTGTCTTCATGCTGTTCAAAGGTAACAGGGGCTGAAGAGCGGAGGATGATAGCTGAAAACAGAGCATCTTTTATCTGGCTGTGAAACAGTTTCAAAGCAAAACAAAAACCAAAACAGCATTCAGCCTGCAAGTTCAGAAAAGAAAAAAAACCCCAACCATATGAAGCTATAAAAATACCTTCCCAAGCTCAGCTGTGAGCTGGTAAATACCATGATTTCCACCAGCTGGTTTGCAAAAGCTTTCCCTCCTGCCATCTCTCTGGCTTGAAGTGCATCTCTCAAGCAGGGGCCATCGCCCAAGCACTGAACAAAACACCGCCCAGCATCAGGGGAATCATTGCTCCTGTCCCTGCAAAACTGCATTTCAATTAGGACGGGTGACACAGGCTTCAGGGGCTGTCGGGAGGTGCTGGAGAGGAGGTCACACACCCCACGTGCCAGGAAACACAGGGAGGACCTACCGCCGCTCTGCCGGCACTCACCCCCCGGCACCACTGACACCATCCCATCAGTCCAAGCTGGTCAACAGGCAAAGCCACCCCTGGCCAGCCAGCCTCATGCACTGCTTCAGGGAAACAAGGTAAAAAATACTAACATTTCACAGCAGCAGTTCTGAACCCAAGCACCATGGCTGTGTTTTACAGCAATGCTTCCACTTCAGCATTTACTTAAATGTAATTGTTAAAAAGCAAAAAGGAAATACTTTGAGGCCAGACACTGCCATTCATTTATTCAAAGTATGTTGGTTTCTTCATTAAAAGAACCTTTTTTCCCCGGCTCTGTGGCAGGCAGCAAACCAAATCCCCAGCCAGCGGGGAGCGCTCCCCAGTCCCCCACAGGACTTTCCCCAGGTCCTGCACACCCTGTGGGGGCCCTCGCTGGCAGTCACCCTGCCCCAACCAGACCCCAGCGCACAGACACGTCCTGTCCCTACCATGCCACAAGACCATCCTCTCCACATCCCTCAGAGGCGAGGAGCCCTGTGCACCCTCTTGCCCACCTGCTATGCTGACCTGCACGCCATTAACAGGGGCAAAGCAGGCACTGGGCTCTCAGGAGGCCTCTGGCAGAGATGCTCAGCCCAGACCTGCCTCCTCAACGAAAACAAAGTCCAAAGACAGAAAGTCCCCGGGGCCAGGGAAAGAAGCAGAAACACTTATAGAGTGCGAACATCTATCCTGCTCACGGAGTTCTCTCTGATAAATGGGGAAAGAGGGCAGACGAAGGTGAACACACGAATCGCAGCACGACGGCGCGGCAGACGAGCATCCTCCTCCCGGCAGCTCAGGAGCGTGACCTGCATCCTCAGGGACCAGCGTTGCAAACGCCCCAGGGTCCCTGCGCCTGCAGCCAGGCTCTGCCGCCCAGGCACCTGCAAAGCCAAGAGGACAGCCAAAGGCATCTGGGATGCTCCGCAGGGAACACAAAAGGCTCATGGACCACTCTCTAAAAGAAAGAGGGCTGAGGCTGTACTCCCCACCTTATTAAGAAGGGTATTTTAGACAAATTAATAAGCTCACCTAAAGATCTTGCACACTGAAACTCAGCCCACCAGCAGGATGCCACCCCCAGGCACACACCAATGACTCAGAAATGTGGCCAGCCCCAAGGCAGGTGAAGGACAAAGTGTGTTTAGGATGCAGTCACTGCGCAACAGGCACATTAAGTCAGAGGACAAACTGGCCCAGAGAAGAGCAATGCAGCTCCTTGCTTTAAATGACAAACCTTTCAGTTCCGCACCATTATTAACCATATACTGATGTTTAAAGGTGGGAGAAAGCAGAGATGAGAAGGGGTTATGCGACCTGCTAAGGGCTGGGACAGAGCAAAAAACCTCCCATTTCCCAGGCTCACAAGATACTGAACCACAGACACTGTGTCCTGACTCCCGCTTTTCTTTTGTGGCAATTACTCATCTCCTGTTTGCCCTTGAAAAAATTTCAGAGACAAAAAGCTAATGAAGCACAAGTAATACAGAAGACAAGCATCCTGGCTCAAATTTTAAAAGGTTGGCTAACTTGCAAGATAAATACATAACTGCCTCTTCTACATTTGCAAACACCTTTCAGGGAGAGTACGAAGGGGGTCCAGCGTGATGCCCAGCACCGCAGCCACCTCCAGCACCCACTGGCCTCCGCTCACCAACCCTGCACCAGCACAAAATCACTGAGGCAGGACCAGAGCCACAATGCTCATTTGCTGCTGCCCACCCAGCACAGCCCCTCCCAGGGATGCCCACCGGCTGCACTGCCAAACTCCTGATCCTGTTCCCAGTCTCATGACACAGGGCTAGTCTCCCCTGTTGCTTCAAAATCCGAGTCACACGATGGAGGAGACAAAAAGCCGCTGAGATCATCTTGGAAAGGACGCTGCTGCTCCTGATAAACACTGGGGAGACAGTTCAGGCATGAACTCTACGTGCTCCAGCACAGAAAGCATAAAGACACTCGAGACATCTGTCAGGGCTGCTCGGTTTATTTTAAGTCATGTAATTTCTGCAGCACGACCAAGTTTTCCAGCACTTGAGGCTAACAAAGGCAAAGCTGGCCTAGCTCTGACTACGAACCCCTGGCAAAAATAATTATTTTATATGTTTAGGTCAAAAAATATATTTATAATCATAGGCTTGGACAGCACATTGTTATTTGAAGCCCCTCTGGGCACCACCCTTCATCCAGAGCCTTAGGCTGGTTTTCATTTTCCTCTCAAGCACCAGAACATCAGTAGCACGAGAGGCAGGTCACCGCCACAGTCAGACGGACAACAGGCCTGTTTAACAAGACAGATTTTTATGCTTCCTACCTGTCACAGTAACACCCCTAAAAAAATAGCTTTCAATGAAGGAGTAATCAATGCCACGAGGAGCTGGCAGCAGAGCTTTTGGCAAGGGCAGGACCCCCCAGCAACAGCTGCTCACAGCGGGTGCTCTCCTCTGCCCTCCCGGGCTGGGGGGGGTTAATAGGTTTTATCTGTCTTGCAAGGGAAAAAGCAAGGAGCAAACAGCCCCAAAATAGCAGAAAGGAAGCCTACCCCCTGGTCTTCGCAGCAGGGTGTTGATCAGCTGCCAGGCTCAGAAGAGCAGCCCTGGCCGCGGGAGAGCGGAGGCCAGGCAGGAGCACCCAGGTACGGGTTTCCTTCGAGGCAGGCTCAGATCTCGGTCCCAGCCAGCCCCAGGGCCTCACTGGACAGCATCACCAGCATGGAGGGCAACACACTGCCCCGCAGGGCTGCAGGTCCATCCCCTGGGATGCAAGGGAAGCAAAGCCGAAAAGCATCCCATTTCTAAGCAAGAGTCTGGGCACAGCTTTAGCTGCCAGGCTGTCTGCGCCATTTCAGCTCAGCACCTGCAGAGGAAGGCGGAGACTGGTTCTGCCAGGGGAAGCACATACCTGCCACCGCCCCTCAGGAGAAAAAACAGCTCCTAAAATCCTCAGTTTGAATAAGCTCCCACTCTCCCTACCTCTCTCTGGAAAAGACGAACATTAAAAGTCAGCGCAGCCGCTTGCTTCAGGGCCTCGCAAGGCACGTGCACCGGCGGGATGAATCAACACACACCTGCTGAAACCCACTTCTCCGGTGCCTCTCCTCTCTGCAGTGATCAGCCCTGCAGCCCAGCGCCAGGGCTCCGCTCTCCTTTCCTCCCCTGCACAACCACTTGTACCTAATCAAACAGCACCACAAAGGGTTAATAGCACCGTTACTGTGAATTGCTTTTATGCTTTGGTCACAGGATGTATTTTCTCCACCCGTTCCCCAGCAATAGTCTCCTACCAGCTGCTGGGTGATTTGTGCAGCAGCAGGCTGCAGCCGTCCACACCAGAGATCACGGGAGGATGAAATCCCAAGCAGTCCAGCCCAGCCAACAACAGACTGGGAATTTCCTCAGCAGCAAGCCTTCCTGAGATAAAAACGGCCTCTGTTCCTCGTGAATATAAATGTGATATAGTTTTTATGCCTTTGGAGAGTCATCAAAGCGGTAGGAATAAATAACCCATGAGTTTCTATTGCTCCAAGTGGGAATCCCTTGCAGCCTCAGGGGTGCCAGCTGTGGGTGTATCTCTAGAGAATTCTGTAACACGCACCAGGACAGGGTCCTTCCATTATGTGAATTTTAGCTATTTGTTCTTTAAAGCAACAGAAAAATGAGCTGAAGCTTTCCAGTTTTAAACAAACATGGATTTGCCACCAAAAAAAGATGTAACAGAGGTGGTCACCTGAATTCTGTGCACAGGGCAGGCAGCAGCAGTCCCGGAGTGGCCAGTCGGCATGAACGCCAGCTCTGGTGGCTTTCAAGCATCAAACACCCATGGAAGGACATGGGTGCTCTGGGCTGTGGTGCCTGCACCCAGGGGGCTGCCTCAGGTCAGAGGCGAGGGTCAGGGCTGTGCTCTGCTCCCCCCCACCAAAAGTGACTGCCATAGCCAGCTAACCAGAAGGAGCTGAGCTGCTTATTCCCACCTGCATTCTTTCCCATAAAAAAATGCAAACTAAAAATATTTTGCATAAATTTGTATAATTACCAACTATTCCTACAGGAGAAAACACAGAATTTTGAAAAAAGATTTAACTTTTTAATTATTAAAGAATGTATTCTGGTCTTCGAATTTGAAATATTCTAAACAGAAGTCTCTCTTCTTTCCTCTTTGAAATGTTTCTTCCTGGGTCCAGAAAGTCTCCTTTGTCAACCCAGCCTCCCCACACACACACACACTTCCTCTCCAACTCTTCACGAGCCCCGTCTCCTGCAGGAGAGCATCAGCGGGATGCTGTCTCAGGAGCAGCGCTCTCCTCCTGGGATGGCTCTTCCCCAGCAAGGGGGTTTAAAGAAAATAACGCACTCAAACTTCCCCACAGGAGGGTGCCGGTCTGGGCACATCACTGGTCTGTCTCCAATTTCCCACCCTCGCAAAGGGGCCAGGTCAGGGCTGGTCTCTTTGAGGAGGTCCTTCAGCATCCAAGGACAGGTGGCTGTTTGCAGGACAGGTCCTCCTCTGCACAGTCTCCGGCTCCAGGCTGCTGAGCATGCCAGCAGGGCGATGGATAGATGATACTCTGTGCTCCGACCCCTCCAAATCACAATGCCACCTCTTCCCTGCTCCTCAGGGCTCTGTCCACTGTCCTCACAGGCTCCGACACCACCATCCTCACAGGCTCCCCACAGGCCATTCAGCTCAACATCTCCTTGAGGCAAGCGAGTGCACAAAGCCCCTTCCTTTCACCTCCAAAGGAAAGCGATGCCAATGCAACTAGATATCTTGACAGCTGTTAGCAGGGCAGCCAACACCCCCATAGCTCCCCTGCACCCAGCAGGGCCTCCCTCAAAACCCACTCCCAGCTAGAGAGCAGCATTTGCTCTATGAGTGGAGCGAGAAAAGCCCCCCGTGCCACACAAGCCAGGAGCTAGGCTGCTTAGATCCCCCATGCACCCTGGGGGCTGCCCTGCGCAGGCAGGAGCAGGCTGAGAGGGCAAACAGGGACAGCCTCCATTCAGAAATCTTCCCCTTGCCAGCCACCACTTTTATTAGAAGCTGTTAAAATTCACATCCGCTGTCTGAAATCACTTCCTTCCCCTTCTCCGTGCGCAAGTCCCGGTGTGTATTGCTGGTGCTTCTGTTTCCTACCTGCACACCCACCCAGCTGTGACTCAGTGCCAAAACAGTGGGTGAATTAGGAATCAAACAGTCTTTCTAGCAACTGTGACTCACAGGCCAAGGCTTTCTACTGAAGGAGAAGTTTTCTGTAGTCATGCTACATATGTAATTCCCCTTAATACCAGTATAATTTCCCCTTCCTCCCACTACCCCATCCAGCTACCATTCCAAAATAGAGAATGACTATCCATTTTTTTCTGCCTAATCCAGGCAGAGATTAACTTCAGCTTATGCAGAAAATAGTCAACTCCCAACCTCACCTCCTGTCCCAAAGGTTAACTTCAAAAGGAGGCCAGAAGCTAGGCATAAAGGAAGAACACCAGGTGCAAACCACATCACTTGGCTTTAGATACAGCACGGCCCCAAAACCCAAAAAGATGACACCAAGAGCTCAGGCATGCTTTTCCAGCCTGTCATATCCAGAAAGCTTGAATTTCCCAGCCAGCTTCCAGGCCCACATGTGCCTGGGCTTTCATGGGAGAGATCTGAAACACGCCTAACCTGCAGCCACAAGAGCATGCTTTTGAGGAGCAAGAGGCAGAGCAAACCAGAGAAGCAAGGCACACCTGGCTCTGTCCACACAACTTCCCCCTGTCAACATGCTGGTGCCCAGCACCACGATCCTGTGAGAGGAGGGAGCCAGCAGCCTACTCTGAGACCAGGAGCACTGCAGAGCTGTGGCCAGGTGCTGGAACTAGAAAGGCACCCAAGTGTCTCCCAGTGCACAGAAACCTCCGTGCAGAACCAGGATGTGTCACATTCTAGTGGAGAGGCTTCTTGTAAGGGTAGGTATGATGGGAAGAGAAATTTTTTGTCCATGCTGCTCCCCAAGCCCCTTCCTGCTAGATCACAGCCACAGTGATGCAAACAATGGGGGAGAGCAAAGCTAAAAAGCCTCTTAGGTTTAATATGCAAAGCCCATGCAGCTCAATCAAGCAACAAAAGCTAAATGTCATTTCCTCCCAGTAGCACTGCCACTCTGCTCACAAAACAGAACCGTTTACGTCTGACGGCTTGTCATCTTTGTGAGACACCGGGGATGCGGCGCTTGCACAGCCTGGGGAAAAGCTGACGCAGAGGAGAGGGGTGGAAGACATAGTCCTTCACCTCACACCACCAGCACGGAGAGTGAAGGAGGCAGCTGTGAAATGCAAGAGCTGAAAGGCACCAGTCACCCCAACAGCCACAACCACACAGGGCTGCAATGCCAGATGAGGTGGGAAAGAGCAGTGGCAGCACTCCCGATTTCAAAGAAGCTTCACCCAACCGCCCACAAGCTGCACTTGAGGACAGCCATCCATCCAGCTGTGCAACCTGAGAGCACTCTGCAACCCACCATCAAGCTCCCCAACCAAGCATCTCTCCATCTGAAAGAGGCTGAAGTTTTCAGCTCCAGCTCTTAAAACTCTTTCTCCTGTTCTTGCACAGCCACGCAAACAATACCAGCTAAGTTGTAAAGATGCTGCATGTCTGCTGCCTGCTACAGTTAACAGGCTTCATAGGCGCTCAGCACTTCTGCCAAGCAGGCCGTGGTCCGAGTCACTAACACTGGCTTTCGGACTCGATTTCCAGCTCAGCCCGGTTAGGCACTGGCACAGAGCACCTCCACGCAGCAGCAATGGACATAATTTTTTTTTTTTTTTTAATAGGTTACAATGATCTGTTGCAGCAAAAACACTAATCCATGCACCCACACACATTTTCCTCCTGGTCTCCCAGCAGGCAAGGAGGGTAGCAGAGCTGGGAAGTTTGAAATACAAGTGCCACCAACACCTTACTGACTGATTTCAAGTGGAAACTTTCATTTAACCCAAAACACTTCCAAGATCCTTACTTGTTTTCTCTTTTAAAATGCAGGTATTTTTCCATATTGACGTGTCATTTGGAAGCAGAAAGGTTTTGTTCAAAACATGTCAAAAGCAAAGGAGGAAAAGTCAGTCAAACTATCAGCCATGTATGAGAGATCCTCAGTGCCCCTTAGAAATGCCTCTTTGGAGGACAGTTTTACCATGCGTTAAAAGCCTCTCACCCAGCTCAAGCTGCATGATACAGTACTTGGGGAAAAATGGTCCATGCACATTTGCAAGACTAAATGCTGTAGGTGGGTGCACAAGACACACCTGAGCATCCATTGAGGCTGGCAGACAGACAGAGGCTCCCCTGGAGCTCCAGGCACTGCCCCGCCACTCTGCGCACCCGGACTGGCTGCTTGCTCCGTCCTACCAGCTCTCATTCCTCCATGTGTTTAAAACAGCCAGCATTGACTAATAACTCCCAGATTGGGACTTGGAAGGAGTGGGCTCAGTCCCCAGCACCATGTCCCATGCGATATTGGGCAACAAGTCCCTCCCACTGTAAGAGAACATCAGGTTCATGACCACCTGAGGAACCTGAATATTCAGAAGTCTATGGGACCTGACAAGATGCATCCCAGAGTCTTGAGAGAATTGGCTGATGTAGTTGCCAAGCCACTCTCCATGATATCTGAAAAGTCATGGCAGTCAGGTGAAGTCCCCAGTGACTGGAAAACGGGAAATGTTGCACCCCTTTTTAGAAAGGGTAGCAAGGAGGACCCTGGGAAATACCAACCTGTCAGCCTCACCTCTGTGCCTGGGAAGATCATGGAACAGATCCTCCCAGAAGCTCTGCTAAGGCACATGGAGGACAGGGAGGTGATTTGGGACAGCCAGCACAGCTTCACCAAGGGCAAGTCCTGCCTGACCACCCATGGCCTTCTATGATGAAGTGCCTACATCAAGTGGACAAGGGAAGAGCTACGGATGTCATCTATCTGGACTTCTGTAAGGTCTTTAACACAGTCCCCCACAACATCCTTCTCTCTAAATTGGAGAGATATGGATTTGATGGTGGACTGTTCGGTGGATGAGGAATTGGTTGGATGGTCACATCCAGAGGGTAGTGGTCAATGTCCAGATGGAGATCAGTGACAAGTGGTGTCTCCCAGTGGTCTGTATTGGAACCAGTCCTGTTTAATATCTTCATCAGTGACATAGAGGGTGGGATCGAGTGCACCCTCAGCAAGTTTGCAGATGACACCAAGCTGAGTGGTGTGGTTGACATTTCCGAGGTACCAGATGCCATCCAGAGACACACAGACAAGCTGGAGAAGTGGGGCCATGTGAACCTCACTTACTGGGTTGGAGCAATCCCCAGCATCAATACAGGCTAGGGGATGAAGGGGTTGCGAGCAGCCCTGCAGAGGAGAACTTGGAGATACTGGTGGATGGAAAGCTGGACATGAGCCAGCAATGTGCACTCGCAGCCCAGAAAGCCAGCCATATCCTGGGCTGCATCAAAAGCAGCGTGGCCAGTGGGTCAAGGGAGGTGATTCTGCCCCTCTACTCTGCTCTGGTGACACCCCACCTCGAGTTCTGCATCCAGCTCTGGGGTCCTCAGTACAGGAAAGACATGGACCTGTTGGAGGGGGTCCAGATGAGGGCCACAAAATTGATCAGAGGGCTGGAACACCTCTCCTGCGAGGAGAGGCTGAGAGAGTTGGGGTTGTTCAGCATGGGGAAGAGAAGGCTCCGGGGAGACCTCATTGCAGCCTTTCAGTACTTAAAGGGGGCTTCTAAGAAAGACGGGGACAGACTTTTTAGCAGGGCCTGTAGCTATAGGACAAGGGGTGATGGCTTTAAACTAAAAGAGGGGAGATTCAGACTAGATATAAGGAAGAAATTTTTACAGTGAGGGTAGTGAAACACTGGCCCAGGTTGCCCAGAGAGGAGGTAGACGCCCCATCCCTGGAAACATTCAAGGTCAGGTCGGACGGGGCTCTGAGCAACCTTATCTAGTTGAAGATGACCCTGCTCACTGCAGGGCGGTTGGACTAGATGACCTTTAAAGGTCCCTTCCAACCCAAACCATTCTATGATTCTAACACAGTGCCACTGCAACACACCCCAGGACGATAAACAAGGCAGTCACGTTCCAGTGATGGGGACTCTTGCAAGGCTGTGCTGTAAGCCACAGGAGGAAGACCTGCTGCCATTTTTATCTCTCATGCTGAGTGCAGCTAACACAGGATTTGTTCCTTCAGTGCAGTTTTCCAGCCCCAAAACTTGCCAGTTCCTCCTCTTCCCCATCACGACCGCATGCTTGAACAGAGACGCGCTGCCAGAGCTGAAGAGATATTTTTAAACACCCAAAAACAACTAAGCACAATCCTGCCAGGAAAACACTGCCCACTACCCCTCCCCACTCACCCGCTTCAAAGCCCAAACTACAAAGCAAGGAACATGGATCAGGATATCAGTGTGGAAAATACCCCCAGAGGAGGGGAGGTACCAGCTCCCTGAGCAGCATCTCAGTCCAGCCTCCCACGAGGCCCAGGATGGGCTCTGACTAACAGAGCAGCAGGGACACCCGGACCCACCTCTGCTCCCCCTGCGAGTGCAAAGGTGGAGCATCACCTGGAGCAACATTCCTTCAGCTGGATATTATCTAATGACATGGGCAAAACAGGCTGGGCAAGTTGGACTTTATGTAATTTAATTCTTACATAATTTAATTCATTGCTAATTAACACCAACTTCCAATCACCAATTCAGGTATTGACAAAAAAGGCACTGAAACCCTAAAGCAAACACCCTGCCTGCCCACTCCCTGGTTCAGCACAAGCCCAGCACCTCTCCTCCCCATTTCCCAAGCTCAGCTTCCCTGGGTTTTGCCACAGGGCACACCACTGCCCCCTCAAGGCAGGAAAAAGCTCCTCTCCCGGAGCCCACTGAGGACATAGGCTCTTCACCCCTTAAGTTTTCAGGGGTCTTCAGTTCTGCTCACTCCAAGGCCAAATGTTTCCCCCAGAGGGGGATGCGAGATCTAAAACCAGGCACAAATCTCTCCTCCCTCTTCCCCCATCCTGAAGATCTCCTTTTCCATAACCAGGTCAGTGATCTCCAGGTAAGCACGTCAAAGACCCTCTGCGGGGACCATGAGGGGCTCTGGGAACCACAGAGGAGGGGAGAGGTGACAGCTACCAGGGAGGGAATGTGTTATCAGCCTCCTGAAGCCAGGTCAGTAGATCTAGCCAAAAATGGTACTGGGCCGAGAGAAAGCCACTAAATCAAACAGCCTCCGAGTTTGTGCTTAGAGGACAAAATGCCTCCCAAAAGCCACCCCTGGACAGTATTTGGGATTCTTAATGAAGTGCCATTTGTCACTGCTGCAAGTCACGGCTCCCACAAAAGGACTGGCATTCTTGGGGGGTTTCTGCTTGCTGGCATTGCATTCAGGCCAAGATCAACTCCAAGAGTCTCCTTGAGAAATTCTCCAAAAACAGTTAACTCCATCAGATGATGCCAGATCTTCATCCTCCCAGAATTGCTGCAAGTGCCCAGGATCTCAGTCCAGGACTCTGCCAGGCTAACTCGCTGCTAGGCAGCCTTGGCTGAAACCAGCAGCCTGGAAAGGTGCCAGCCTGCTTCCAAAAACTTCAGCTCGCCCTGGAGCCTCCCCTGTCACACACACAGTGGAGCAAGGCCATTTTCTCAGCCCAGCTAAAAGATAATAGCCTTCTCGATTTTCTGATCCACTTTCAAAAGCTGCAGGAACCCAAAATTAGTTGTCCAGCCCTTTCAGTTTAAAAAAACTAACTAAATAGATGAGCTATTTTGTATAACCTGTCTTTTCCTTTCATTACTCCTCTGTGCCAGAAGCAGATCCTCTCTACCCATCCTGCCAACATGCAGAGAACTGGGCATGAGCACCTCGAGGCTGGCACCATAAGATAATACAACGAACAAAATGCCCGAAATTCAGCAAGCACTCCCAGCCCCTCCTGTCTTTTGCACACAGACACCTGCATCTAGTGCTGCAGCCTCTGAGCTGCAGAGAAATCAACCCCTGCGATGATCCAGGCCTTCATCCTGCATAAAGCAGTACAGCTCCAAAACCAGTCAAGTTGAGCATTTGGTTCATCCATCAATGCTTCTACTAGATTGAAAAAAGTTACTGCAAATAAACCACTTACCAGCCAGAGCCCATCTCAGGGAAGTGTGTGTGTTTACACTCAATCACTGCACCGGTACAAGCTGCATGCTGAGGACACTGATCCCCAGCTTGTCACACCTGGAGCCTCTCAACCCCTGGCAAAATGACTGTCCAACTGATTTATTTAATAACATGGGGCAACTATGCCACAGCACCGCAGCAGAGCATCTGTCCTTCTGCTGAGCACAGCTGGCAAGTCTCAGGTTGGAAAAGCCTCCAGGTGACATAACAGCAAAGGTGCAAACCATGACATAGCTCTGTGCCACAGGTCATGGCAGAGCAGGAGGGCACAGGGCATGTCGGAGGCTGAAGAGCTCCTGCAAGCATCATGTTTGGCCAATGCCACCTGAACATGGGGAGAGGTGATGCTACTGCCGGGCTCCTCTTCTGTGCGCAAGTCTAAGCCCACAAATTCCCAAATCCAGCAGACTTACTCAACCCACCTCGTACACACTGCTTTATCTGGAGACGTAGTTTAAAAATGCAGGCATATTACTTAAGACCATAACTACACACCTGCTAATATCTGTTAGGTCCTACGAGAATGCGTGGGACCACTATATTTAGAACTTAATAACTCCAGTTAGTGTATCCTCTTTACTGCAGGCCTGCCTACATTTGTTTGCTGTGGTCCCAGGGGCCTACACGGCTTTGGCAAGTGCAGTGGGAGCCCAGCTGCCCTGAGCCATGCAAAGGCCAGGGCAGGGCTCCGGTGGGGTCCGTTAGACATCACACTGCTGAGCCTGGGATGCAGGATCTCCGGTACCTCCATGCACATGAAAACGTGGGGTCTGAGCATCTTACTTCCTCATTTCATTTGCCCACGTTAGTATGAAGAAATGAAATAAAACCAGAACGTTGTTCATCAGAGCTAGAAAAAGCACCGTCTAGAAAAAGGACAGGGTCAGATGCCTTTTGTTTGCTTTCAGATCCCAGCCACGAAGCGCTCAGCTTTCCGGATGCCAGCAGCCAGTTTGGCTTGGGTCTCAACTGGGGCTTCTCAATGTACAGACATCGAAGGGAAAAAGCAGGCAAAATCTCAAGTAGCTTGGGTGAAAAGTGACACTGATTTCAAAAGCATCCCATGCTTCAATCAACACTTATTTTTACTTCCATAATCAACTGCGTACAATCAAAGGAATGGGCTCAGTATCTGCAGGTGCACTCAAGCCCTGTCACTGGGGGAGTTGGGACCAGGAACACTGTCTACATGCTCAGAGCCAGCCCAGAGGAGCTGCCTCGAGCAGTTGTACAGTACAGGGGGCAAAACATGTGAAGGAGCAGGGAGACCACGGCTCCCAGCATCTCGAGCTCAGCCACACTGGACCACGCAGGCACATGGAGAAGTTTCTGCTTGGGGGAACCACGTCAGCCAGCCGCACACAGAGCAGAGCTTCAACGGGCAGTAGCCCTGAGGGCTGTGACTGACACATGGTGAGCCACACTCCTGCGCAAGGGAAGCACTCGAACACGTCTATACCCAGCATCGCCCCAGAAAATTTGGTACATGAGCTACACACCAGCAGAGCCACTTTTGTGGCTAATGCCCCAGAGTTAGGAAGACACAACAATATCTCCCTTTACATAGGAAACCACCCAACTCCCCGCAAAACACAAGGTCCAGGACTGTAGCACCCTGTGCACGAGGGAGCAATAGGGTGCAGAGCCCCAGGAGCACCTCCTCATCTCCCTCATGCCAGGGAGAGGCCAAGACGTGGCACACGCTCACTCTCCACGTGGCGCTCAGCTGCACACCAGTAAAGCCCAGGGATGTGCCGCGCTCAGCAGCGCCCGAAGAACCGACCTTCCTCACACCCAGCTCTGGTGGGTGTGCACTGGCACAGCAAAAACCTGAGGGCAGAAATCCTACCAAGAAAGAGCAGAACAAAGCTCAGCCATGAACGTTTCTGCATTTCTGGAGACTCTGTGCCATGCTTTGAGTGAGCAGGGAAGAGGCGACCGTCTCCTGTAACCACGGACAGCAACAGCTTGTCACATCTCACTGTCTCAGCAGCAACGCAGAGAGCAGCAGGAGGGGCCCAAACAGCAGACCCCCAACTTCTTTTTGATCCGCACAGATACTTTAATAACCTTTACAGAGTACGAGATGCTCAACAACCAGGGAAGAAGCCGAGTGGATATCTTAGTGCCATTTTTAACCCCCGTGTGTCCCACATAGACCCACACCCCTCCAGAAGCAGGAAGGCACCATGTGCAGGTCAGCGGGAAGATTTGGGGACACTCACTGCTCAGGCTGGTAACCCTCCATCCCACCACGAGCTCTCACAGAGGGGAAAGGCCCAGAGCAGCATCAAGTGCTAGCCATGTCCTACAAGCTGCTCGTAATATCCAAGGAGAGATAAGCCACCCAGGCACAGAGCAATTTTTTTAATTGCAATAACTCTGTTTACATTGCAAAACAAGGATGCATGCACCCTACAGCTGGGGCTGGCCTTGCTGCCTCCCACCATGACCCTGAGCACCCTGACGGCAGCACACTCCCAGGGGATTTCCAGTCAGCCCAATGCCACCCCTCCCCATCCCCAGCACATTCCCCTTATCAACCCACACCCCAAACGAGCTGACGATGAACCATGTGCTTGTCTGCCCAGAAGAGCCCCCTCACCATTGCACCCTGTCCCCAAGCACAACTGAGACACAGCTCCTCCCTTCCCCAGCCGCTGCATACCAGGAGGCTCCATCTGCACCAGGTACACACAGGCTTTCAACTCCACCTGTGAAGCCACTTCTTGCTGCCTGTGCAGTCAGTGATTTTGCATGCGGCAGCACGAGGGGCAGAGGGAGGGAAAGGCAGTTGTGGTACAATAACCTCACTACCGTAACGAGGAGACAGCACAGTGGCACAACACAGAAAGCAGAAGATAGTGGCAAGCAGGTACACGTGCACCCAGTCACCCAGCAGATGTTGGAGATGCACTGCCAACACCTGGGACGTGCCCTGGGCAGGGAGATGGACGCCAGGGCACAGAGCCTGCTGGAGATGTCCCAAGGCAATGAGCCACTCAGGATTACCAGACAGGATGGAGGTGATGCTTCCAGAGCCCTTGGCTTGTTCCTAGTACCCTCCCCAGCCCCAGGAGAGGTAAAGGGAAAGCAAAGCACCAAGGACTGCATCTCCCACCCCGCAGCCCCCAGGCACACACGGAGGCACCAGGACAGACGGGCCACCGCCACCCCGTACCTGCACTCCATGACACTACAGCAACAGCTCCCGCTCCGCCGGCCCCGCCGCCCAGAGCGCAGCTCCGTCCTCGACTTCCTCAGGCTGAAGTACTCCGTCAGCTTCCCGAACGAAGCCATGGCCCCTGCGGCGTCCGAGCACGCACCCACCTGCGTCCCTGGGCACCGGTGCCACCACGCACTCATGCATGCTACACCCCAGGTGCGCTCGCTACCCTGTGTGCTCCGTCAGCCCATGGGACCGCAAAGGGAGCGCTGCGAGTCAGAGAGAGACAGCACAAGACAGGAGGAGTCTAGCTAGAAATTACTTGCTGGACAGTCCACGGTGCGCTCCATGGTGATCCCTCAAATTTTTGAGGGTAGGAAGCCCTGCCTCTCCAAGCCAACCACAGGTGCTGGGCTGCACGAGAGCAGCTGGCTTCTGCACACTTATTTGGTGTGATGCTGCGGAGCTGAATTAAGGAGGAGGGGGAAAAAATAATAATAATAATGCCTGCTGGAAAGGGTCCCTCAGTAGCGATGGCACAGGTCTGCAAGCCCCCACGGCGAGTGGCCGCTTGGCAGGTGAGGGAGCTGGCCTCTGAGGAGGTGGCCCAGGGTGGCTATGGTAGCCTCAGCTGGGTGAGGGGATGCTGTCTGGACCAGAAGGCGATGAAAAACCCCGAGAAATCAGCTGTTCAGATGAATTTCCAAAGGGTCTGTTCTTACGGCATACGGAGACCAGCACAATAGGTGGAAAGGATCCCTGCTTGCTCTTCTTGCGAAGGATCCCCGCTTGCTCTTCTTGCAGCTACTCAGAGTTCACCAGTTATCCTCCCTCCCTGTTTTCCAAAGCAGAAGGCACCCCTTAGCCTCCAGCAGCACCCACCTAACACAATTTTCCAGCCTGTCACCAAACACCTGAGCATAAGGAGAGGGACAGACATTTAAAGCAAGCAAGTCTGATCCAGTTAGAGGTCACCTGCAGGCTCTGCTCCCCAAGCTCAAGCACAAAGCCTTTCTACAGCAGGCAGCAAATAAAGGGAAGCTGCAAACCTGAAGGGAAATCCTACTGCCAAACCTCCCCTAGTCAGGAGCACTTGTCTGTGCATCCTCAGTGCCTGACGCCAGCTGGGCGGAGGAAAAACAAGGGCTTCAGAAAAAAAAAAATCTTGCTACAGCCCCATGGAGCAAAGCCAGATTAAGTCAGTGAAGCATGTCCAGGGGAAGGGGTGTCTGATGGCGACTCACAGCCATGCCAAGAGACCCTCGAGGAAACAGCAAAGAAAATCAGCATTAACTCAACTGGCAGACCAGCAAGCTACCTTCACCTCCTCTAGATCCCTCCGTTGTGGATGCCATGTTAAAAAATAAAAAACCAATTCATTGTTATTTCCCTGCTTAAAGCCATCCACTGCAAGCAGCCTGCTTGCAACGAGGGACAACCATCCACTGCTGAAAACCTACTGGATGCCTTGCTGAGCCCCACTTCCCTCCTCCCTTATTTTCCTCCTTTTCCTCTAGGCTCCGGTTCAGCTTCCCGCTCTGAATTAAACGCCTGAAGCAGCCGGGTACGCCCTGCAGAGCAGAAGCCCCACAGCCCACAGTCACCCAGGCGGCCGCCCGCCCCCGCTGGCTGCTTGTGACTCTCAGAGCGACCATCACCATCCCTGCCCATGGTTCTTGGGGAGGGGGGGGGGCTTTTAATTTGTTTGAACCATCTCTGCTCCCTCCCTGCCTCCCCACTCCGGGCGCTGACATTCATCCCAGCAAAACAGAGTGAACCGGGGGGCTGGCGATGCACTGGGGGGGGGCCCGTGGCCATGGGGGACCCTGCCAGCCCCTCCACTGGGCACGTACATGGTCCTCCAACACCTTCTCCCTCCCGTTCACACATCGGGAGGGAAGAGCTTGGGCTTGCTTCCCTCTTACAGCCAGGGAAAATAAAGCTGTCTACCCGCTGCTCCGCACAGCCGCCCCCCTTCGTCTCCCACCTTCTCCCTCCGATGGGCTCCACCGCTGCTGGGGAGGGGTCCAGGGCGCTTCCTAAAATCGACTCGTTTGCAGAGAGAGGGCTGAGGCAGAGCATCCGTTCGCTGGCTCTTTCAGGCGCAGCGTGAGCCGGTAACACTGTCACCCCTCTTATCTCTCATCAGCTCCCTGTTACCAGTCACAGTGAAATGCAACACGTCAAAGGAGGTCAGAGGAGCCGGAGGAGAACAGAGGGGGCTGTCGGGAGGCAGCGGAAAAGCAACCGAGGGGGAGACCAGACAAGCAGGAGACAGAAGCGGACAACTCTTGTTTCCCTGCTGTAGAGGAAAGGCATAATGCCGGCTCTTTCAGAGGCAGCTAGGTTAAGGCACACACATGCCTTTGGAGGAGGACAGCAGCGGTTACCTGGCAGAGATGATGTTATCTGCTCCTGAGCTGTGCAAAGGCAACAGGAGAGGGGCTGAGCAGCAGGAGTGGAGAGGATGAGCGAGGTTAATTTGAATCCCTCTCTTCTCCTCTTCCTCTGCACCACCTGATGGGAGGGCAGAGGAGCAGCAATGCTGCCCCAGGGATCCTCCTTTGGCATTTGCAAAGCAGAACTGTTTGGGGACAAAAGGGCAATTTGGAAGACTATAGAAAAAGCAGCAGGAGGATTAGACAGACAGACACACACTCCAAGGAGCAAGCCAGTCTCCCCCAGCACCCCAGCTGTGTGGGGGACACCCCTATGGCCAGGGACACCCCACATTTCTGCAGTCCCCTCCTGGGCGGGTAGGTAGGAGCCACAGCTCTTTGCAGGAGAGTTAGGCCTCCTGCAAGGCTGTAAAACTTACTTTGTGAGGCCAACAATGCCAACGCTTGGAAAACAAGCGGGAGGAACCTCTGCCTTCATGAAATCCCATGTCTAGGTAACTGGGGATGATGGGATTCAAGGTACCAATGCCTGAAAGCTCAGACAACTCCATAAACACCTCCATCTGTGATCAAAAAGTGATACTGCAGAAGGGATTGCTGCCCACAGCCTCCCCAGTGCATGCCAGTTTCCTGGACCAGGTTCACCAGGGACCCGCCTGGCTGGAAGCACAACCACCACTGGGGCAGAAGCCACACAAGCTCCCACATCTCTCCTCTGCGTTTTAGTCTCTGGTTTTCCTCTGGTGACTTGGGGCAAGGGAAAGGCTGTCTCCTTTCCTCCAAGGCAAAGGAACAGCCCTCAGGCCCTTCCCTGCTCAAGGAATGTCATGGTCAACCCTTCAAGATAGGGCTGTCACACAAGTCTCTCTCCCAGAGGAGCTCCATGCCTTTTATGAAGCAGCAGAGGCAATCTGCTGAGGTATTGCTGAAATATCTCTAATTTCACATTAACAATCTGCTGTGCTGGGGTTTGCAGTCATGTACTCAGTGATGCGAAAGTCAGCTTCCCACTTTCACTTAATAGTAGAATGAAACACTTTATAAGTGAAACAGTTTAATTTGCAGGAGACAAACTGAATTTTAAGAGGAGCTGGGGAGGAGACTGTTAAAGCAGAAATCAAAATCTGTACAGCGCTGGGACTTTCTGCTTTGGGGTAATGCAGAGCACTGCCATACACATCACCCCTGTGCAACCATCACCAAGACGCTTGTACAAGCATCTCACACCTTTGCCTGCAGACATTTTGGAGAAAAAACCCAAGCCATAAACACAACCGTGTGGTTGTCTGGGTCCATCTCACACATTCCTGTACATATGCTTGTTCGGGCCATAGAGACGAGCATTTCCCATTCCAAAACTCTCCAAACACAGTGAAGCCATTGCAGACATGGGAACTGGCACCAGTCCCAGCTTGCAAACAAACATGACACTTTTTCAGGCAGAAGTCGTAATAGCTACCTCACAGCAACCGCAAACACCACAAGTCCTAGGGCTGCCCAAGAGCAGTGAAGCGGAAAGCATCTCTGGTCCCCTGCCCAGCCAGCACAGTGAGACAAGCTGGACAGCACGGGAAGGGAACACTCCCTAACACCATCCCTGGGAGACTCCTCACAGCTCCCAGTCACTGTGCTTCTGAGCCCTGGGTGAGCAAACCATATCTTGTTGCATCTTTGTGGCTTCCCCGGGCAGCTTTTATTCTGATTACACTTCTCGAGCATAGCTAGGCAGAAGCAGGGAAGGACAAAAAGGGCGTTCTTCAAACAGAGCTGACAGCTTCTTCGCCCGCTCCTACAGCGCCAGAGGACTCCAGCCCTGTTTCTCCAGGGCTTCACTTTCACTCCTCCACAACAGACCACTTGACACAAGTTACAAACACCCGCTCCCCCTGGGGAGCTGCATCCTTAAGCCACTCACCAGCTTGACAACAGCTGATGCAGACCCCATTGCTCCTTCTCCAGTGCTGTTAGCAGCTCATCCCTCCCCTCAGAACAGCATAGGTGATGCTCACAAGTACCCAGCATCCCAGTGTCTAGGGGGAAGTAGGTAAGATGGGATGAGAGGAAATGGCCTCAAGTTGTGTCAGGGGAGGTTTAGATTGGATATTAGGAAAAATGTCTTTACTGAAAGGGTGGTCAAGCATTGGAACAGGCTGCCCAGAGAGGTGATGGAGTCACCATCCCTGGAGGCGTTCAAAAAAACGTGTAGACGTGGCACTTCGGGACATGGTTTAGGAGGCATGGTGGTGTTGGGTTGACAGTTGGGCTTGATGATCTTAGAGGTCTTTCCCAACCTTAATGATTCTATGACTATGATTCCAAGACAAAGAGTTAAGCCATACTGGGAGTAGTTGCCCCATTTCTACAGGCAAAGCCTTGGCTGTTTTAAGGTTCCCTTTCCATGTGGCCCTTTCCCAGTCTGGCTGATAGCTGGAGAGCAGCAACTGCTGCCTTGTTTGAGGTCCTCCAGCAATGCAGAGGATGGAGTCCAGCAGGATGCATAAGTGGAGTCCCAGAGAGCAAGTTTGAAATTAAAGCAGTGACAACAACAGAACAGTCTAGAAAAGCAGCAAGCCTGGCCAAAGGAGGAGCCAAAGCATGAGCAGCTGATCAAGGGATGGAGGCTGGAGCAGGAACCACTTCTGCCTGCTCATTCTGAGATGTCCGATGGTCAAAGGGTGAGCTTTCCCAGAGCCATTGCTCAGGGGTGGGGGGAGGACTGTGTGGGTCCCGGTACTCCAGTTCCCATCTGTTGTGGTCAGAGTTCCTCTCCCGCAGAACGAAAAACCTGCTGAGATCTCAGACTGAGTGAGGGGAAGCTTCCTAATCCCCCAGGGAACAGCTGTGCCTTCAGGTCAGGTTGGAGAGGATTTCTCATGAGCCTTCTTTTAGTGCCAGCTGGGGAGGAACCAGCTTCTCCAAGTTACCTGGGAAGTCAGCTGGAAGCACCATGGAACTTCAAAGGCTTTTGGGGCAGGAATTTTCCAAACTGCTGAAAATTGGCCACTGGGGTCAGGCATCACCTCCTTATCAAGCCTCACATGAATGAATGAAGCCAATAATGAAGAATTTTGATAATCACCATTTTTTTTTTGGAGGGCAAGGTAAGTTCTGAGCACTAACTTGTGGGGTTTAGGAAATAAAATTCCTCCACCCTGTTTTTAAATACACCCACAGTGACTGAACCCCCATTTTTCACAACCAGTTAACCCAGTGTACCAGAGTGCCATCAAATGTCGCAGGATAGTTATAAAAGTAAAATTGGAATACATTATTTCACAGGATGAACAAAACCAATTATCACCATGTGCACACAAAGAAACATGTTAAATGCAAATATGAAGTGATTTAAGAAATAGATGCACAAGAGACTACTAGCAACTTTTAAATGTCACAAAAGGCCAAAAAAGCACACACCCCATTAAAACATTACATTGCAAAGTTATACAAGGGCTCCAAGTTCCCAAGGCATTTAGGTCTTTAGGAGGTTAAAATAATTCTGTAAGCATCCTATTTGTAGCTGGACCAGAAGAAAGTATCAGTGCGACATGGTGCATCATGCAGAGATCATGCAAAATGAGAATATAGAACTCCATCAGTGACCCCTTTTTTAAGGAATAAAGGCACAGAAACAGTCACTTAAGACCACTATCAGCACACCATTGTGCAAGGCACAACCTACCCAAAAGCTTCCATTTAAGAAACGTGCCAAGGGATCAAGGGGTGTCAGGCCACCACTGCCTTGGATTCAGCCCAAAGCAGCTGCTGCAGCACCCAGGTACAGGCAGCACAGGCAGAATGCTTCCCCTACTCCAGTCTGCTTCCTCCATCCACTCCAGAGATGCTCCCACAGCTCGGCCCCTCTCCTCTGCTCCCAGCCCCGCCAGAGCACCCTGTACCTCCAGCCATCAGGTCAAGGGGGACACTCAAAGATGCAGCAACAGAGCTGCTGTACTTACTAAAAAGCAAACTTCAGCCTGGAGTCACCTCCTGGGAAGCTTGCCAAGCATCGCTACAAGCATTTTGGTGAAGCCATGCAGTGCTGAGTGCAGCCCCCCTCCTGGAAGCAGCCATGGCAGCAGCAGTGCTGAATGCACCCACGTGCTACAGTCCCTCCCCGAGCACTGGCAGCATTTGACAAAAGCGTATTGTGACCACTCAGGTGGCCAGCACCCAGATGTGTGCCACTGTGCTCCCTTCCTCGCACTACACACCAGCTGTACAGCTCTTGCACTTGGCTTCTTGGGTGCTGATGAAGCCTCAAACCTACCACAGCTAAATAAGAGGGTGCAGCAGGACAGGCCACGGGTCTGCCTCTCCACAGTAGAGTTGGCAAGCCCCCAGCCAGGGCACACCATGAGTCCCTCCTTAGCTTCCCCTGAGCTCAGCCTCCTGGAGCATCCTCACAGCTGATCTCAGTGTGCACCCACAGCAACACCAATGAGCCTCAGGGAAAGGAGGGAACAGAAGAGACAAACACTCATCTCTGCTAAAACCAGTTTAGGGTCAGAGAACTTTAAGATGACTAATAGTTGCAAATATAAGACTGTTTTTGCTTTTGCACCATCCCTGAAGCATAACTCGAATATACCTGACATTCATAACTCAACTGGCAGACCAGCAAGCTACCTTCACCTCCTCTAGATCCCTCCGTTGTGGATGCTATGTGCAAACACAAGCCCGCAGTGGCACAACAAACCGCAGGTCCTTGCTGTTGCCCACAGCCCTGGAGAAACACGGCCTGAGACTTCTGGAGGCCAACTCCTCAAAACAGTGCAGCCCTGAGACTAAAGTACACTTATTGGTAGAGCTGTGGAGCCCTATGGAAGTGCTACATTTTAATACAGCTGTAATAAAAAGCAGAGTATACAAGAGGCTCTATAATTTCAGTCTAACTAGGCACTTTCCTTTAATTGTCAGTTATATTGCATTACATACAAATTTCACTGTTGATACCTAGCATAAACCAGTCGCATCAATTTACTAATTTGCCTGGCATATCACTGCATTAGAACTCATTTAGCACAATTACTCTAATTCCAGCAGCAAATCCAGATGTGCTGCCCAATTTACAGTTAAAATATCCTCATTCTTGGCAACAGCATGGAATTACATAGGGAGAGACTTTAAAGACACATTCTTTTTGTAATTTGGGCCACTCTCCCGTGCACAAACACAGAGAAGGGCAGGCATTAGCCACATTAAAGAGTTAAGATGCACTGTAGCATCTGACTTCTAAATGCAGCCCCGGGTGCTGGGAGCCGGGCTGGTGGCACCCTGCTTGCAGCCTGCCAAAAGCCCTCCCTTCGCTCTGAAAAAGCAGGGACCCCAGCACCCAACTCCTCGCCCTGCAGGGTGAAGCGCACAGGGGCCAAAGCACTCTGGTGCAAGTGAGTATTCACTTGAGTTTGGCTCAAGATTCACCTTCACAGAGCATGAAGGAAGCAGAAGTATAACCACCACCAAGGGCCAGTCAATTCAGCAGCATGGAGGTAGCTGCAGCCCCCACCACTGAGACGCCGGTGCTGATGAGCCACTGCAGGCAGGTGACCAGATCAGCATCTGTCCCTTTTCAGAGCAGCATGGGATGTGCACGCTCGTGAAATCCAATTCCCTTTTTAACCCCCCAGACCGATGAGAATTGTCAAGTTATTTCATCCCACTTAAAAAGGTTCTCCCTGCATGCAATGCTGTGCTGTTAAATCATGGCGCACACAGGGACAATTACCTCCCAAAGCAGGAACATCCCCGGTGCCTGCTCCTTGATGGCAGCACAAAAACCTGGCTCAGGCTTGCAGGAGAAAGATAAGGGCAGGAAAAAGCAGACGGCAGCACAGCCAGTTGAAGGAGTCACAGGGGCTTTAATATACTTGCTAAGAGGGGGGAAAAAAAAAAAAAAAGAGACAAAATTGGCTGGTCCCTCCTAAAAAATAGTTTGTTGAGTTCAAAAGGACTGAAGAAAGTATAAAACATCAACAGTGATGTGATGGGAGGAAACACAGCAAAAGGAGAAGCAAAGGCAGAATAATTTGAGGACATTTGGAGCCAGCAGGGCTATCTTATGGGTGAAGGGTGCTGCCTCTGCCATACTGTGCCCATATGTGGGCGCCTTGGCTCTGCCCCCCACCACTGCTAGCAATCCACCCATAACTTGCTTGATTCTTTCATGCAAAACCCCCAGACTCTGCCCAAGTGAGGCAAATAGGGCATGTGCCATCCCCATTCCCCACATCCTCAACCAGCCTGGGAACAGACACAGCTCAGCACTCACCAGTTATTCTTTTTCCCCTAAAAACCAGCCCTGGCAAGACTCTAAACAACAATTGGAAAACTCATTAGCATGATCAAGAATTTCAGAAAATGGAAAGGAGAATAATTCTTGCAATTACAGCCCAGCAAACTTCGTCAGTCTTTAGAAAAAATAATAATCAATATGGAGCGAGCAGTCTCCAGGCTGGGAAAGTCACAGGACTACAATCAATACGGTTGCCTGCATTCATAAACAGCTACTTGTGCCTATCTGGATCTCTGATGAAGAGCAGCCCCCCCCCATCCAGCTCCCCACCATCAGACCTGTGGGTGTTGTACAACGGTTTCCTTAGCAGCACACAACCCCTAAGGCACCCCAGGCAGCTCATGGTCATCTCCTTCCCTCTTCCCAAAAGGTACCAGGACTCGCAGCGGTCTGGTTGGAGAGAGAGAGAGAGGCCGACCAGAAGAGGCAGAAAAGGGATGGAAAGGTTGTGCCCAGCTGCCAACCCGTGGTGCAAAGACATCCCAGCTGTGCAGTTTTCACTTCCTGTTGTACTCTCCCCACTCCTCCTGATCCTGTATACACCACAGTGCCTGCTCACCATGCCTCTGCTGCTTCCTTTGCCCCGGCCACTTTGCTTACAGCTTCCTAAAATGTCTGACCCATGGATACAGCCCAAGCCGAAGCCAGGCTGTGGGGTGACCCCTCCTGGGAGCTCACCGGGGTGAGGAGGTAGCACGCAGTGGCCGCGGTCTGGAGAGGGAGCTGGCGAAAATGCAATTAACTGCCAGGCAAGGGAGGTCACCTTCACACCCGAACAAGCCGGATGAGCCTCTGACCTGTGTAGCCTGCTTTGAAGTGAATTACGGATAAATACAACCACCCCTCTGGGAAATTACTCATCCATGACCTCAAGCTTCCCTCTGACCTGTATGAAGTCCTTCCACTGATCCTAGAGACATGGCAGCACAGTCCTGAGCAGCTCCCCCTTCCCAGGGCTTCATGACCCAAACTGGCCTGGACCTTTGTGAACCAGCAGCAGACCCAGCCGAGCACCCGACGGTCTGCACGGCGAGGATGCTGCTCAGCCCCGGCACCAGCACTGCCCAGGAGGAGACAGTGCTCAGACCCCACGGGAATTTCCATCCTCCCCACTGCCAAAATAAGTACTGCATGCCTCAGGGGAGCACCGGACCACCCGGGGCCAGGCACTTGTCCTGGAGGGGCACAGTCATCCTCAGCAGCCGCAGCCCAAGGGTCCAGACACTAACATGCACCAGGGAAGGACATTTCTATTCCCAACCTTTTTCTTCTCTCCTCTCACCCAGTAATTATCCCATTTCTGCATCAAAATAGAGTCTATTAAAATCTCAGCTTCTTTCCCAAACAATAGATTAACATAATCCTCTTACGACACAGAGCTGGCCATGCCTGTTGCAGTCAATGATTGCAAACTTTCAAGCCTGGAGTCAAATTTTAACTTCTCATGTCAAAACTCCGAACAGCACAATCATCAGATAGACGGGGATGTTGGATTTACTCAGCATAAGGCTTTCCGTTTAAATTAAGCCGAAAGATTTCCCCCAGGTTATAGCAATTTAATTAAAACAAAGTAAAAACAAACCTCTAAAACTTCCAAAATGCTAGTTGTAAAATTAAAACCTCTAGGACTGCCAGAGTACAGAACCCAAATAACACCCAAGGGAAAACAAATACTTCAACTTATTTCAGTAAAATAAAAAGACTGACAAACCAGATCATGTTGTATCCTTCACAATATAAGCAAAAATATTTAAAGCCCCCATCAGGCAGAACAAAGACAATTACACAGATTATCAATGCCACCAAAATGAGAAGTTGCATATTGAGACTCCTCACCCAAGAGGATCTCTGCTGCCGTACACCTCCAAGTCATCGCTTTCCCTGCTCAGATCCTCACCATATAGTTAGTGGTGAAAGACCTCTAATCAAAAGGCTGCTTAGGGGACAGACATCAGCTCTTCAAGCTCTGGGACCTCAGTGATACCTGCAGTCCCCAGCAGAGCAGGAAAGCTGGTGGGATTAGCTGTGGCCTCATGGGGCAGCCGCACACTGGGCTCCTGGGAAGTCCCTCATCTTCCAGCACAAGCTGCTGCACTGCAGGTCAGTCCGCCTGAGCTCTGAGGAACCTCACTGCTTCCAGACTTCTCTTCCACACACTCATGTTATGGTTGTGCTGCGAACACATGGTCCAAGCCCAACACTGCAACCGTGTGTGGTGTGACCAAGGTTTCTGCTGCTGAGGAAAAATGAGGAAAAGGGGGAGGGGGACCCTGCCAGCATCCCACATGCTCTGCCTACATCAGCTCTTCCCAGCTGGTGCCCTATTCCCACCTTTACGCTGCTGCTGCTGCCATCAATGTATGCTGCCACGCTACTGGCAGAGGGAAAGGAAACCCTGGGGAGGCGTCTGGGCAGTCGCTCACCTGGGAACAGAAGTTGTAACCTTCGGAACAGAAAACTCAAAACACCATCAGCAGAAATGTGCCATGTGGCCCTGGGATGAATCAGATGAGCTGGTCTGGTACGAACCAAAAAAACAACCCAGTCCACCCACACCCCCTCAGCACTCAGTAACAGAGTGAGCTGACTCATCCCAGGGCCATGCAACCACTGGACCTGGCACGAGGGTGGCAGAGGGAGGTGGCTCGGTCCGGGGGCATGGGGAGTCCGAACCTTTTCCCAGCACCCACCAGATGATGCGCAATGTGAAGCTGTGCCCTGAAGAGCTGTGGGGGGACACCACACCAGCCCTTGCAAAGCATCCTAGGATCCTGCCAGAGCCTGGACCCCATGAGGAAAGGCAGCGTAACTACTGCATATCCAGGACGGCTGGATAATGAAGCACATTATACAAAAACCCAAACATTTAAGTGCTAATTGGCCACAGGGTTCAGCCAAGGGTGTTTCTGCCAGAGTCAAGGATCCACTGGATTTCTACCATAATTCACCACCCTCCCCCAAAGAGACTGTAAGGCAACACCTTCTACGAATACCCCCACTGGGGTCTGTCAAGCTGTGCTTCGACAGAGGGGTAGCACAGAGGGAAACCAGTGAGCAGACCACGTTGCCTGCAGCATGGAGGAAGGAGGTTCAGTACCGCAGCCACACTTCACAGCAGCAAAGCCTCCTGAACCTCCAACGCCACAAAGCCAACGTGGTAAGAAAAATAACTCACAGAAAGTGCTCTGCACAGGCACTGCTGGAAAACAACCAACAGGCAGGAAATATACCTTTCCCTTAAAAGATAAAGCAATTTGGAAATTGAAACTTCTTCACCAGTTGCCAGCCGCCGTGGGAGAGGAGATGGTGGGCCACAAGGCACTGAGGTCAATAGTTCTTCATGTCAAATACCTAAACACCAGCATCATAAGGGCATCTGACAGAACAGGCTACTTAATACATCTCCTGCGTGTACTACTGCTGCGTGTCAACATATACACACACAAACAGGTTGTCCTAAGCTAAAACACCAAGCAGCCCACAAAGCAGCACATCCCTTTACTCCCCAGAGAGGGCAAAAAAGCTTGAAATACACCACGGAGAGATTTGTTCATCACATTTCTGTGAACCTTATCTCAGCCACAATGTGCACCTCTGCACAAGCAGAGTCACCTCCAGCACCGTCACACCTCAGCCACATTTCTCGGTGCATGGGACAGGACACAGCAGCACATTACCTGCGGGGTTGAGCAGCTTCACCTTCCTGTCCAGCAACTGGCAGCGGCCAGGAAGCCTCTGCCGGCACCTCCGGTAGGTCCGCGAGTTGCGTCACAGCCTCCCAAACACTGATGAGCCCCAACCGATGTGTCTCCTTCACCCTGGGCAGGGCCGCAGGATCTCCCATCCCCTGATGCTTGCGAAAGCAATAGGTGGGAGTCGCAGGGAACATCATGACAGCACAACAGCAAACCCAAGCTCCCTGCTTCCTTCTCAGGTCCAAGTCCCACAATCTCAGATATCGCAGAACCGCAGATGAACTAACTGGGGCAGAGACCAGTCCCTTCGGCCACAGGCCCTGGGGAATTGCCTTGGACGTCATCATCGCCGGGCTGCCAGAGGCAGGCAGAGCTCAGTGGTGCAGCTCAGCATTGTGCAATCCCCAAATGATTAAAATCAGGATATGCCCCCTCCCACAGGCCTAGAGGCAAAACTCAGGGTGCTGCTTTCCCTCCCAGGTGGGGCTCAAGAATGTCTCTTGGGCTACTTCTCTGCTGCACAGTTATCCCAGGCCCCAGCAGCTCCCCTCACAAAGGGCTGCTCCTCATCTATGTGACAGGCTGCTCCTGCTTCGGGGGCACAGGAGAGGTTTCCCCAGCTATGACACCTCATCAAGAAAAGAAGCAAAACAAGAAAAAGAAGGAAAAAAGGAAGATTGCATCTTACTCCATGCTGTCCTTGTGCTGGACACCTCTGCTTTGGTCCCCAGCTTGCTGGCAGCAGCTCTCAACACCCTGAACCAACCCTTTCGTCACACCATGGTCGCATCTGCTATCAGACCCTCAAACCCACCTCAGCCTCCACTTCCAATGGAAGGAGCAAGCGCCTCTGTGAGCCCCCAACCTGCTATCCACAAATGTGCCAGCTGGTGCCTGGGGCATGCAGGGAAAACCCCTCACTCTCGAAGTCCCAAAAAGAAATTCTGGAAAAAGAAATCACAACTCCACCGAAACCAGGAGCCCTCATCATTCTCTTCAGAGTCTTCCTAAAGCACCTGGAGTCTGATCACAGCAGCCCTTTGCCAACACATAAAAAGCAAAAACTCAACCTGCGTAGACACAGTTTAAAAGCTAAAGTTGATGGGTTTCCCTAGCATAGCGTGGCCCATCTCCACTGGTCCCACAACAGCTCTGCGCTTGGCTCAGGTCCAGGCAGCCTCCCCACGGGACACCTGGCACAGCAGTGTCAGGATGCTCAGCAAACCCCTGAGGTTTCTTTGCATCAGCTGCTGCAGAGCACAGAGAGCAGGGCCATGCAGCGCAGGCAACCAGCACCCCGTGTTGCTCTGCAGCATTCAAGCTGCAAGAAACAATCTGGTACTTTTTCACTCTAATAGCCCCAGGCGCTGCCCAAGCTGGGTGATGTTTCCAACTCACCTGTGTCTTTCCAGCCATTCATTTTCCAAACAAAGCCAAGTTTTTCCTCCACCTGCAGTGAAACACATGCTCCCCCTCTGCTACGGGGGCCATGGCAGGACCAGGCATCACAGTAGTATGCGGCAAGCCATGCCCTGGGCCTCCTCGCTGGCTCCGCCAAGAGATTTGGCCACAGAGTGGGATGGGGCTGGAGAGGTCAAGGGCTGGTTTTTTACTTGGTTCTTGCAGCAGGGTGTCCCACCAGCTGCTGCTGTGAAAGATCTCCCTACCTGGCTGGTCAGGTTTTGGCAATGCTACACACAGCCCATGGGGTGACCAGACAGGAATGCCGCTGAGCGGGGCCATCCTCCTGGTCCCTACACCAGCAGGTTAAAGCAGGAATGATGCACCAGGGAAGGATCCTCTCGCCCTGCAGGAGGGACAGTCACCGAGCCAGCGCAACCTCCCCAGCACACTGCAAACTGCTTGGGATCTCTCCTGCCACCCCCAGGGGTGTAGAGCAGGTGCTCCACATATGCTTTTGGGAAGGAAAAATAATTTAAAAAAAAGAGTCAGGTAACATCCTTACACACATCCAGGAAAACACATTTTAAAAGGTCACTCTGCATCTAGTGCATGGAGCAGGAAAAATTTAAACAAGCAGTGAAGGTGGGAATTACCAGAGGACATCAAATGGGCCATGTTTTCACTGCCCACGTCTGCTGGCAGGCCAATATTGGCCAAGATACACAGAGATGTAAGCTGCGATCAGAGCAGTCAGACCTGTGAAAGCCTCATGGATGAATGCACTTGTAACAGCACAAGAAGTCCCACAGGGCTCAGGAATAAGATTAACCGATAATAGGGCAGCTCTTGCAATTTGAGCAGCTTTCACATTACAGTCACTTCATCAGCCCAGGAGTGGAGCATCGATGTCTGTACCAAGCATCACCAGTGGGGCTGATCTGCCACATCGGGTACTACTGCTTGTGAGATTTGGTCATGGCCCAAATCTCTCTGAATCATCTTGATAAGTCAGCAGTGAGTTCAGCCCTGGAACAGGATAAGGGACAGGGCTCTTCTGGCCCCAGACTAGGTGTTGGCATCCCAAGAGCCCAGCCACACAAGCACACAGAGATGCTGAGAACTAAGACCTTTTCAAGGCACCAAGATGCAAATAAAGGTAGATAACATGAAAATAAAAAAGTTAGAAATAAATAAAACAAAGATGCAAACCATCTTCTTCATCAACAGACAGGCCTCATGCAGAACTACAGCTACAGGAAGCTAAGCTCTGCAAGTCCAGGCTTAATATACCTTCTTCCAGCCTCCCAAATCTGAAGATGTCCCAGCCATCCTCAACCCCCTTTTCTCAGGTAAGCTGCATCCCATGGCTGAACTCTGTCTGATTTGCAGATGTGTCTGTGTTATCTGCCTACTATGAGCAGAGGAACAGAAGGGGAGATTACACCATATTAAAGTACACCCCAGGCACTAGCTTCAAGTCTTTGATTTACTCTTTGACAGGTCACTGTCTCTGTAAATGTATATCAAAGGCAATTGCCAGCACAGTCAACAGCTGCACTGGTGGTTGAGCATGAAAAATGAACGACACTTTCCTCCCAAATTACTCCTGCCTTGCAGAGAGGGCCGTGAGGACAGAAAGCAGGGGGTAGGGGAGAAGAAGGACGAAAAAGTCAGAACAAGCAAGGGCACGCAGCAGAAAGCAACATAAAAGTCAATTCAGCAAAAGTAGGATGGGGCAGCGTGAGCCGGACCAGGACAGTCCTCTCTCCCCCCTGCCCCAGCGCAGCTGGGCTCTGCCCAGGGAGCAGTGCAGGCAGCATCAGGCTCAGCAACACACCAGCTGATTTTCAAAAGGCCTTTTATAAAAAAAGCTATCCAAAACAACAGTCAGCAACCCTGAAACTCTTCAGAAAATGGGGCAAGCAGGGATTTTTTGAGGATGGGAAGAAAAGAAATCAAAGGCAGAAATGACCTGCTGGAACAGGGGTTTTGGTAGCAGTCCTGCAACATCACATTTCAATTCCTACACAGTTTATTTCACACTGCGCAGACCCCAGCTGATGTGACCCGAGTACACACAGCATGGAGAGGAACCTGCCTTCCCTGGCACACAACGGATGTGGCATTGCAGTAAAGGACAGGGAGAAAGCAGAGGAGCAACGCAGCCCTTTGCTACCCCAGCTACCCTCCAAAGGCTCTGACTGCGCCAGCTCCAGCCACTCCAAAGGGTAAAGCCTCTGGGGTAGCATTAGGGTTGTGTAAGAGATCAATAGCAAACGCACGGAGTCTGAGCGTGCTCCCTTAGCAGCTTGCTGAATTAAAGATTTAATGCAATGTGTCCCTCTGGAAGAAATTACACAGGCTATTAAGAAAGATGCGCCTCTCATCTGATGAAATCCAGCAATCATTGCAGCAATACGTGCAAACTAAATAGGCTCTGTAGGGCAAAGGGAAAGCTGCACTTGCTCTCGTGAGCCCTTTCTGGCTAGAGGAACCAATGGGTAAAGCAGCAGCTCTATTAGCAGTAAAGCAAGTGTGCAGACACAGCCATACCATGCCTGTGGAGAGTGAGATGGTCCCCGCTTCCAAGGGAAGAAGTAAAACAGCACTCGGCAGCAATCACTCGCTGTTTCCCGCCGGCATCCAGGAGCTCACAAGGCTGCTGGAGCAGGGCAAACAGCCCTGGGCCAGGAGCAGCAGGAGACCTTCAACACCTCACAGGGACTAGCTTTCCAGAAAAAGAGTGAGGGACATGCCAGTGCGCCCCGAGGAGGCAGCACCTTTGCACTTTGGGAATATTAGCTAGTGCTTCTCCTGATACACAAGCAGGAATTAACCCTGGCTCCCTCAGCCAGGGCCAACCCAAGTGGAGGAGCACAGGCCATCACAGCAACAGGAACACCATATGCTAAAGCATCTTATTATTTTTGGGGAATAACTACAGTTTAACACAGCATTATTCAGGGTGTAGCAAGTGCCTCTTTCTAAGCTGCAGTGTTCTGCTGCAAACAGCAACACTGGTTACGTTCAATTCACCCCCAACATTCCCTCAGAGTGTTCAGCAGCTTCACCACAATGGAGCCTGATTAGTAAAACATCAGGACTTGACCAAAGGAAACAGATGCAGGGAAAGAGCTCATGTAGCAGAGCTCAGATTAGCATCAGCAGAGCCCTTTTGTATAGCAAAACCATCCATGCAGCAAGATGCACCTGGAGATAATATTCCCAGGGAACCTGAGCTGAGACCCCTGAACTCATTCGGCGTGGACCACAGATGCATGGGGAGTTCCCAGATCCTGGATGTGACCCACAGCATTAGCCACGGCACACCTGGCACTGCTGTGCTGCTCTCTGGACTCACAGCTGCCAATTCCCACTCCTTTCCAAGGGAACCCGTTAGTTCAGATGCTGTGCCAGGCTTCATGCCACAGAGATCCAGGCACCTTCGCAAACATCCAGGGCAGGTGACCAGCACATCTCCACAGAGCTGCCCCATCCTCCCCCCAGCAAGCATGGACACACATGGGATAACATCCCACTGCAGTGAACTTCTTTGGTGGGGTTTGCTTCCCACATGCTGCATGCACCTCGAAGAAAGCTGCTTGAAGCAACTCCCCCCAACACCTTCACTGCTGTAGTGCTTTGCTCCCTGGAAAGGTCATTCAACAACCTCAGCCTGGCTCAGGGAACATCCCGTGCAGCCAAGCACTACTCTGCGGTGTCAGTCGCCGTGGTCTGCCACAGGGCCGGGCTCAATTCCATAAGCACAGCCCAGCAGCCTGGCATATGAATTAAGGTACACACAACTGTGCATTAAATCAGAAAAGTTTCCATGACACTCCTGCGTGCTTACGGACAACAGATGTGTTGCACCAGTAGGGCCCTGCTTCACAGACCATCTTTCATGCATTTTCCCCCCCGCTGCCTCACTCTGGATATTCCCAGCTTCCCATTGCAGGGTGAAGCTGAGCCACTCACTCCCAAGCCTTCCTCACCCCCTTTAAACCTACACAAGCTCCTGAGCTGTGAGGGAAGCTCCTACAGGACCCAGCTGAAGGTGGACTTACAGAAGGAAATAAAAGCTAGAATTCATAGTTGCTCTGATCAAAACAAGGATGCCCACAGTTTTCCAAACTCCAATGGCAAGAAAAGTTGGACAAGTTGGAAAACAGAGATGCCTGTGGACCACCTGAGAAGACAACTTGGTTTGAAATGCCAACTCTCGCAGTCCATGCAGGAGACACGGGCAGACTGCATAGCACTGCACTTGAGCTGAACCTTTTTGGGAAGCAGGGTGACAGCAGTTGCTTACCAACATCCCCTGGCTTCCCCACCCAGCACCTGCAAAGTTCACACGGGGCTGCTGCAGGCAGAGCACCCCTTAGCTCCCATGGTTTTCTATGATCACCAGATGTGGCTCCACCAGAGAAACACCCTCTCCAAATCCATGGTGCCTGCCCCGCCGCGCAGCATTCTGCCCACGCGCCCTGTGAAAACAGCCAATTTTGAGGGTGAGCTTCAGCAGCTGGGTCACTGCAGCCTGGCAAGCCAGCACCGGCAGCAGCATGCTTCTGCTCTGCCCATGGTATTTATTAGCTAAATGTGTCGGCTTGAACACTGGCGGGTTTTGGCAGCTCCCTTCAGTCTAGGGGTGAGCACACAGACAGATCCCACGGCTCAGCTGGTGAGCAGCTACTTGCAGGTTATTAATGTTTATTGCTACAATTCTGCCAAGACACAAGCAAAAAGCATTACAGTCACTACCAGCAAACCTGCCAGTTCACAAGTCAGAGAAACAAAAGTTTCAGGTATTGCCTTCTGAAAAGCAGGTTTACAGGATCCCATCAGTGACCCAGGCTCCTCCTGGCACAGCTGTGCCTGTCACAGGTACAAAGGTGTCCGGGACAAATGCTGCCTTCTGCCAAAACCCCTTTACGCAGAGCAACATACAGCAGCAAAACCACTCCACATAAGCACGCTCCTAAGGAACACACATTCACTCCAGGCTCTTTATGGCAGAGCTGCAGCAGGTCCAGCAAGGCTGCGAGTTGCACCCCCATCTTCCCACAACTGCAGCGAGGGGCCAAGCATCCAAGTAAACCCACAGTGATGCAGCTTGTGTCCAAAAGCACCAACTGCACTGTCTGACATACCCACACTGCTGCTGCCAGCCTCTTAACCGTGTTTCCTCCCAAAACACCACAGGGAAAGCAGAGGAGCACGTAAAGGAAAGAAACTGCCAACCTGCCCTTACTTTGCTGTTAAACAGGGAATCCGCTTTCACCAACACATCAAGAGCCTGTGGAGATCAAGGAAATATATTTCTTTATACACTCTCCAGGGCATGTAGCTATTTGCAACCTGAAAAATAGTTGCTGTCACTGCACATCTGAGGATTTATCCTGAGCACAACAGCGTGGCTTTAAAGGAACAAGTACAACCCAAACTGCAGCTTGTTGCATGCTCCCTCCAAAGTGGCCCTGGACACGCCAGTGAGCAGGATGCAGGCACAGCTGCAGGGAGGGCCAGCAGCATCCCACCCACAGGGACAGAGGCAGAGTATCCCCCAAGCCCCAGCACTATCCCCAGATCTCTGCCGATCTACTGCTGACAGTCCTTCTCCAGGGAACTCCGGAAACCCCTGCGGCCAAGGCCCTCTGTGCAAGCCCTGGCCAAGGTGGAGGTGCCCACGCCAAAAAAGGGAGGCTGAGCAATGGTGCAGCTGCATAGGGTCTCGGGGACACCAATCACAGGGACTTCCAGGGAGGAAGAACAGCAGCAAAAGCTGAAAACATGCTACTGAAGACCATGAGGCCAGAATTTAGTTTCTTGCTTAAACAGAATGAAAACAAGCAAAGGACCAGAGCAACACATAGAAATACATCACGATGTGCTCCCCGATATGTACCTGTGCAGATGTGCCTAGTCCAGAGTGAGCACTGCGGCAGGGGCTGCACAGGGAAGGGCCAGCACCCGTCCCCCAGCCAGGCACCCCGGGACAGCAGGCGCCTGGCTTGCCTGCAGAGTTGGGAGTAGATATTACCCTCCCTCCCCATACTCACTGAATAATTAATCCTCCAGAAATTAGTCAAGTCTTTAACTAAGCCAGCTCAGCAAATGGAGTGGGGAATTTCTAGGTCAGAGCTACGAGGAAGGCTGGGGGAAGGAAAAAAAAAAAAGGAAACAAAAAAGAGCCTTAGGGCTCTGTCTCCTGTTCATTTCCAAGGGATTAGCACCCTGCTCTGCCTTGCCGAACCAGGGCCAGCACCTCCAAAGCAAGAACTTGGATAAGAATTACACCTTGTCATCCTGACGAGGGCTGACACCACAGCTGCCTTCTGACATTGCCAAAGAGCAAATTTTTGTGCAAAGCATCTCTCCATCTCACACAGTTCACTTCCCAAAGCAGAGAGGAAAGCACCTTATGACAATTATATTTGTTATGTCCCTCCCGCTTCAATGCCTTTGATGTCTTAACCACCATCTTCCGCAGAGGGATTTTTTTCCCCCCCTTCCCAAAGCTGTAACCCAGGGAGGAAGCACACAAGAAAAGCCCCAGCAGCATCACATTTCACAGCACCAACAAGCAAGACCAGCCCTCCGTGAAGCCCCTCTCAGCCCACTCGTGTACTGTCTATCGCCGTGCCTGACAGCGGTGCCAGCCGCCATGCCCTGCCAAGAGACAACAGCAGCTACCGCAAGGCGCTGGGTGACAGATGCTCCCTTCGGTAAAAGCTGTATCTGATGCTCAAAAAGCATTAGGTCTGTCCTCTCTGGGAGACAACCCTTGTAAAAATGAATAAGTAATTGTTTAAGAAGATGGATCTTCCCTAAGATAGATATAGGTATTTGGCCACCCAAAATGATCTGGGACTGTGGGAAGAGCACACAGAGCTGGGGTGCAAGGAGCATACCAGGGGTCAGGACAGGGTGTGAGGGTCGGGCAGCGCAGGTGAGGGGGTACCAGCGGCGCACCCTGCTCCTGCGGGTGCTGGAGCCGTGCAGAGCCGGGCGAGCAGTGGTGCCGCACTGCCCTCTCGTGTCCCCCACCCTGGCAGGCACCCACCCCACGGTCCCGCAGGGACCCACCCTGTAGCCGCCCCAGACTCCTGCTCCCACTATTCCCTGCCATGCTGCCCCCCTCTCCTCCCACCCCCATCTGGGAAGCAGGGGGGCTGCATGGGGGATCAGAGACAGGGTCAGTGCTTGCAGTTTCCCACCTCTCTGTGAAAGAGTTCAGCCAGAAATTCCAGTGTGGGAGCACGGAATAGGGGGTAGAGGACTCTAGTGACGGCTGCCGGACCCCTCACCAGCCATCCCCACACAGCCGGGTTGCACAGAAAGGAAACACAGAGGAACCAGACTCCTGCCAAGAGCCTGGGGTGGAGGGACCCCATAGAAACCTGTTCTCCCCTTTGCTCACGCACGTTAAAACAACCCTGACCACCATTACTGCAATCCTCTGGGCAACAGGTCCAGCTCCGACGAGGTTTTCACAAGCAGACCCAAGGAGGGAGGGTGGCAGGAACCGGGCAAGGGAAACAGCAGCCCGTGCTGCACCCACCTCCTACTCCACTGCTTTGCACGAGCTCACCTTGCACCAGTAACAAAGACCACATCTTCCACAGGCAGCCTGCTCAGCAGCTCTCCCTAGCATCACATCACCTTATTTCTTCCTTCAGTTTAACCTGCTAGGCACCCTACAGTCCATACTTGCATTCGGAAAATAGACTGCACGCAGTTACCGCATCCACCATCAAGCTCCCATCCCAGCTCTGGCACCTCCAGCTCCCTTTGCTACTCACAGGTTGTTTTTTTTCCAACTTCTTCTGCAGTTTAAGACAGGCATGGACAAATGGAGCCCAGAGGAGGGCAGGGAGTTAGGGAGCAGAAACGCAGAGGGTTGTTCCCTCTATCTGGTGGGCTACACAACCCTCCATCCGTCTGTCCCATGGCAAGAGTACCAAAACCTTGCTGGAGTGGAGATATCCAGCACCCCTTTCTCTCACCCACGTGGTTGAAGTGCACATGGCAAAGGCTGAGGTTAGTGCATCTCCATCTGATCAGGACCATATGCCCTTTGGATGAATCCTCCTCCCCGCTCTGAGGTAGACACCCAGGAGACAGCTCCCTGCAGGAGCAAGGGGACCATCAGGGACAGACAGGCAGCAGGTCTGGACCCAGCACAACATCTCCGTGCCATGCCAGCATGGCCTAGCTCATGGGGGTGCTGGGGACCCAGAGCAGGCTGAGGCAGCAGCAAGGCAATGGGGGGGCACAGCAAGCACACCCTGCCTGTCCCCCCCAGGCGAGGTGGGGGCAGCCGCAAACAATCCTGGCATTGAGAGCCGCTCGCCCCAGCCCATTTGTGGCTCCGTGAGTCTGTGGCGGACAAAGAAAACGTTAGCCGATGGCGAGCCCTGCCAAGGCGGGGGAGACAAACTGGCCTTTGTATCTGCAAAGGCAAAGTTAGCTTTGGGGAGAAGACTAGATAGCTCAGCAACTGGAGTCTGTGCTTTGGCTGCTTTTCACTTGGATGTTTCTAATCCATGTGCAGATGAGAGCAGAAGTCCCCAACGCTCCCTTTCTCTTGCCTGGCCCACACATGAGACAAGCTGGGGGTCCCACCGCAGGTGCTCCCTCGTACAAGGACCTTCAGCACGCAGCACCAGTCCACGAACACACACTCACAGCAACAGAAACAGAGCCAAGAGGTGTTTGACCCATCCCAGCTTAAATCCATTTATTACCCATGTTTTTCTTTTGCCCCCAGACCAGCAGAGAGCTGGGGGCTCAAAAGCATTCCTCCCCAGGGGTAAGCCAAGCAGGGTCTGCACTTCTGCCCTCAGACCTGTCCCATCCTGTCCCTGTTCCCAGCACTTGAGCTTCATGTCCGTGCCAGCAATGATTTCCATATGCAGAAAAACAAACGCCCAAGGACAACAGGTTTTCTCCCATTTCTTCCCTTTCCCAGCTCTGGGATGAGAGCAGCCCTCCAGCCTCCAGTGAGCCAGCAGCTGTCTGTCCTTGCTCATGCCTGTGGCACAGACCAGCACATGCACTATGCTTACCTCCACAGCCATGCAACCACTCTCAGGTGATCTCAGCACAGTTCTTAAAGGTGGGAAGCATTTAACAGTGGCCACTAACAGCTTCTACACAGCCAGGACAGCCCAGCCCAGGACACACTTTCCAGGGGAACCTCCCTGAAAAGGCAAATCCTCCCGCAACTTAATGGGAAAAACAAGACCAGATATAAAGGGAATCAGGAAGAATTTTCTTCTTTACACAGCACTCGCTCTAGAAAGCTGACATAAGAGACTGAGATTAAATGTACATATTTAACCACTGCTGCAGTGAAACAGTCAGGTTTGACAGTACATACCAGGTTTTCACTACTGATACAAACCCTGTCATTCAACACCTTCCTTAGTCACAGCTAGTTCACATTGCATTACTCCAAATAAAAAATAAAACACTTGCCCAGCACTCCCCACAGCTCCCACCACTACACGCGAGTGCTGTGCCCAGCTGTGGCACCAGTAGGTATTTGTCAGGCTGTATGAAAACGATGAAAGGTAGGGAAAGGCTGCAAGCCCTCAGTCATAGCATTTACTGGTCATCCATGTGGTGAGAGACAGCCTCTCCCTGTGCGCAGAGGTTTGCTTTGCAATACAAAAATTAAACAAAGGTACTGTGCATGCCGAATGCTTACATTGGGGGGCCAGGCGTCGGCTCGGCTTCCCCAAACACCAGCACACCTTTTCCCCTACCAACCGTGAGTGAAAGACAGGGAGCGTGGCACAGCCCCGACTCACCCTTTGACAAGGTCCATCCCGCCCCTCGCCTCAGGGTCCGCAGCAGCTCCTCCCGAGCTCCCGGTGGCCAAGAGATTGTGCGCCACAGTGCAGACCTCCACGCTCCACCATCGCTAGCCACCCTGCACCGCTGGAAGGGAGAGAGAGAGATGGAGGCCCTGCCCATTAGTGGCACGGACAGAGCCCAGCACATCGTCAGCACGTAACCGAGAGGTGAGCGACACCCTGAGCCCTGCAGATGAGGACAACCACGTGCCTAGAGGAGACACACTTCCCACCCAAACAGGGCTGAGAACCACCGAGTGATCTGGTCCAGCACAGTCCCACCCAGTGGCTTTGGCTCATCCCATCCCTCAGGCCCGAGCAATGAGCTCAGTTTAAGGGATCTCAGCAGCCACGAGCCTGGGCATGCTGGTGTAAGAGCACACTCACGGCAAGGATGCAAATCTTCCTTCATTTGCTTGGTACCTCTGACATTAAACTGGGATGTGCTGTCTTCTTCCTAGATTGTTATCAGTCACTGGATTGATAATGGATTACATTAGCTAATGGATTACATTAATTTCTTATTCGGCAGTAAAAAATAGATGTGCGAGCAAGAACTATGGGCTTTTACTTTCATATTCCCTCCCCTCTATTTGGCACTAGCAGCCAAAATACATTCGTGCTTCCTACTGACCTCAGCAAATATGCATGGCTTGGGAAGAATACCCAATGCATTTACTCACTGCCACGCTGACATTCATTTATTATTACATGGACATATTCTCATTAGCCTGCAACCTGGTATGGCAAGAGAGATAAGGTGCCCCATTCAGAAGCCAAGGCAGAAGTACGAACTACTGGGGAAAAAGAAACCCTCCACCAGGGGCAGGGAACTGGTGTGGATCAGGCACCCTACGGGAGGAAAAAAAAAAAGCACCACCATATATACAGGCTCTGGGCTAGCCTGCCACTAGAGAAGAACATAGAAACAGGAAGGAAAAGGAATAAATGGGTAAGACCATCAGCAGACACTGTTGTTGGGTGAAGCCTTTGCTATCCAAGGGTAATGGCTAACGCACCGGGACCCACAGCACACGCGAGCCTCAGGGGAGCCACGACCTCCTCGCACAGCACAGCCCTCAACCCCTCTCGTGGCGTGACACAGACCACAAGCCCAGTGCCCACCAGGCCTGGGAGGATGCTCATGGCTGCTGTCCACAGCCATATTGATAGCAAAAACCAGGGAGGACAGGGAAGTGCAAAAAGCTATCAGGAGAGAAAGCTTTAGCATAAAGTCTTCCTTCATTAGGGATAATAGAGGAAAAACTCCCCCACTGAAAAGAGGCATGTCAGTACTTGTTCTGCCATATCACAACATTGCTCCATTTTTACCTGTTTCAGCTCAGAGCGCCCTTGCTTATAGCCTCCAAACCTTAATGTGCATATCACTAAGCTGCCTGTTGCAGATTTACCCTGTGATAGACAGAAAAAAGGCAACTGCCAGTCTTCAGCATCACTGAAATTCAAACAAATATCTGCCTGGATTCAGTCTTCACTGTGTAACTGCTGTCTGCTTCAGCATTTATATTCAAGGCAAGTTTGT
>WAAD01007128.1:283688-302993 GCA_013389945.1 Fregata magnificens
TGTCCAGAGCAATGACAGTGACCTGAGACTGGATGCAGTCTTCAGAGCAAACAGGGCACTGCACAATGCTCCTGGGACTCAGCGCAGCTGGGGGAAGGGGAGTCTCTCCTCTCTAAACACAACTCAGCCCCCCAAAAGCCCAGCAGGACTCTACATCTGCAGACATATCAGTTAATGAGGACTGAAGTATGAAAAAAATAATCACTAAACATTGTGTACGTGCATGTGTGCATGCATGTGTCAGGCGGTGACTTTGGGGGCTCCACAGGGAGCGAGTCACTGCCTCCCCCAGGCTAGCACCATCCTCTGCGGCTCTTCCTGGCCCAGGTCTGCAGCCGGGCTCTCCATTGCCATCCCTGCTGCTTCAGACAACCCACTCTATCATGAAGGGAGGACTCAGCAGTGTGCAACCTCCCCCCAGTCTCTTTCAGCATTATTCTACCCTGACAGCTGGGTCTAACACAGGATGGCTCATTTTCCTCAGCCATCCAACCACTCCCTCTTTCAGCAGCTCTCAGAGGCTGCGCATGCTACAGAAATCCCAGAGCCTGAGAAGCAATGCCGGGCACAGAGCCGGGGCCAAACCAAACAGCAGCCGTGGCACAGGGGGACTGACACAGGGACATGACCTGGTGTGCCTGTGCTGCTGGGAGCACTGCCAGCCTGGACAGGGCACACTGGCAGCCAGGGCCAGGCTAAGAGCTGGCAGGAGTGGAGATGTTGTTAACCAGGAGCTTTTAAAGCAGACTGTAACCTTTGCTAAAGAAAACCCACTATTTTTAGCATCCCAGTTAAAAACTGACCAGCAGCAGTGTGAAAGAACAACACTGTCCTTACAGGAGGATCCATCTATTACAGCTGTAAACTTTTACAACACTCTTATCTCACAGTTGCACCAGGATAAGCTGCAATGCATTGTTAAGTTGTGCAATTACAATTTTACAGGTGTACAGATTGATTTACTCAAAGCATATCTCCTGGGAACCCAGGGGATGCTTGTCAGCACCCGTCTGGGTCTGACTCACAGCCCAGAGCCAACATAGGCACAAAGGGACATTTCACACCTTAAGAACTCTGGTGGGAGTGACTCCAGCAGGAGCCATGGAAAGGCTTTGGCTTTTCTCCAGTCGTTGTCTTAATTTATTTCAGTGTGCTTCCTAATGTTGGCATTAGAGGCAAAAATCAGTGTAAACTTGCCAAAGCTATCAGCACCACTGCAGCTCCCAGCAGCTGCCAGAAGCTGTGGACAGGCGGGGAGCACCCCAGGGCCGGGCCGGGTGCTGGCAGTGCTGCCAAGGCAGGTTGCGTCCCGCCAGCCCAACGTCCTCCTGCAGCCTCCAGCACTGCAGCCTGCACCTTCTTCTCCCTAGAAAGGTCCAACCTCCAAAAACCCCCAGGCACAGGCAGGCACTGCTCCACTTTGGGGTACACGCAGACATCTGGAGCAGGAAAGCTTCACAACCATGCCACACAACAAGGCTGTGTGCGCCCCCCCCCCCCCCTTTAGCTGCCCTCCCATCCCTCTGCTCCTCGCCCAGCTCCCCAGGATGCGCCAAGAGAGAGAACAGCCAGCTCTCCCATGGGACCTCCATCATCCCACAGCAGACATCCACTCCGAGAGCTAGGGAGGGGACTGCTGCTCTCCGCAGACTGGGAAGGGGAGCAGAGCGGCTGCCTCACGAACCACCATACCCAAAGGCAGTGCACACCTACCCTTTGCTGCCAGGACACACTCAGCGTTCCCTGGAAAACACAGAGGAGGGCAAAACTCAGCCCTCAGCCCTCACCCCTCCTGCCCCACACATTAAGCTATTTGCAGGCAGTGTAATAGCACCCAAGAGGGGTAATTACTAGGATACCTGTCCCAGTTAATTACTACCTGGCCAGCTATCTATATTTCTGCATAGGGACAGCCTTGTTTAAATTCAGGGAAGGAGGCAGAAGTGGTACAAGCACTTGCTGACCCACAAGCAGCCTGCCCAGCAGACCTAGCTCATCCCTGGCCCCTCTCCACACACATTGAGGGCAGGGCAGGTCTCCCATCCTGGGGGGAAGCAGGGCCACGCTGCCTCTCCCAGGTGCCCTAGCCATTAAGGCTCACCAGCTCCAGCCGTACTATGGACTGGCTGGACCACTGAAAAGCAGGGCAGCTTTGGTGGTATTGAGCCCTAGTACTTCCAGTCATTCTTTGTCTGCCACCAACAGCTCATTTCTACCAGCACAGGACCTTTTCTGAAGCACGCTCACCTGCTCCTCTTCTCCTTCAAGTCCACATCAACATGTTGCAGAGCCAAGCTGCACAAGTGCTCATGCTGGGCACCGAGGCCCATGCCCAGCTCGGCAGGGAGGACGTGGACGGACCAGCAGTAGGGCAGACAGCTCCAGGAACAGAGACCTCGCTGGTACTCAGGGGGTGAAGGAAGAGCCCAGCAAGCCAGGCATGGAGAGGGCAGGGCTGGCTTTGACGTCCCCAGTTCTGCCAAACCTAACAGCGCACCCCTGCTAAAAGAGTAGGTTTCAGTTTACAGACCAAAGCCCCTTCAAGTCTAAAAGCTATTTCTAAGGGATGTACCAAGGCACAACACTACAGCTCCATACACATTACAGAACAACAACCCACCTATCTAAGCAGTTCCTACTGGATTTTGCACCTCCACTGAAGCATACCTAGAAAGCCAACAGTCAAAAGAAGTTGAAAATCTTTCTTGCATCATCATTAAAGGGATGAAAAAGAGATAAAGAAGCTGAGATAAGATCAAGCATGTGCTCTGTGAGCCTCAAGCCAACCTCAAAATTAAGTCCAAAGGTAAGAAGAACAAATTAATTTTTTTACCTCTCTGAAAAGCTTTTCCTTTACTCATGACAAGAGCATTCATGTTCAGGACTGGGTGCATTCAAGGGAAATGCCCTTTAGTGCAGTTAGTGTGNAGCCCACTGCAAACCTTTCCTTCACAGCGTCAGCGTCCTGTTTCTGCATGGATGCTCGTAGTTTAAGATGAGGCGTTTCTCCAGGACAGAGAGTGGGTTCACATGTGCTTTTCTTTCCAAGAGCTACAGTCCCTGGGACCCCGCTGAACATGGGCTCCCCAGCAGCAGCAGCCTGCCAGTACCCAAGCGCAGAGGCTCCAGGCAAGGGTACAAGCGTCACCACTTAGTGAAGAGGCTTTTAAGCAAGTTGTATCATAAATGCAGCCAGGAATCTCTGTGCCTGGAGGGTAAATACTGCCCGGTGACCTTACTGAGTCACTGCCTGCTGACTCATTCACAGGCAACTTGGGCAGCATTGGCTGAGTTGTAGGCAAGGAGATGTCATGGTGACACAGACTCACAATGACTCTCCCCTAGCACAGGAGTCTTGCAGGATCTCCAGGACAGTAGGGGCTTTTTGTTTGTAACAGCCATCACCCCCCTCTGCTCTTCTGCACCTTCTCCCACCTCCTCACACCACACATATGCTGCCAGGAGCCACCATCACACAGGAAGACGACTTCATCCGCTCTTGTGACAAGACAGCTCCCAGCAGAAGCAGGTGAAGTCATGTCACCATTCAACATGCCAAGGAATCAAGTGGAGAGGAGCAAAAGGCCACAATGCCACCGAAAGCAGCAAAGCCAGAGCCGAAACAGCAACCAGCTCCCAGGCACCACCCCTCTGACCCTGCTGCACACCAGCCCAGGCTCCAGCTGCCACGCAAACCCCATCTACAACCACTTGCAGGACACATACTAGTACCTGCACTGGGCTCTCCCTGCCAGAAAGTCAGCCTTCTGCAATCACTGCCTTGTCCCTGGGGAGAGAGGGGAAGAGGGATGTAATGCTCTGCCAGCACCACTGCCCCACCCCCACACACACCCCCTCACAAACACAAAGATCTCTTCACAGGAACCACATGAAAGGGTTGGTGTCAGTGCTTGCTTTCGGAGCAACACACAGAGGGTTAAAGCTCTAATATTAGAGCAAAGATGATGAGGGGGAAGAAGGGAAGGAACCAGAAGACAACCGCATAAATAGCAGCATTGTCCTTACTCAGTTTCACAGGGCATCAGATGTCAAATAAGATCTTTCACTCAAGAGCTGAAGCCTCTAATTGATTCCCATCTGACAGTTTCTTATCCAGCAGTTGTTATGCATCCAAACAAGCTGAGTAAATATGCTTTGCTCTACCATTAAAGCCGGCAACGAATCATTGGCTTGCAACAAAACCACTGTAAACAGCATCGTTCCTCCTGGGCCAGAAGTTCCCCGGACCTCCCTGCTCTGCTGCACTTCAATGCTCCGCCAACCTTGATCCTGGCATGGGGTAAAGAGCTACATGGTGGGGACCACCAGCAGCCCCTTGCACAGGCCCCCTTGGCTTTGGGAAGAAAAGTCGCACTCTCTGGAGGGTTTGGGCTCTCAAAGCACCTTTGCACACCTCGAGTGAAACCTGCTGCAGCCCAGTACATTCATTTAATAAGCAGAGACAGCCAATCTACAGCCTACAAACAAGAGCCCTTACATGAGGCAAAACCTAATCTGAGTAGAGAAAGCTTAGCCTGGCAGTGCCCACAGACACATCTTGCGGTTGGGCAGAGATCGAGGAAGACTGTGCAAGTTCTTGCCCTGACCTTTGGGGCATCCTCTAGCAGACTTCAGCACCCCATGCAGACCATCAGAAACACCTGGCTTTTCTGCTGTTCTGCCCTGACCTTCTCCAAAGAGGCTGTTTAGGGAGAGCATAGAAGCCTGGGCACCCTATGGTCTATTCCCTTGGACTCTCCCACCACCTACAACTATGGGATGAGGTCTGTCAGTGGGTATATCCCAGACAAGTCCTTTCTGGATCCATCTACAGACCTGCTGGCCAAGAATCTGCCCAGTGCCTTTCAAACGAGCCATCTGCCTCCACAACCTACTGTGGCACCAAGCTCCAAGCATTTGCTACCTGATCAGTGAAGCAGCGCCTTCTTTCATCTTCTTTCAATTTATTACCTAGTTTCACTGCCATCTTCTAGGTTTAGCATTGAGAGATGTGGTGAACAACAGTTGCACCTTCATCTGACCCACCACCTTCATGATTTTGTAAGCCTAGATCAGGTCACTGTTCATTCCAGTTTTCAGATTGCTGATGGAGCCCCCAAGTCAGTCCTTAGGTGGCCCCACCACTGACGTCCCCATCCTTAACAGTCCAAAGGTGACCATGCAGCCTACCCTTTGCCTTGCATCACACAACCCCCTTTCCAATACCTAAAAGACCCTTCTTCCAGTGCCTGAGCACCATCGGTAAGAAACAGGAGAGCTGAACGCGGCAGGGGCACCACGCACATGCTCTCCCAAGAGTGCTGCACCACCAGCAGGTGTGAGCCCACCACCCAGCCAGAACCCAGGCCCATCAGCACACACCAGACTCCACAGGAGAGCCAGCTGGTGGAGCTCAAGGGAGTTATGCACATGCATGTACCTCCCGTGTGTCTGGCTGCTGGCCGGATCAGGCTTGGAGGCTCTCAATTCTTCTGTGCAAAGAGCACAGTGTCCTTCAGTGCAAAGCTCCCGGCTCACGCTTCTGCTGCTGTGACCGACAGCACAACTGCAGTTCGGGCAAACAGCCGTTACCCACCCGAACATGAGATTAGTGTGGCAAACGAAAACAAACACTTCTGCCACAGATTGTGCTGGAGTATCACTGCAGCAGCGGCTTCACCGGAAGGCTTTGCTTAAACACTCTGTGATCCCAGTGTAAGCTATGTCTTTGCTTCTTGACATTGGCAAAACCCCAAAGCACTCAGCTTGGAAGAAATCCAAAGCAAAAAGAAAAAAAAGAATCGACATTTTTCAAAGATGATTGTTGAGAGCTAGTGAGACCTTGCAGTTTTACAGAGGCCCCACTCAAAGCATATATTGCTTTTTAAACCCAGAGGAGAACAACTGCCGAAACGACACTCTTGTAGCAATTTCAGCGCAATGATCAGCACCGTCCAGTGAGGAGGAGGGAGAAGTGTGTGAGGGTGAGGAGATAAATATAGCATAGATATTTGTTATAAGGACCAAAGGTCCTAGCTTAACATATGCCTGTTGAGGGACGTGTCTGAAAACATACTGAGGAAGCATAAGTATAAACTTCTACCTGAACCCTATTTTAGGAAGTTTCATAAATGCTGACTTCAGTGCTGACATTTGAAGTTTTCCCAAACAGAGCTGAAATAACTCTTTCCTCACATGACCCCAGAGGCCACAGAAGCAGCACAGAGGAGCCCCAGCACAAGCCCAATGGGTAGGGATCGCTCTAACAAAACAGGTTGAACGGGATCCTTGGAGGTGCACACAGAGGATCTGTTTTCTTCCCAAATCTGCTGGCAGATGCTGACATAACCCTGCCCAGGGCATCCCCAGATGGTGCCAGGCCCATAACCTCAGCAAAGGCTCATGAGGCAGGGCCACAGCCACCACTCTGAAGGTGGTCACCAGAGCCACCCTGCAGGGATGACACCTGGTCCCCAGCTTTGGAGGACAGCAGTGCTTTGTCATTTGGAAATGTTGTCATCATTTCAAAAGGAAATGGAAGAATAATATAATTACATATTTCCAATATCTCTGTTTACAACTGAATTTCCAAGTCCTCCCAGAAAACATTTCTTGGGAACATTTCTGTAAGCATAGCTTAGCTGGAAAACCTTATTACACTTGGGCTCTGACTCGGAGGTTACGGCAAATCCATCTCACATCGCTTAGGGTGAACTGGGAACAAGTGACAACTCAGGGCTCAGATGAGAGCTCAAACAGGCAGCTCAAACAGGAGAAGGGAAGGGAAAGCGGGAACATCCTCAGATACACACTCAGCTGATCACAGACTACTGGGTTTAGCACATCCTGAGCTCGTCTATGTACACACGTGGCACATACTCCCACTCTACTCACAAAATCCACCCAAGTCTATGGCAAGACATCCCCCCCACCCCAACTTTGCTGTCACTGGATTTGGTCCCAGGTAATCCCCTGATTATGTCAAGCCAAGTTACTCACACTTCAGCCCTTTTCCCAGGATCAGACTTGTTGCAATTGTCACTTCTGCAGGAGGATTTCTAGTTGTGCTTGAATTTTAATGCTCCTATAAAAAAGGAGAGTTTATGATCCTTGAAAGCTGTAAACTTCTCTGCACTGGGTATGAAGGATACGCTTCACGTTTGCGATATGGGTGGAGGTAAGATTTATGATGTCCTTAAACTGTACGTTTCCCTGCTTTTAAGTGTCTGGGTTTTATAAATGATGCAGCACGCAATGGCACCCCATGCCACCATCCCTCAGCAACCCTCACAGCTTGTCTCAGTGTTGGAAATTTCCCATCTCACCCCATCTCCTTGGAGTAGATGCACAGAAAAATTTCTTCCAAGTGTCAGAGGAGTAGAACAGAAAGACTACCAAACTCAAAGCAGCAGACATGTCAGTCAACAAACAGCGGCTGAAACCCAGCATCCTTGGGTTTCAACTTGTGGTGCTCCAAGGGGGGTGGAAACAGCACCCGCACACTCACCACATAGCAGCACCTCACCTTCCCCTCCAGCCAACAGACTGCTGTCAGGCATGGGGCTTTCTCCAACACTCTCCATGAACAAGAAGCAAACTTGGCTTCCAAATACCTTATGCCCTTGAGAAAGGCATACTCCACCTTGTCACGCCACCTCACATTCAGAGCATGCTTAACTCCTCAGTATTTCTATACACCGTTTCTGTATACACTCCTATCAAGTGTCCTGTCCCAAGGGGTCGTCGGGAAGGACAGAAGTCCCTGCACTAGGTCCCAAAGCACTTGGCCAGGCTGCTGCGATTTTACTAGACTCCACATGTGGCTGCAGTATCAGTCCCCTGGACAAGGGGTTTAGAGCCCATCCCATGCAGCCACCTGCCAGCATCTGCCTGCATCATGGGCAGATACCAGCATCATGCAGGCTGCAAGATGGTCACAAGCATGGGGCACAGCACTGGCAGAGGTGACAAAGCCCTTCAGTTTCCTGGTTGTGAAAGGCCAGCCTTGTGTCTCTGCCAAGCACTTCAAGGTCTGAACCTGAAAAGCAGAGCAAGAAAGGACCACACAACACGAAACCTCTAGTTTCACAGAGCTCTTTTCTCAGGGAACTACAAATATTTGTAGTATTTTATCCAATATGCCTCTGTATTTGCCCAATGCCTAAAGATAGATGAATAGGTCATTTACACTTAAGATATAAAGATTTCATAAGATTTCAGCCAAAACACCAGTGAGGCACTGTTGCACACTGAAACAATACAGCATTGGCACACAGGGACGCGGACTGCCAGCACCATGGCAAGCTCCCATGCCCATTTGGTCACCATCTGCTTGCCAGCCCCAGGGATGGATGTTCAGATCACATGCACCAGTTTGTCCATGTCAATGACCACTGTCACCACAGCCCAGCGAAAGCCACCCCAGAGGACTGCACCAGCACAGGCAAGGCAATTGCCAGAGGGGAGTACTAGTGCTCTGAGGAGGTGAGGTTTGCAGCAAGCACCTCCAAAGCCTCCCCAAATGCCAGACCACAGGGCATTCCTGAGCTCTTTGCACTGAATGGTGACACAACGGCTTGTGACCCTCATGTTAAGTTTGTACAGCAGCACCCCAGAGACGGGTCTGTAACTCCACACAGGCAGGCAATCCATCACCACCACCAAAATCTACTCTCTCTACATGCTCTGTTTCTCCAACAAATGCTCCTGACTGATCCCAGTACCTGTTACAGAGCTCTGGCTCCCTCTCCCCTACAGCCTGTTTTCAATCGTGTGTTAAAAGGGCGAGTAATGCAGAAACAAATCTGCACTAATGGTCAGGTAGCTTCCCCCACCCTGCAAGGCTGAAGAAAAGCCCCTCCAGCTTGCTGGAGAGAGCTCAGTACAGCAGAGTCCCTTCTCCAGCCCCAGCCATCTTGCCCTCCCGCACCGACAGCCACCTGCCTCAGCCCCAAAACAGGCTGGCGAGGCCAGCGCTGGCTGAGCCACGGCCAGGATCCACATGCCACCACCCCATGGCGTAGCCCACACTGGGAGATGGCCATCACTCCAAAGCATCACCATTACAGAGTTTCAAACTACCTCTCTGTTCTCCTGAACACACTGGGGCCCCCAAAACTGCCCAACAGCATCACACCAGGATTAGGTAACATGCCCAATCCACCTAGGGCACTCTGCTGGAGACTGCCATGGCAGCCCTGTTCAGCATCTCCTCCCCACTCCTGCAAGATCTCCCCTGTGCTCTCCCCTGCCACACAGGCAGCAGCCATGACTGCCAATTCAGAGACATTAGCTGACCACAAAAATAAAGAGCAAGACCACTGCTTGGAACTGCTGCCCACCCTTTTGCTTCCTCCTCCAAATCCCACTCACTTGGTTTCAGAAAATAACAAGCTCACCCTTAAGGCCTGCTCTTTCACCCCAATAAACTTGTTCTTCCCAGATAGAAACCCACCACCCCAGGCAACCCAACTGTCAGATATATGCAGAAAACAGAGCAACCTCAAGCCAAAGCAAACAGCAGCAGCAAGCAAAACAGCACAGGACTCACCTTCGAAGTCAAAAGTTTGAGCACAGGGACTGAGATACACTGAGTTTTGGGACAAGCAATTTCCTTCCCAAGCTGGAGGTGCCACAGCTGGCATTCAAGGACCAGCCCTGAGGAGCTGCAAACCAGAGCAGGTGCATTGAAAGGCTCAAGCAGGGAATGGAAAAGCCAGACCTCACTCCTGCTCCTCCAGAAATGCTGGTCTGCCGGATGACGACCACAGTGAAGCCCCAGCCAGTCCCCGCACTGTGAGATAAGGAGCTGGGAACGGCGCAGCCAAAGCTTCCCAGAGGCAGAGCAGGGAGCTGCCGGGAGCAGGGCCATCAACACAGATCCAGGAGGGCAGGCTTGGATCTGGATCCAGAGACAACCGTGGGTCCCCATGGCTTGGGAGCACACAGGGAAAGGAAGCTGGGGGGGGGGGGGGGGGGGAAGACAGCCATTCTCAGAAGATTTGGCTTCAGCTGAAGCAAGCCTCACAAGGTCAACGCTCTGGCAGCGACCGGGAAACTTCTGAGACGATGTCTGCTATTTTAATTTTAAAACATTGCTGGAATGGCTCAAATGGCTAGTCCAACACTGTCACCAGCAGAAGGGTGAGTAAGCATGCTGCACCCCAAATCAGTCCTAAACCAGACCCCCACTCCCCTGACTTTGGCACACAAGCGGCAGGGGCTTGCTGCAAGTGGAAACACGCGTTTTCCTGCAAAGGTCACACTGGATTTTCCCCGAGGAGTTTCAGTCCTCTCTGGCTTAGTAAACCAAACAGGAGCATGACCTGCTTGAGCTCACCGGGGTATTGCAACAGTGAAGAGTTACACAGCAAAGGATGACTGTCCAGAAAAGATGAAGCTGTATTCAAAACACGACTGCAAACCCAAGTTACCACTTCCAAAAGAAAGCAAAAAGCCACAAGATGGGCTTTACCCCCAAAACTCACACCAAGATGATATAACATACTGTCTTCCCCTAAACCTCTGGATCCTGCTGCAGCCCTCCCCTTGGAGGTGGCACCAGCAGACCAGCAGCAGCAGAGACGGCCCCACAGTGCACACCCACACCACAGAGACAAGACAAGCTTTACCATGGTTGTGGTTCAGGGTATATTTAGCATATTTTTATTATATTATGTATTTTTGTCCAACTCATTTCATTACAAAAGGAAAAGAGTTGGAAAGATATACTTAAGCTGCAGAAGCAGGGGTGGTTAAAAAAGAAGAGATCAAAGGTCCATCATTTAAAATTAATTAATTCAAACCTGAACTATTAACATAAATTAAAAATTCAAACCACATACAGGGCTACATTTCTTTCCAAGTAATTTTCAAGAACCTCTAGTGCTGCAAGATAAGTTAATCGCACATTCCATTAATTTGCAGCATGCACAGTGGAGGTTAACCTCCACTTAATTAGAACTAATTTTAATTTTGCTGGAATAGTGCAAGCACACTTTATAAGAAATCCTCTTGACATTATACCTCACAGGGAGGGAACAGTAGCTCTTTATGCTGCCTCTTCCCCTCTCCCTACACACACATCATTCCCCTGCAGCCCCTCTCACAACCTCAGCTGGAAAAGCAGAGGCATTTCACAGGGGACCATGGCAGTCGACGAAGCGATGGCAATAGAAAGAAAGCATACAATTTCACTTCCGCAGTGTTCCTGCTAAGGGGAACAGAGAGGCAGATGGACACCGAACAAACACCAGAGCCACCAGAGAAAGGGTCACAGAGAGCTGATGGACCAGACGCACATTGTGCCCCAGTTTGCCCGCAAAGTAACGCAGAAAAACCAGTGCAGAGCCATGCGGGAGGTGTATCACATGTGCAAGATCTGACAGCTAGAGAGGAGGCGATGTGGAAGGGACCAGCCTTGGGACAGCCCTTCCCAAACAGCCCACAGAGCGGGGTGGAATCTTGCTGCCCTCCTCCCTCCCACCCAACAAGGCTTTGAGCCGAACCTGCATCCGCTGGAGCTCCCGCAGCTCCGAAGGTGGACAGGTCCGGTCGCAGCATGAATCCTTGGCTATTTACACACACATCCTTCCAGAACAGCCATTCACCCTTTCAGCAGCTCGATGCTACCAGAGCACACGGCTGCCTGGTCCGTTAAATCCCTGCCACGCCAGCTTCGCTGCCGCATCCTCACCCACCAAACCAGCCCCAACCAGGAGCCAAGGACTCGGGTCAGAGCCCAGGAATGCTCCCGGCACCTTCATGCGCTGCCAGCTTTGCCACCAGGCATGCTCAAGCCTTCCCCTGCATCCTGCCTTCAGCTCTGCCTCTTTCCCAGCCTGGCCCAGTTTCCAAACCAGTTTTATGCACACTTTTGGTTTAACCTATGCAGAGAAAAAAAATCACCACGCTACAGGGTGACTTCCAGCTCAATTAACCCAAATTGATGCAAACTATAATTCAAAGTGAATTAAAGACATCCACCCTAAATTTTTTTAAATTTGCCTAAACCAGTTTAAAGACTTAAATCCCCACCCTGTCCAGGGCCCCTCTGCAAGCAGAAGGTTTTGCTGCAGGGTCGCAGGGGGCTGCACTTCCACTGCCCTGGACCAATGCCACCCCCTGGAGCCCCCCGGTCCAGCAAAGCAAGCATCCCTGGGAACTGCAGGGGTGCCCACGCCTGCCTTCCCCAGGAATTAATGCCAGCCCCGCTGCACCTGCCTGAAATCATACCCAAATCGCTAGCTCAGCCTGCACTCACAGGGCACAGTCGAGGTTTGCTCATACCCAACAGAGGGTAAGGACCAGCTCTCGGAGACACAGAGATCTCTCTCTGGTGACAGCTGTGTTAAACACTGACTGCCTCGTGTGCAGGACAGCTCGGCCACCACACAGCAGGCTGCCAGCCTGGGGACAATGCCCTGCACACACAAGACAGAAGTGCTTGTTTGCCTTCTCACTACCTTTAATCTGAACTTCCCATCCCACCCCCACCAGCACCCCTAATGACACCTCCTGCTACCACAAAGCCAAGTAAACTGGTGACTTCATCGCGGCTTCCTTCACCTAAATTGTCTCGGGAGACCCCGCTGCCGCTTTCCAGTGGGCGCAGCATCCTCCAAGCACAGCTGCACAGCCCCCGCTTCCTTCCTCTCTGTAGACCTCTGGTTTGCATCCACCACTCCAAGCCCAGCACGGTTTTAACCTCAACCTCTCCTCCACTGATATTGGCTCCACAGCAATGCCTGTGTGCTCCGGGAGAAGCCAAACCAGTAAGCGACCAGTACCGCTCCCCTGGGGTCCTCCTCTCCAGTGCTTCCACACACAGCAAGAAGCTTCCAGGGGCTCTTCAGGTCGGTGGGACTGATCAAGACCAGAGCTGAGCAGTCCTGGGGAGAACAGACAGGGCAGGGACCATCACCTGCCCAGGGACGGGCAGCATCATCATCGCCACTCTCTGCTCCAGGATCAGAAACTTCCCAGAGCATCAGGCAGAGGCATGTTTGCACCCAAGCACCCAACAAACATGGGACAGTATCAGCAGGCCAGGGTGGCAAAGCATAGCCAGCCAGGGAGGAAAAACACCTGTGACATCTGGAAAAACCCTGGAATATTTTGGAAAGAGATGCTCTGAATCATTCTATTACATTTTTGTGAGGCATAGCAAAAACATGCTTGAAATAATTTTATTTCAAGCTTTCTGAAGGACCAGGTTGCCCAGTCTGCTCCAGTAGAAGTTTCTAGGCAGAGACACTCTCCCCAGCACCACCCCCAGCAAGCAGGCTGGTAGCACATTCCTGAGACTTCCTCTGACCCTGGCCAGGGCTCAGCAAGGACAATTAAAGCAAATATATTTTGAACAAAATTAGCTCTTCACTTTCAGGCTCATCTGGTAGCTTTTACCAGGCCTGCTTTCCCAGGCCCAGAGCTAATCCATCAATGAAAGCATCACCATTGATTTTGAGGGACTTTGGCTCAGCGCATGAATTTTAACATACATCTGTCCCCTTGCACAGGCCAGCATTGCAGGCCAAAATTGTTCTTCAGACCATGCTTTTATCCTCAAAACACTCCCCAAGTGTCAGCCAGCCTGCTCTCTGAGCCAGCACATTTCCCTCTCAGGAAGATGCATTCCCACATCTACCTGTTGTTTAATCTTGCTTTGCTGCTGTTTGTTTGGGAGCCTTATGCATGGGTGCACAGGGCGGCTGCATCATGTGGACCAAAAGGCAGGGCTGAGCACGCCGAGAGCTGGATGCTCTGCAGGAACAGCAGGGTTATCGACATGCATTTGGGGTGCTCGTTAGGAATGGAAGGGGGACAGTTTCAATCAACCCAATACAAGATGGCCCGCAGACCACAGCATCACGCACAGTGTTTGTTGCTTTTTTTTTTTTTAATTTTTAGGTTTTATAAGCTTTAACAGCTCTATTTTCCCCTTAGTTGGTGCAATTGGTTTTAACCCTGCTCCTGGAGCCACGTTGCTATGGTTACCCCACACAAGCCTCAGCAAGTGAGGTGTATTTTTAGAATTGCCAAAATACACATCTCTTAACAGAGCTTTTCTGTACAGAGCTCTCCTTGTTCCGTGACACAGGAATTAAGGGCATTCAATGGAATTAAAATGTGGGAAATTCAAAACCGATTAAAGGAGAGGCCCATGGTGCAGCCGGAGCACGGCTCGAGCCCCCACAGTCCAGGATGCTGCAGGGGAATGTGGCTTTCCCCACTGCCTGGACACAGGTCCAGGGCACAGCTGAGGCTATGGCCTCACCAGGACCACAGAACATGGTGGGACAGCTGAGATGACTAAGTGCTGCAACAGATGGACCTGGGCTCTGTGGGTCAGTGAGGAGGAGGAGTTGCTTGGAGTGCGTGGGGGTGTGCCTTCAGACAGACAATGAGCCAGTCAAGAGCTTAAGGCTCAGGGTTGGGGAAGAGATCAACACAGGCGACATTGTGATGGGTGTCTGCAACAGACCACCTGTTAAGGACGAAGTAGATGAGACCTTCAGGCAACTGGAAAAAGCCTCATGTTTGCAAATCCCCATCCTGATAGGGGACTTGAACCACCCCAATATCTGCTGGAGGAACAATACAGCAGGGCTCAAGCAAGCCAGATGGTTTCTGGAGGGCACTGATGACAGCTCCCTGACACAGGAGAGCGAGGGGCCAAGGAGAGGGGACACTCTGCTGGGCCTAGTACTTACAAACGAGGAAGAACTGGTCAGGGATGTGAAGGTCTTGAGCAGCCTTGGCTGCAGCGGCCATAAGATGGTGGAGTTCAGGATCCCAAGAGGGGTGAACAGGACAACTAGCCTGCAGACCACAGCCCTGAGCTCCAGAAGAGCAGACACCAGCCTGTTCAGTGACCGGCTTGGAGAAATCCCATGGGACACAGTCTTGGGGAGAACAGGAGTCCAGGAAACCCAGCTGACTGTCATGGATCATGTCCTCCAAGCTCAAGAACAGTCTGTCTCCACTTCCTGGACACCACGCAGTGGTGGCAGGGGGCCTGCACGGATGAGCAAGGAGCTTCTCGCTTATCTCAGACAGTGTGGGAGGAAAGACAGGTGACCCAGGAGGAATATCAAGTCATTGAGACTGTCCCAGAGGGTTGTGCGGCCATTCAGAAGAACCTTGACAGGCTGGAGAAATGAGCCAACAGGAATCTCAAAGTTCATCAAGGAGAAACATCAAGTCCTGCAGTTGCCCCTTCCCTGCACGCACACCAGTGCTTCTGAGCCAAGGGACTAGACCACCAAAAAGACACCTTACAACACCAGTATGTAGCTTTTTATCTGTTCAGCTCCTTGAATCAAGTCACCACAAGAGGAAAACAAGAGCAAAGGTATGTGAAGGAGCAGGAGGGCCACCACAGATGGCAGCTCATCTATCACAGCCTCAGCCTGCCAGGAGCTTTCACACCACAGACAAACAGCAGCAGAGGAGCAGGTCCACACAGCAGTCACAGCTCTGAAGCTAGATTTGTGTCCTACAGATGCAGCAGCAGCTGCTCAAATTCATATTTGACCACTTCTTCCCCCTGGTTCTTATTCAGGGAAGAGTCCATTAGATTGTCATCTCCAACACCTCACACAGGTGGTGCTGGGAGCACACCCAGCAAGCCTCATGTGTACTCTGGACAAGCGATACTTCACTGTTTATGAACAGTGAACAGGAAAACCCTAAGGTGCAGAGATCGCAGCCCGCAAACTGCCTCAGTTCCAATAACCCTGGCACTCCTCCAAGAGAGAGACACTACCCAACATCAGTTCCCTCAATTTCAGGGGAAAAAATACATCTGAACCGAGCCAGAAGAAAATACTAGGAAGGAAAAGGAAAAAACAGCAAGAATTAGCAGTATTTTAGCTAAAGTCAGCAAGTGGATTAAGGGGGGGAAAGCTAGGGGCTCCAGCATGAACTCGTCCTTTTGCAGAAAGTCTCTCACAGAAAAGGACAACTTCAATATAAGCTGCTGAGGTGCGTGCACTCAAAGAACCCGACCCAGGTTCCTGTGAGGACCCATCAAGGAGAATGGATAGCACAACAAAATGGAGGCCACAGTGCCTGCAAGAGCCATTCCCCACACCAACTGCACAGTGCTGCAGCTCTACTCTCCCTCTATCCCACTCCTGCGGAGCCACCAGGCAGACACTGGAGAAGCACCACTCACCTCCAGCACGTGTGGGATGGTCAGGTTCAGCCTGACTTTTGATCAGAAGCTACATTCTGACTCAGTTTACAGGTACAGGTCTACTGACAGAGACCAAGGGCATGGTAGGTCCTGCGGTCTCACAGCCCACCCTGTGTTCCCCTGAGCAAGACACAGGAGAAGGTGCCCGTTGCTGCCCATCATTACAGCTCTTCTCTTAGTGTGCAGCAGCTGGATATGCAGAAGACACGTGCACGACCATCACACCTGTAGGGAAAAGTATGGCCCACCAACAATCATTTCTCCTGAGCCAAGTCACCACCACAGCAGTGGCTCTCAGTACCCTGTCCTCTCCAGCTGCCTTCAGCCCTGCCCGTCCATCTTGGTTGCCACAGGTTGCCTTTTCAGGAACACACCACTGACATCAGGGGAGGAAGAAAAGAAAAAGAAACAATACCAGAAGTGCAAATACCTAGGAGGACATTTTCTGTTTTAGAGAGCGGATGTGTTTGACAGTCCCTGGGGTCTTGAAAATTTACATAGACTAAAGAAGAGTTCAGAGAGACACCTAGCATGCTGCATGTCAAATGGGATCGTAAAAATGAAGACAGCAGCAGAGTCCAAAGATGTTCCTGCTGCTAATGCTTCTCTGAACACCCCTACGGACAGCTCTTTACAGAGGAGCCACGCTATGAACCATGATCGTTCCTGGCTGAAGCTGGGTTCTGCCAGCATCACTCCAGGGGCACTGTGCATCTGGAAAGATGCCTTCCCAAAATAATCTGCAAAATTCATTTCAGAGTCGGAGAAGTCTGCCAGCAGCTATATTCATGCTGTCCCATCTCTTTCATAAGGACATGAGTAATTATTGAGCACTCTAGCTACTAAAACTGATTAGAGCAAAACAAACTAATTTTGTTACAAGGCAATGATCTGACCTTGTTAATGATGTGAGTAACTCGCTAACAATATTTTTCTCTTACACATTGATGTCTTTCATTAGACCTCAAGCTGTTTTATAAAGGAGCTCAGGACATTCCTATAAACCCATCTTGCATAGGAAGAAACCCAAGCCAACATCTGCATACCCAGAGCGCTGTTCCCTGGGAAGCAATCTGCATCCGATGCTATAAGCAAGCATGGAGAAACACCACCAGCCCAGCCAGAAACAATAGCCCGAGGTGCCGGCGTGCAGAGCAGCCTTCCCCGTGCCTCTTCAAAGCAGGCGCCAGGACAAGCGGGCACACCCCAGCCAAGGCAGATCCCTGCCAGACCTGCACAGCAGGTTTCCTCCTCCTTAATCACAAACCCACGTCTCATCTCTTCTTTTTGAATGAAGAGAAGAACTTTGGACATCTAGACTCACTATAAAGCCTCACAACAGTTAGAGATTTTGCTATCCTGTGACATTTCACACCATAGTTATTAACCCCAAGAAACACCCTGCTGAGCTGACCAGCAGCTCCCTAAAGCTCTCACACCTTCCCTCTTAATAGACATCAGCCACTAAATAGAGCTACCAGCTGCCCTCGAGTCAGTCCTGACCTCCTACATGAGGGACCAGCACACTGGCAAGGATCCTTCCTAATTACTTCCATGAAGAGCCACCTCCCCAGATTACATTTTCCCCTTTGCGAGGATTAGTGTACTTAACATGGTAATCTCACCTCAGTGTAATGCGCAGACACTGCTGGGAGTCCCAAACAGGGGTACACCCACGTTCACTCGGCACGTACCAGCTTCAGAGCCTGGGGAATGAGCTGCCCCAGCAAGGGCGTCTCTTCTCACACCTGAGAAGAAAAAGGGAAGGTCTGTCAGGTTTCAGGGGCAAAGCAGAGGGAAGACCCCCTTGAATGACACCCTAAGGGCTGGGACATGGATCCTGCTGCTCAGGAGGGAGAGGGGATGGGATCCCTGCAGGCAGCAGCAGGCAGAGTGGAAAGCAGGCTGAGGCACAAGGGAGGGTTTAAACACTCCTCACTTAGCATCACCTGCAGCCAGTGCTTGATTTAACCCACCCAGCATCACCGAGTCATCTGCTCACAGGGATGTACACCACCACCTACGGCACAGTCACAACACAGCTCCCGCTTCAAGGCCAAGTCCCTCCTCTGCACTTGCAACAGTAGGGACAAAGAGACCTCAAGATACTACTGCCACGTAACACACACCCACTCCCCCCCCCCATTTCCCTCTGCCCTGCAACCAAAAGCCTCCCAGCACTTGCTAATCACTAATTAACAAGGTCTTACAGCTCTGCTCTTGGGGGACCTGAGAAAAACAGTTCTCGCCATCTCACAGATGGGGAAAAGCCTGCACAAAAGATGACAACTCTGTGGTCCCTACAGGCATGTCTGGAGCTCAGTCACTCCAGGCAGATCGCTGGCCACCTGCAAACACACATGGCATTGCAGGGTTGCATCTAGTAGGGCAGACTGCATGCCTGCATCTGCTGTGAAGTCACAGGGATTTTTTGCATGCATGTGCCTTACAGTCCCCAACCAAGTCTGATACACAGGTCAATAAGCAGTACTGGCACACTCAGCTTACGACCCAAAAATGCGTTTAAGGAATGTATTAGTCCAGTTTCCCCTCCGTACTCTACTGTTAGAAAGGGATGTTTTTGCAGCAAAATAGCAGAGAAAAGAAGAGGTCCAATCTAAGAAGCTGAAGCACAGCCAGAGGGCAACTGCACTCTTCCCATTTTAATGACACACCTAATATACAGCAGAGGGGAACTTCCAAGTGAAAGAAGCAGAACTAACATTTGAGGGACTTCTGGGGTCTCTTGTCCCTACGTGTACATTCTTAGCACTCTACAAAACACTAAATGCAAGACAGGCAGCTGCCCTGCCCAACTCTTACCACTTGCAGGCTCACGTGCATGGACAGCTCTCCCGGCATTACTTTGGATGCTCAGAGAGGCAGAGCCATCCTCTGCCACAGCTGAGTCTGCTGTACAACACAAGCACTAAGTGCCTTGAGGTGATGCTGTCCCCAGATACCTTCTGTAAATAAAAACAGAGTAAGAACTGCGTTTTATACTGCATACGTTACATCACACATCCCCAAAACCAGGGTGGGTACTGGTACCACAGTGACCAGCAGGCATGCATGGGGTGTTCATCCGAGTGCTCTGTAACCCACGG
>WAAD01007128.1:307988-321285 GCA_013389945.1 Fregata magnificens
GGGGGGGCAGCGGCGCTTACCGTGGCTCAGCCGAGTCGGGAACTCGCTGCTCCGTTGCAGTTCATTTTCTCAGTTTAACAAAACCTGTTTGAAATTACTCTTTAAAGCGCTGCGAACGTGCACAGAGCAGCAAAGCAAGCTGAGCCTGCCGGCCTGCGTGCAAGTGCAAAGTGAAGTACTTAAAGCACCGGGCAGCTCGCACCGCAGTCGTCTGCCGCCTTCGCCGTCCCGAGCCCTCTGCCGCCCAGCAGGCAGGGGCATCCGCAGGCAGGGTAAATCGCGCTCCACCCGCGCTGCCTGCTCCCCACGCACGGGGCAGGCCGCCTGGTGAAAATCGTCCTGTGGCATTTTTTAGTTCTTAAGCAGTTACGCTTATAACCTCAAAGTCAGGGGACATCTGCTAGAGCAGGAAGGCTGGAAAAAGTGAAACGCTGTCCTAAGCTAGATGTTCCTTTTAAATCATGCAAAAACACTACGCTGATAAACACACAGAGGCAGGACGCCGTAGACCGCAGGCAGGACACGCACCACTTCGCAAGCTCAGGTGTGAGGTCTCACGTCCAGCAGCGTGCCAGGCCCACAGCTTTGATGGCTTGGGGAATCCTGCTATCCTAAGAGAAACCGGAAGAGCAGAAAGCCACAGTGCTTTTCCATCACTGCAAAACCCTCTTTGAGAGCTGTTACTCTTTCCTGTGCCGCTCCTAGTCCCTGCTAATCATTTCTCTTCCCCACTTGTCCTGCTTTTCACTGGTGATGCAGCTGGAGCTGATAATGCTTCCCAGCTGCAGCCTGCAGCCACCAGCCTCTCTGCACCCCTCTGCCAGCTGCCTGCAGTCACCCACAGACACAACCCACCTGCAGCCTGCCATGTTGCAGGTGGGCACCTGCATGCACCGAGGCACAGTGGAGGATGAGGGGCAGACAGCTCTGGCAGATTTGGGGTGAGTGCTTTTGTGCACCTCTGTGTGCTGAGGAGCTGCACATCCCTTGTATGCCAGCACCATGTGGAGCAGCTCTGCCACTTGCCCCGATGACAGACCCCTGTCACCACCACTTCCCTGCAGCTCAGTGATGCAGTGCCGCATTGCTGGATGACGGCAAGCTGCAGCTTGCTCTCAGTTGCTGCTGTGCTACCCCAGAACAATCTACGGTGATGCAAATGGAAGCAGAGTCAGGCCCTCTTTATGCAGCCTCTTCAGCCAGCCTCAAAGTTGGCTCTGTCCAGTCGTTGCCCTCGATACTCTCTGCTGCAGACAGGACTATGTCAGCACGGTGGCCAGCTGCACAGGCACTGCAGGGTGGGGTGGGAACCACAGGAGGGTATCCACACAGTGCCTTCTTGGACAAAACGAATGGGAGTTAAGTCTGGAACATACTATATACACCTCTGTTAAATTCAGGCAAGGAACTGCCTGAATTTGCCATGTTCTTCCCATTGGTATTTTGTGCACATCCACCCACCATGCTGTAGGGCCATGGAACACTTAATTCAAGTTAAAAAATTCTAAGGATACTCAAACAGTGATGATTTGTATAAGTAGCCTCTGCTGCCAGCCCGAGAGGTTTATGCGACTGCCCTTCATTAGCAATGCCCCTAACATCAGACTTTGCCTGGTGATTTGGAGGTTAAGACTTCGATTTGGAGGTTAAGACTTCTGTGATTTACCAGCCGAGCTGCCCAGAAGCACTCGGAGATAAACGTCCCGTGAAACCCTGCGCCAGCATTAACCTTTGGGCTGGGAATAGCAGGGCCTCATCACCTCATCAGTCTGTCTCCAAAACAGCACCATCTTCACGCTTCACATTTGGCAAAACATGAGCACACAAAGTAAACTATATAATTCAGTAGGGGAAAAAATTTACTCTAGGACCACGAAGGAGATACTGCAGTGAAAATGTCTGCTGAGAAAGGCAAATGCATTTTTCTTTGTATGATTAAACAGAAAAAAAACCTCATGATGGGCCCATTGGCAGAGGAACTGTGGTATGAGCTGAACTCCCAAGCCAAAACGCTCAAGGCATGCTCTGAATAAGGAAGGAAAAACGCTTTCCCTTCTCAATCGAGAGCGCCCGTGATGCAAATCATCAGAGCCAAGAGAGGGCTCGTGGGGTAGAAGCGGCTCCTCACAAGGGCTTGGGCTGAGCAGCTGCTCTGTGAGAGGCTGAGCCCAAGCCTGCAAACGCAGCACAGAGCTCAGGTTCTGACCCACACGGCGCTTGCGCAGTGAAGAGTCATGGCGTGTAAAGAGAAGGGGGTCTGAAATAGTTTACATTGGTTTCATTTCACAGCACTTTTTGGGGCATGCTGCTGCCCACTTAGAGTAGAGTAAACTGCAGGTGCCATTCCTCTCTGCACTGACTCTGGTAACAGCCTTCCCCAGGCTTTTCTCCAGCTGTAGGGTTGCCGCGAGGAGGGGACCACAAGGGGAATGGTAGCAGGGCATGGCTGCCCAGCCTGGAGGTCCAAAACCGGGATGTCCTGAAAGCCAAGAGATGCAGAGGTCTCAGGACAAGTAGAAGGAAACTAGAGAATGCTGGTGGGCTTTTTGCCTTCATTGATTTCTAGCAGTGATGGCTTTGTTGCATCAAATGTTGCCATTGGCCACTCTGCCTTAGCAGGGAGCAAAGGCTGCTGTGAAGGCATGTCATGGTGTCATGAGCATCCTTCACACTATTCCTATTTTAGATCACTTCTTCACACAGTCAGACAAAGGGGCTTTTAACCTCTCTTCAGGCAGCTCTAAATCAGCTGTGGAAGAGTGAGCTACCAGAAAAATGAGCTATAATTAATGCTGAAAGTCTCTCACTTTCCAGTTCTCTATAAGTTTATGAAGAGCAATGATTCTGTGATGGCAGGGCAGCCTCATGGACAACAGTCTTCTGGAGTGTGTTGCTTTTTCAGGGTCAAGACACCAGCTGTGCTTTAAATCACCAGACAGTGCGTGAACAAGGCTAACAACACTACCTTCAAAACTGACATTTTGCACCCATGAGGCCAAATCCTGCCCTGGCAAGACAGCTCCAAGAAACTTGGTGCACGTGCACTTCTGTTTATCATGCTCTAAACACAGGTACCATCAGTCCCTGCCTGGGGTTGCAGATGAGACAATGACAAAAAAATCATCCCGCTTGATACACCTACTTCACTTCTGGGACAGCTGCTGAACCTTGTCTTCTGCTTATCAGTGATTGCACCTTCATTACAAGGCCTCCTTCATATAAACTGGCTGTCTACGGTTTGAGACCTAGCTACAAAAACTTTGTCTTACTCCTGTTACTATGAAGGCTTCCAGCTCCAGGACTTCAGACACAGCTGACGAGCACAGCTTGTAATGAAGGCAACTCCTAATTTGCTGACACAAGATGCAGCAATGGATGGTACTTGCTTTGTGAACCACTGATCAAAGAACTGCGCTTTCTGGTTGGAGAGTGTAATTAACAATAATTTCTAAAAAATCAAGTTCAGGTTGATGAAAAATGCCAAGTCTGACAGCTCATGAGTCTTAAGCTATCTCGTGATCTGCATCACAGATACAGTATAAACTCAACACAGTGTCCCTCCTTCCCAAGCAGAAGCGCTTTTCTTCATTTCCCAGCAGCCTGCAACCCATTGCCCAACCGAGCCCGGCACGTGGGCTTGCAGGGCTATGGGTCTGCCCCAGGAGGGCTCGCAGGGCTATGGGACCATCCCTCCGTGGGCAGCGGGCATTCGAGGTTCTCATGCTGGCAGACACGGCCCAGCCTTGGCCCCGCTCCCAGAGAGGTCTGGCACACAGCTGGTGGGTCTGATGTCAACAGCAGCAAGGTGGAGAGTCTTCGCCAAGAAAGGGGACAGTCCTGATAATGGTTTGGGAGATTCCTGCCTCAGAGGAAGGAGGAATGAGAGGAATGAGAGCTGCTGAATCCCCTGCAAGTCTTGAATACAACAAAGTCCAGGCAGTTCTTTGGTCCTGATACTCTGAATTTCTTGTGAGGCCAGACTCTCAGGTTACGTTCAAGCTAATTGCCCCCCCAGGTTCACTTATGACCCCCCCTCAACAGCCAGATGCTTAATCCCCCCTTTCCGGACTCCCACTTCACCTTGAGCCCTCCTGCTTAACTCTTCAGGCTAATGTAACTCTTCAGCCGTGTGAGGACTAGAATGTGCAAACAGACCCATATGAGCAAAGACACCCCAACCACAGGCTGTGCAAAGAGTTTCTGAACACACCACTGATACCTCACGTGCCTAGCAGGGAGAGGGCAGCTTCTGGAGAAAATAACAGGCAGTCAAATGCAACACTCCACGCATCTGTCCTCCTGCCTCGGGAAAAGAGCCACAGCTTTGGGCTGGTTCCCTCTTGCCTTCAGCTCCTGCTAAAGCTGACTTCACCTGACATAGAGAAAATAAAAAAGAGGGTTTCCAGCTTCTAATACTTCTCATCCAGTCCTTCCACACTCTGCCCCAGCTTGCAAGAGAGCACAGTCTTTTTCCAGGTGATTTAATTGTCAGGGAAACAACTTCCCAGACAAACCACATCACCACAGTCAGTATTAGCCCCTTATCTGGGGCTCGTCAATTTGAATGGAGGCTATGGCCACTCAATGACTCCCTGTTGTAAGGCCAGCACTACTTTGTCAACTCAACCTAGATATAAAAACTGAAAACAGAGGCAGTAAAGTACAGGCTGATCTACTAGGGGCAGCAGGGGCTTGGAGACCTTCTCAGCCACCCCATTTGCAGCTCTGCACTGATGCCTGTGTTCCCCTCACGGGAGCTGGACCAGACCCTTCCTCATTTAGGTCAAGGCTGGGTTCAGCCCTAATAAAGATAAATACCAAATTCACAGGGAATTCACCTTGTGTTTTCACAGCCAGGTGTGATACAGATCCAGTGATGCGTACTGGAATGATGGATCCAATTTAATATGATCAAAACAAAAACTGTTCAAAGTTGCTATGGTCTTCCAGAGTGTTGGGCATGATCAAATTGCCTGGGGAAATTGGAAGGCTATGAAAAAGGGTCTCTATGGCTGGCCCATCTTAAAAAAGCTTACTTGTAAAAGCTATACCTGCTGATTGCGAGACAGCACCTCTGATGGCTCTTAATCAGTACTTGCTTCAAAGTACAAAGGAGAACTGAAGCAACATTTTCATCTGCAGACTGATATGGCTCCCTACTAAGAACTAATAACGACCCCCTACTGATGACAGGTTTCTGTCTCTCAGACAGATCTCCCTGTCTCTTCTGTGCACTCAGTGGAGATGCTAAAGGAGTTGGAGAAGTTCGGGTTGGAGGAGTTGGAGTTCAACAGATGGAGAATTACTGCTTTGGGCAGATGACATGGTATGGAAACAACAACCCTTCCAAGATGTTCCAGGTGCCCACCACTGATATTTTTTCCAGAGATGAGGCATTAAAATGATGATACAAGAAAGGAATTTACATTCCTTTGACATCAAAAACAGCAGCTGGGAACTTTTATGAATAAATCTGAGAGCTGGAGCTGCCTGATAATGCCGACCTTGCCGACAAGGATGAGAAGTGGAAGGTCATTCTGGCACAGATATCACCAGTGAATGCAAGAATGCGCTCCTAGCAGATGTGTGAGTGAGAAACTGAGTGTGGCATACAAGCAGAAATCAAAAGTCCTTCCAGAGATGATATGCATGTGTCTGCATGTCTGGAGCATTTCAAAACCATTTGAAAAGAAAGATTCTTACTCGGTTTCAGCTGAATGCACTCAGAGAGATGAAAAATGGACAGCTGAATTCGGAAGTCTTTCTTGCTGAAAGTGCCTTGAAAAACTCTGTCTTACATCTTAAACCAAGTTCAGGAGTAATGAAAAGGAGATTTCCAGCACATGGAGACTTGCAGTAATTTTTGAATTCTAGAAGAGGAAGATGAAACTGAATAAAGGAAAACAACAAGCTCAATTCTGAGGATGATTGCTGCCTACAGGGAACGGGATGGAGCTCATCAAGTGCTCTTACCTATGGAATAGATGATGTGATGGCCTGGAGCTGAAAGGTCTTGTCTGAGACCGGCAGCAAAGATGAAGATGACGTTAATCTGATGTTAGTCTGAATTGATTAATCAGATCTTAATCTGGCAGTGATGTTTGTAGAAACTTAGATACCTTCCTCCACCTGATGCAGTATTTTCCATCATTAGCTTTCACATATAGCCTGTCTTAATCAGCTTTGCGCAGAAGACTTTGAGACACAGTGTCAAATGCTCTATTAAAATCTAAATATATTACTGCAACCTCTTCTAGCATCAGTCACCACACCACAGACTCAGAACTGGCATTTCCCTTCTCCTCTAACTCCTAATTAGTGACTAAATAGGGAAAATAATAAAACAGCAATTAGGAAAAGCAAGTCATAAAGCCATGGCTTATTGTCCTTTCTTTGCTACCAGAACAGCCCAGTGGACTCTGATTGTGTGGACCCAGAGCAGCACCCAGTTTGACCAGTTGCTGGCTCTGGGCAGAGAGGGGGCATGGGGCCATGGTAAGCTCTTTCCTTACGTGTTCCACAGCCCAATGCCTGCAGAGCTGGCAGAGGCAGTGGGGCAGCGGGGTGGCTGGGCTGAGCCCACCTGTGCTCTCCTCCACGCCACTGCACAGACACTTCCCAAACAAGTATGGCAAAACAACCCTCAGTGTCCTGGCCAAAAAATATCTTGAGATGGGAAAAGATAGGTCCTGGTCAAAGTTAAAGGTTTGGTGTTCCTTTCTTTTACTGGAAGGAAGACATTTGGGAATAAACGTAAATGTGTTTGACTGGGAAGCCTTGCCTCTCCGAGGTACATATGCCCCATGTTTGAACTTCCTCTAATAAGCAAAGAGTCAACAGCATTTTAGCCTTTATCCATGAGTATTACAATGACAGATGAGAAAATAAATTTGTTGTACAGTTTACCAGCAACTCTGAGAGAAATAGGAAAAGATTTCTCTTTGGCCCTTGCTCCTCTCCATCCTCCATGGGGCTCAGACTCAAACTCAGCGTCAGCCAGAGCCTGAGCTCGCTGGTATCAGAGGCTTGGGGTCACATCCGAACACAATCACCGGCGTGGCTGATGTACCCACCACCCCTAGCCTTCGTGTTCCCATTCAAGCTTTATGAACATATGAACACCACCACAGGCCAGAGGCTGCTCGCTGTGTACTCCATGACAGACAAGGAGTTCAGGGTCACAAGCCATATGGATTACACCAAGCCCAGTACCCTGTTTCTACCTGCAGCAAACAGCAGAAGCACAGGACACAGTATGCAATCAGACAACATACAGTGTTATTTCACTGGCAAACTGCACGAGAGACCTCCTTCCCCAGAGCTCAGATCTTTGCATGTAATTTCTATTGGTGTTTTTTCCCATGAGTTTTGCTAATACCTTCTTTTTTTTTCCTTTTAACCCATGCAGCCTTTCGCATCTGCAGCCTCCAGTGGCGATGGGCCCAGAGTTCACCCCCCATCCCCAGGAGCTGCACTTCCCAGGGAATTAACTGCTAGTGTGCAAACACTCAGAGCATCAAATGCTCATGCAAGTCTATGGCAACACTCTCTAGCAGGATTGTTTAAGGCTTTCCAGCACAGAAACACGCACTGGGTAAAGAAGCAGTTCACTTTGAGGGAGTCTGGTCTGCTGGCGCTCTCCCAGACCCCAGCTGCAGTGAGTCTCTCCTGTGCAAGCGGCAGCTCTCATGCAGGAGGGTCTGTCTCCTGCCATCGGAAGGGAAGCAGCCCAGAGGCAATGATGTTTGGGGAGGTGTGGATGAGCCGTGCTCATCCATTTGTGAGAACTCTGATGAATTACTGCAGGCATTTCAGAAGTCTGCCCAACACTATCCTGAGCCCCAGTGCGTGAGTCGTCAGCAGGAGAAGCCCTGGTCCATGGGTGGGTGCTCTTTGTCCCACAGGAACCCCATCTCCTCCTTTTCACAAGAACCCATGCTGTGAGAAGGTCAGGAAAAAAAGGAAGGACCCCTCAGGTTTCCATTTGGCTGCATTTTCCCAGACTGTAAATCAGCTAGTGAGAAGCCTCGAGGGTAAAACAGCCCCATAAATACCTTAGCAATATGGGGACTCTCTACAAACAACTGGACAAGACCTTTTCCCTGTCTGACAGCTCCAAGGGACATTGCTTTCATTTGGTGTGAACCAAAACCTCAGCTTGGGTTCAGGATTTTGAAGATGTGCTAATGTGATGATCTTTAACACATTCACTCCCTAGGCAGGGGATTAATCCACTGCTTCCCATGTGATATACAAACTACTGGCCTGGTTTTATGGGGACCTGCATGTGTTAAATGCATCATTTTCTACCAGGACATGGGAGGAAAGACCCTGTTGTTACTGCAGCACGTCAAAAAAACCACTGGCAAAGTAACACAGCAGCCAGAGGCAGAACACTCCTGCACATGGTGTTCACAGGGGCTGTGTGATGAATTGCTGCAGATGTTTTCCAAACACCCTGGCCAAATCTCCAGATTTGTAGCCTTCCCTGTCCCCAAGTCTCACTCCACAGCACAGCTTTCCTTGCTGAAACACTGGTTTCCCCCCAAACCACAGTACCTCACTTCCTTCCACCCACATGGCCAAACAGGATCTCTTGAGAGCCATACTGGATTTGCACAGCCTGGGCAGAGATCACCCACTCTGTGGGCCAGAGCTTTGGCCTCTGCCATTGGCATGAAGTCTTGCAGGACAGCAGATCCTCCCCTCCCTGCCTGCTGCCTGCTCTGGGCTCCAGCGCTGAAGTCAGAGCCTCTGGAGCAAGGCTCATCCCACCAGCTCGTGTGAGTGTGGTCCTGGTAAGGGAGCAGCAGCCCGCTTCACGGCCACATCCAGTGCAAGCACTGCTGGAGCCTGAGGGAATGCAAAGCAGAGAAATCCAGCTGCCAGAGCCCTGGCTTCCCCACGTTGGGTTTTCCCCGAACCCAAACTCCAAGCTGGCGTACGGACACTCCTGCCTCAAGAGACCACATTTGGAAAGACCTTCCCTTTTCATTCCAGATCTTCCCATCTCAGCTCAGCTGTACTCTTTTCCAACTTGGATACATACTGTAGCTGCATGTGTTTCACAGTTTCACACATATAAGACTTTTGTCCTCCGTGTTTTGTTTTAATGAGGGCTGATAAAATGTAACCTCCAGTTCAGGAAGAGGGTGAGGATACAGAGTAGAGTATTTCCCTAGCAGAGTGTCCCTACTGTCAGCGTTTTTCACCTAGCCAATTTTACAAAGCTGGTGCTTGTCCTGATTTTATAAGCTCATGTAGCCTGTGACCTGTGGCTTGGGAATCTGCTCGCTGGCTGGCTGGACACAGCACCCACTGGGTGCCCCAACGAGATCAATGTGCCCACTGCACACTGACACCCTTGACTTCCAGCTGCAACGCGCCACAAGACATCCTCTCTCCAGGACATGTCACACCCCCTTCCCACCCCATCTTGCTGATAGCATGTGAATTCTGCAGGGATTTTGGCTGCAGCAAGATACAGGGCCTGGGAGTCTATTTATAAGCTGTATTTCTCACAGATTCATTTCCTGGAGTCTTTGCTCCAAAGAAATGACAAGAGCTGAAGAAGGATCTTTGGATATTTATGCGTTTTTCCAGCAGCATAGCAACATCCTCAGGCTTACACTGGAAATATTGGGAGGTTTTCCTCTTCCTTGGCATGGTTTGGGACCCACAGGAGATGGTGAATCAGTTCCTCGGTCTTTAAGGTATCTCCCCAGAACCTGAGGAGTTTATATAGGACATCACCCCAGTATATACAGGGAGGATTTTCCTATGTCAGCTGAGCAGATAGGACTGATCTCCATGGGCAGCACACAGGAGGAGCATAGCTTATGTAATATAATAAAGAAAGCGTGGGTAGGTTTATTAGTGATGAAGGTTATCTCCTGCTTCTTTTTTTTCTTCTTGGTGTTCATTGAAGTGTGATGCCTACTTGAATTTTACCCTAGGGAGTCCTACTATGATGGACTATGGGCAGGGTTTTCAAAGAGCTTTAGGCACCCAGCAGGAGATCCAAGTGCCTGGACAGCTATTTATATTAGCCTACAGGTATTTGACAGTTGGGCTTTCAGTAAAAAAGAAATATAGATTGCAGAATATCACCTGGCACCTGTCAACCTAAGCAATGAGTGCTGACGCTGTAACTTCCTCTACATCTCATCTATGCAAAATGCCTCATCACTGCAGGTACTGAAAATAACTGGTGGCAGAGCTATGACTACCAGCAGCTGCCACTTGTACATTGCACAGGTATTTTAACTTACATATCTTTTGTAAATAAATCTTTAAGTAGTAATTTGCACCAGTTTAAATGTTACTTGGCGCATGTGCCATGTCATGGTACCCAGCATTTTCCCAGCAAGGAATGTCATGAAGTAGAACCATAGTTCAGACTCTGTCAGCTTAAAATCCAATCCCTGGCATAAACGTCTCCTGTGCCAACTGTGCCAGTAGGTCAGGTCTGTACGGGGTCAGGGCTCATTGCTGCATGAACAGAATAGGGCACTCTGCTGCATTTACCCCTTCTAGCATGAGCTGCTGTCAGTGCAAAGAATCAGATACAAATACCTTGGATTTTTTACTCAGCTGGGTTTGCCAGATGATCCACTGGAAAGCCAACCCACAAGAGAAGGTTTGAACTGATTTACCCAGCAGCTGCCCTGTCGCAAGACTCAGCAGAAGGCGAGGCAGCAGGAGCCCATAGTGGAGGTGTGGACGGGAGCAGGAGAGGGGCCGCCCAGTGCAGGGAGGGAGCTCTTACAGCAGCTAGGCTGTTATGTCAAACGTAGGCCTGCTTTGAGCCCCAAGTGTCAGCAGCGGAGTGGCTTTAGCTCTGTCAGAAAGTTTCTGCTATCCACCTGCTAATTATCACCTCACCCCAACTCTTGTGCCAGCTTAGCCGGTGCAGCGCTCGCTGCGGTGGGAAGGGGCAGTTACAGTCTTGCCCTCTCCACCTCCCGGCATGCTGCCCCTCCTAATTTTGTGGTGGCAGCAGCACTTGCCTAACCTTGATCTTGACTCGGAGGCAACATGCAAATGGTCATCTGTCCTTCTCAGCGAGGTGCAGATTAACGACAAAGGGCCTGCATTAAAGCTTTCTTGTCCATTAGTAGGAATCTTACTGCCTGCAGAAAGCCAGAGGTTCGGGAGGTGTCACATGCCTGGTTCATCTCGAACACAAACAGTTTCCTGGGTTTCGGGGGCCTTCCTTTTTTAGCACTTCTAAACCACAGAGACTTGATGCAAAAGTTAGCGGCATCAGTAGCGCTCCTCCAGCAGGCTTCAGGCCTCAAGTGACTTTCCTGGATTACAGCAGTCTGATCCCCTTTTTGGTTGTTTTTAATTGCTTAAATGTCAACAGCATCCAGGTGCCTAACGAGCTCTGTAACTCTCTCATTGCCCAGGCTGTGTTCTTCCAGAGCACCGGGAGATGCTGGCAGCTACAGCAGCACTCGGCCCTCTGCTGAGTTAAAGTAAAACTGCATCTCCGTGGCCATTCCCACCCAGCAGCAAACCACCCTGTGCAGAGAGTCACCATGCAGCATCAGGCTGCGCCCCTCTCAGACGCCCCAGCTGAGACCGACTTTTAAACCTTATCAGGAGAAAACCACGGCGATAATTCTGCCAAAAGGAGGGAAACACAAGAAACATCATGCACTTGGAGTCGAGATGACTCAATCTATTCAGCCAAAAACATCTTAGGGACCATTTGTTGTTTGCTCCAAAGCGCAAATTATAGCAAATCTGGATATTCTGAGTCAAGCCCCTACCTGTCCAACAAGCAAATCCAGTGGGAACCTTGCAGAAGCAAAAGGCAGTCGACTTAAGAGAAGCAGCTGTCCGAAAGCGAGCCCTTCTTGTCCCACTGCCGCGCTCCCTGGGGGGGCTCACAGCATTACAGCTGTTGACTTTGTTGATTAAACTACTTTCCGAGTGTTTGATACTCCTGTTAGCCCTGCTGAGCCCACTTAGGCACGGAAGAGCAGGCTGGACTCTGTCTTGGCTCGTGCCTCAAAAGCAGAATTGTTAACAGTGTTTTGACAGTGAACTCATACTTATTTGCGAGATACACACCAGGAAGGGGCCAGTCTAATTTTCAGATTCTGTTGCAAAGTCTGTAGAAAGAAAAGTTCTTTGCACATGCCAAATACGCAATTTACACCTGGAACTACGTTGTGATGGTGACTGTGGAAGGCCACAATGTGCTGCGTGATCAATTCCATGATTTTATTGATACATTTGTAATGTTTTATAAGGGGTTTAAAAGTCCTGTCTCCACAAGTCACATGAGGTTCTCATCTTTTCCTCTCTAGAAGAGTCTGTGGTCATGTGGCTGCAGAGAAATCATGAACATCTCAACCTGACGATTCAGCCCTCAAAGGCAAAGAACCGTTTCTTTCTTATTTTCTAAATTTTAGTTATTTTTGATTCTGCTGTGCAAGGGGGAGGACTGGATTCCTGCTCCTCAGCTGCCTGGAACACGCACCGCCGAGTGCCAGCTATGGGCACTTCTGGAGAACTGCACTCCACAGTGCGCCCCTCCGCAGCCATAGCTGTATTCCTGACAGGATCCCAGCAGCATTCAGCTGTCCACAGAGATCACGTTATCAACTAGGCAGCTTCCACAGGCACAGAACAAGGCAGATTCCTTTCTCCATCAAAAAACCACAAATTTGCCTCTTTGCTGATGCAGACCAAAGGCAGCAGAAGCAGTGTGCAGAGTGTGGTGTCTCTGCTGGGGTGCTGGGCCGTTAGTCCTTCCGCTCTCCCTGCCGCCGGCCCAGCACGCCTGGGGATCCCCGCAAGAACCCTGTCCGTGGGTGGGACACGGTACAGGCTGAAGCACAGCCCCTGTGACGGCTGAACTTTAATCTCCAGCCTCCGTGGGCCTTCCGCAGCAGGTCCTGGGGGGTTCCAGCTCCCACAGGGACGGGTGGGCCGCGCACTGCTTGTTCTCTCCACCTGCGGCCAGCCACAGCGAAGGCTGAGAGAAATAAAATCTCGTTTATGCGCTGACCCTCAGGAGAGAGCGGATACAAGGAGCCGCTGGGACGGGTCTGCTCTGCGAAGGGGTTTTTAGCCCCCCTCAGAGGTCGGCTCCCCTCACAGAGGCGCTGCCGCGGAGGAGAGGGAAGCGCTGGGTTCATCTGAGGAAAAAACGGCTTCCCCGCGTCAAGCGGGGCCCGGGGCTGGGGGATGTCCGGCACCCGCCCGCCCCTGGGCAGGCACAGAAACCCCCAAAGCCCGGGACAGCGGGCGGAGCGGGGGCTCGCCGCGGGGCTGGCCGCGG
>WAAD01007128.1:321569-386613 GCA_013389945.1 Fregata magnificens
GAGCTCGGGCTGCCTCGGCGGGGCGGTCCGGGATGCCTGGTGCCGGCAGGGCGGGCGCTTGCGTCCCCGGAGGCCCCACGGGCCGTGGGGGAACCCGAACCCGCCGGTGCACGGTAGTCCTGGCCCTTGGCGCTGTGTTTCTTCCCCCCCAGGGGCAGTGAGGAAGACGAGCAGCCGCAGCCAGAGGCCGGCTCCAGCGGTGGACACGGTGAGCGCTTCCCTCTCGGCCTGGTGCCTCCCCGTGTCACACAGGCCCCGGGCTTGGGCCAGCTCCGGTGTTAGAAGTCCTTCCAATGCTCTGCATCGACTTGAAGCCCCCCCGCTACCTTTTTCCTCCCACTTTCCTCCTTGGTGTTAGCTTGGAGTCATGCCACGGTAACCAAGGCCAGCGATGAAGCATCTGCAGGCCTGACTGAGGTGTGGTGGTTGTCACTTGTGGGCGAACTGGAGGTTGACTCAGGAGAACTGTCTCCTCCTGTGACTCCTGTCCACCCTGGGTCTGCGGGGCTTTTTGCAAGCCTACCTGTATCCTCTGTGTAGTTGCTGTGGGAGTGTGGCCAAAATACCCGCTGCACCATTCAGTGGGTTCGGTTTTCTTCTGTAACACTTGGAAGAGTGAGTTAGTATAGTGACGAACGGGGAAGATCCAGGTTTGGACCTTCTGATACGTCGTCTCCTCTTGCAGAGAACAGGCCTTCGCCCCAGGAGCTGGAGGAGCTGGAACTGCTGAACAGGGCCTTAGAGAAGGCACTGAAAGTCAGGAAAAGCATCTTGAAAACCCCATTAGAGGCCCAGGGAGCTGCAGGAAAGAAATCTGCAGATGAAGGACCTGCTCCCAAGAATGCTCAAGAGCAGCAAGTGCCTGCATCTGTTGAGGATGCTCCTATGACCACAAAGGTGAGAACTGTAAGCAGAAAGCCTGCCTCTTTGAAGAAGCCCTCTCCATACAAGCTGAGAGCCCCATATAGGACTGATCCTGACGTGAAAAGAATGCAAAGGAAAGACCCAGCCAGATGTGTTTCTCAAGGTCCCGGGACAGCTGGGAAGAGCTCCTCAAAAGGGGCGGCTTGCAAACAAGGAAGGAGTCATAGGACAGCAATCAGTGGCAGGGACCGAGAGGCCTGTGCTGCAGCTGAACCCCAAAAGACACCTGGCTTGTCCAGATCTGCCCTGGATGAGCAGCAAAGCTTTTCCATAGGGGATTCAGCTGGGGGAACGCACTCTGTAGCCGCTGGCAAGCAGTTATTTGATGCAGGGAAGAAAAGTTGTGGTTCCCTGGGAGAGTCCAGCAAAAAGGAGGACCCTACAACTGAAAGTGCACTGGGAAGGAGCACCTCACCTCGGACAGTCACCCTCCAGGAAAAGGGGTAAGTGCTGAGAGATGGGCACCTCTGTCTTATTCTGCTTGACGTTGACTAGCACATCTGCAAAGGCTAATCTCTTCTACTGCTCTGTAGGGCCCAGCTGGGTTTCACCGCTTCTCAGATCCTCCTCAAAAGGAAGGATCCTTTACAGTTTAAAAGCCTTTATTGTGATTCAGTAAGTGTTTTCACTTTAAGGGCTTACTCTTGGATGGCTGGGACTTGGAAAGTCTTTTAATTAAGACTTTTGATATTTCATAGCCCCCTGTGACTGTTTTGGAAAGCTCTCTCTGTAGAGCTTTCTTGAGCCTTAGTTTTCCTCTGAGTCCGCTTTCTATTATAGCTTATTGATTGATTGGTTGATTTACACAATGATAATATGTAATGCATTAATTCATTCTCTCTCTCTCTCTCTCATGCCCAATGCTGTTTGGAGAGATGGCATCTGGGTTCAATACTATCCCCTTTAACCTGTAAGATGCTGCCTGTGTAACTACACAAATCAGTATTGCTCGAATGCAGTTGTTTCAAGTATTCGGTGTAGGAAGAATTATGAAGTGGATGTTACTGAGATTCTCTATGGAAAAGTGACAAAATAATACTTAGAAGATTGGCTCTGCATTCAGACCAGTCTGTCTTGTTTAAATAATTTCTATGTTCTTTTCTGTGGGCTCTTTGTTTTAAAGAAGCAATGAAGTTCAGATCTGATACGTGCCTGTCCCTGGAAAATTTTCAGAAATAGTTCTTAGCTGCCACAACCCAACTCTTGTGTTTGTGCAGGGAGGAAATTACCACTGTTCATGTGGTGTTGGAATGGACGCAGGACACTGAGTGACAGTTGCTGGCAGAACAGGAATCTGGATTCAAATGTTTGTTTACTTAAAATCCCAACCTTGGTTTTGTGTTCATAGTTTGTATGTGACTAGCTATAACTGCCAACCCACATGTTTTTGCAATAACAAGTTAGGGTTTATTCTGCTTTGGGGTTAAGGCACATATTCCCAGTGGAAGCTGAAATGTCCCTTTCCCATTTCTTTGAGCATGATACAGTGCTAAGCAAAGCTGCCTTGTTGTGCACAGGTATGCCAATGTAGGGAGGTTTGCTTGTGCTCATGTCTGTAGCGATCAGCTTCCTTGAAGGTGGTGTTTCCATGTCTGTACTCTGCCTTGTCAGGGCTTTGCTCCCAGCTTCTCACCTGGGACGAACCTTTGGCTGGTAGTAGGATGCGGGAGCTCTCCCAAGTCAGCTCAGTGACGCTTGTGGAAATGGATGAGCAGACCAATCCTCCTCCCTTGAGGACAGGCTGAAGGCGTGGTGGATTCAATCTCCAGGGTTGTTGACATCTTCCGTTACAGCTAAATCAATTTCAAATTTAGACTAAATGTCACTTTCTCAATTTGAAGACAAGGCTCCGCTGCTCTCTGGCAGTCAGGATTGATGCTTCTCTTGTTTTGCAGATGCCAGCTGAAGCTACCCCTTGCCTACAAGCAAGCCTATTTCAGGAACTCCAGGTAAGCCCAGCCTGATCAGTCCAGTCCACAACTACACTCTGCTTAAGGTCTGTGAGGAGGGGTCAGATGGTGGAGACCTGGCTGGTCGTGGGGAGGCACCAACCCCACAGGGTGTGGGGCCTGAACTCAGAGCAGGAGGAGTGCTCCGATACAGCGTGTCTCTGCAAGGCTGTTTCGGAGGGTATGTGTTTTCATGTTACTCTAGCCACTGGTGTTACATTTGTTTTCAGAGTGCTAATTTCTGTTGATCCCTGAGTTGTAAAGGTACTGGAGTGCTTTAATCGTGGGATTAACAGTGCTGCAGAAGTCTCTGCTGATACTGTATACTAGTAGTTGAAGGTAGGAAGCCCTGTGGGGTGGGTGCCTGTATACCCTGTGCAATAAAAGAGTTTCCCAACCAGTTGCTGACCTGAACTGCTCTGCTGGGGCACCTCTCTAGCCTGGAAGCACCGCGGCTGTGTTTGAGGCCGATTCCTGCTGATGAGCTCTCTTAAATAGAGCCAATTACAATGTTACTGCACCGATGGTGCGGGCGGATGGGTGTCTGGTGAACTCTGTGCTCTAGTCCATTCTCCAGCCCTCTGGAAGGGGTCTCCCACCATTTCCTTTGGGAAATCTTGCCGTAATTCAGCAGATTTCTCATTATGTGGTTTGTCCAGATATTAAGTTTAAACCATAGCTTATACCTCCTTGTGTTACCCTCAAGAATTCCTCCTCCTCTTGGGAGCTGTCATTTATCAGACACCAATTCATTAGTTGCCCTTCTGCAAGTTGTAAAGACTTGGTTCCCTTAATTTTTCACTTGTAAGTTGAGCCTTTTAGCATCCTAATCACTCTGGTGTAATTTTACACTCTTTGCTATTACTTTCAACTCAGTGACAGATTTAAAATAACCTTTGTTCTGAAGATCCCTTATAGAGGCAATGCATCTTGCCTGGTAACTTCTGTTTTGTTCCATTAACCTTGCTATTTCTTTGCATAATGTGTTTTTGAAAACTGCAGTTTCTATCATGATTTAAAAGATCCGTTTGAATGGAGAGAAGACACGTGCACACTCGAGTTACAGTCACGCACTGTATAACTATTTCAAGCTTCCTCCTGATGGCTCTCACTTATTGCAGCAGGTTTTAGGAGACTAGCTGAGATGCATAGGCTCTTTAAAGCTGTCCTTTACTTAAAGGATATTATGGGGACTGTGCATCAGTGGGGATGTTGAACTCTGTAAGTGAAACACACCTCTCTGGTAGTGCTATTTGTGTAACACTTTCTTTTAAAAACTGGACTCTGATACAGGGTTCTGGCCACCTTATTTATGATACTGTCCTTGAACCTCTATGTTTTGTGTCCCTGATACTGATGCACTGCTGTCATGCTTCTTGCCAAACATACCACTTTGTCCTTAAAAAAAAAAAAAAAAAAAAGGATTAAAGGGGAATCTTGAGGAAGTTTGGCATATGAAGGAATCACTGTGCTAAAAGCTAGGGTGAGAATTTGTCCTGTCTGCTCTACCACAGTAACTCCTTTGTACACATTTACTAACAGACTAAATGTATAGAAATGCAAATGACTCACCCCTCAGGAAAGGAAGGAAAGATTTTTTGTTTCCTATGGGATAAAAACATAGGTAGGGTGATGCAATGCAACCGAATTCCTGATGTGCTGCAAGTTCACATTCTGCTTATAGAAATGTATTGTCTCTCTTCTGATGGCTGTAAATCCTTCCCCTCAAAACAAGTAAAGAGAAATACCATATGTGTTTTGCAGCATCTAATGCTTTCTGCAGGGTGTCCTTGTTGATCTAATACCAGCTGTCAAAAATGAGGGGGGAATGGCTAGTAAAGAACCTGTAAAAGAAGGGTGAGGAAGATGCTTGTATTTGAAGTACTGATATATGTCCTATTGGTGTGTGGCAGCTCAGTGTGAGCACTGTCTGGTACAATGGAGTGTAACTCTTCCACCTCTTGCCCCTTTTGCTTTTTCAGGGCACGGGAGAGATGTCATCTCTGCCAAACAAGTGCAGATGCAGCAGCTGCAAGGAACCGTTTTATAGAGAGGATCCAGACAACTGTATCCTTTCTCAGCTCACCGCCCCCTTCCACAAGCACGTGGTACGGTACAGCAGGCACCGGGTGCAATCCCTCTGCAGCGTGCTCCCATCTGGAGAGAGTTATGCCTCCAATAACAGGAGTTCAAGCTGGGTCTCTAGGAAATGTTTTTTTTCATAGTGCAGCTCTTGAGCAGTCATAAAACTTTTGATGCAGACAAACAAGGCCACGAGGCAAATATGCCATACACAGCTGTGCTGTCCTCGCCTTCCCCCTGCAATGCCACTTCACGGGCTGCTTACCCTCTGCCTCTGCCCCTGATTCCAGCTAGCCTGGCCCAAGGCTTGGCGTAGTGCATAGAGCTGGTGGTGTGAAACCTTCCTTAAGCTGCTGCTGCTTGAGTTTTGTTCACCAATGCCGGCCTTCAGTCCTGCAGAGATAGAGGAGGAATTAAGGGTCCTCCGGGATGTCCCCTCCCTTCTGAGCCAGGCTGCGGAAGCTGAGCCTGCAGGTGAGAAGGAAAAAAAGGGGGGTGGAGGGGGCAGAAGGTGGAATAAGGATGACTTCAGTGGGGTCCATTTCCACGTATATTATGTTCTTGGCACGTGCTGGACATGAGGGACAGGAGCATTCTCTGCCTAAAATGAGGGCTGGTGAACCCAAGGCCCCTCTAGAAACTGGTATTCAGCGGGGAATGCTTCAGTATGCTCATGCCTGCTGGTTTTCCTCTGCTTCTCTTCTAGACCATCCCACTCTGCAAAGAGAGTATGAAAGCCTTCTAACCTTGGAGGGTTTGCAAACCACAGTTTCCCAGTGCCTGCATAAGCTGCAGCTTCTGCGAGCAGGTGAGCCAGTCCCTGTTTTTGTAGTCAGGTATGAATGTGGCCAGCTATGCTTGAACAGTAGTTTGCCATCTGTGCGCAGAATGCGGTGGACCAACATAATTTTTCTCCTGGCCATCTTTAATGGTCATGTAGCATGTAAAATTCTCTGGTGGCAAACAAAGCCATGGTGTCTGTTTGCCACCCATCTGTGTTCAGGAGAGGCTTGGGACTTTTAACTGCCACAATTCAGGAGTGCTGGTGAGGGAGCTGTTGAGAGATGGGGGAGTCTGCATACCGTAGCTTGAGATGTCCCGATTGTGCCGTGTGTCAGGAGCTTGCTTAGACTAATACAATGTCATTAGTTATTCATTTCTAGGAACAGTAAGTAGATCACAAATTCGGCAAGTACAGATTTAACTTGTATATTCCTGCCTCTTGCCAATTCTTCCACCCTGGCAGCTGTGGAGTCCCAGATGAGGCTGCGCCCAGACTGCACTGGGGACCTAAGAAGCTGCTCTCCAGCCTGTGTTCCTCCCACGGGACAGACATGTGACAGTGCAGGCATGCTGGCTATGCCTCTTCTTTGTTACTCCAGCTTCCAGGAGCTGAGGGACCTGTTTGCCTTGAAGCTGCAAGTGTCAGTGCTGCACCAAGAAATTGCCTTACAAAAGGTGAGTCTTTAAAGGTGTTAGTGCTCCTGGAGTAGGGAAAGAAAAGGGGAATTGTGGGGCAATGGCTGGCGTAAGGGGTCTTGATGGAGGAGCAGCAGCCCAGCAAGCTCTCCCAGTGATGTTTCTATGTTTATGCCTTGTTCCAAGTCCTATTAGTGCCTTGCTTTGTAGATGAATGGACTTACTTTTTTTTGTTAAGGCCAGAGCAGAGGCCTTTAAATATCTGACCCTCTCCTGATAAGATTTTTTTTTTTTAGCTACTCTGAAAGAGTTTGGCAGTGGAGGATGTTGTTGGTAATGCCTGAAGACCCCTTTTGGCAGCCCTTTACAGTCCCATTAGGGTACACACTCTGTCATTCTCTCCTGCGTGACCTCCAGCTAGTGAACTCCTCTGCTGTCTGTTCCTTTCCTTCTAAATTTCAAACCACTGTGTGCTGATCTTGACCTTACTGTTCTGAGACTGCCTGTAAGAACACGGTAGGAGGTCAGTCTCTCCCCCAGCCTGAGCAGAGTGCTTGCTGCACAGGGATCATTTGTTCTTCTCAACCAACAGCAGCAAAGGACAGAGAAGATCTGTGAAATCACATCTACTCTTTTGATCTAACCTTTGGCGTTGATCTGAATGATAGAGGCTTTGGAAAAGCCATTTTTTTGTAAGCCAGGGAAGAGTTATTCATAACTGGCAGCACTCCTCCCTCTGGCTGAAGATAGATTGCTGCTTGTCTTCAAATGGGACTTTAGTGCTATAATAATAATCCTGAATTATGGGTTGTGAGGTTTTTTATTTTTATCTGCCCAAAATGAAGTAGTGACCGAAACCTGCTGCCTGATGCTTCGTTGACTGACTTAATTTCCTCTGCACATGTATCTAAGTAGGTGCTTTCTGCTGGGTGAGCTCTGAGTATCTGAAGCAGCTCTGTGCAGAGTGTGCAAGATAAGTGACATTCTTGGGACAGGTGACGTGGATGGACTTGGTACAAGATAAATACTCTGGGAAAGGATGTACATATTTCTGGGACAAGCCTGTCCATTGCCTTTCCATGGAGAAATGCCAAGAATCATAGAAAGTCCTGGTAGCTCTCAGCCTGTCTTTGATGGTGAAGGCCTGTTTCCTCTATTCTTAAGCATCAGGAGCAGACCAGGCAGATGGAAAAGAGAAGGGGCTCCCGCTTAGGAAGTGGAGCAGTGTAGGGCTCCTTCATGTGCCAACTTTCACCTTCGGTACCTTTCATGTCTGCAGCTCTTAACTGTTCCCAGAGATTAGCAACTGTGTCCTGTTTCCCTGTCCCTGCGCAGAGATTTATGGAGAAGAGGAAAGGGAACCCCCTGCAGATGCCCTGTACTCTATTCTGGTTGGATCTTCCTTTGTTTCCACTGCTGAAAAATACTTTGAGGGAGGTGACTGACACATGCAGTTGATTGTCCACTCTTCTCCAGGGAAGGCAGTGTGTACAGTAGGCTGTGTGGGTTTTTAATGTGCAGACTGCTCAGACTTCATTAGCTGGTGCCAGCTGGGGGGGGGGTGGTAGAAAATCCCAGGCAAAATTTCTGAGCATTAATTCAGGAGTGGGGCACTAAAGGCTAACTTTTGTCCTTCGATTGGAAGTTCACCTAGGCTTGAGTTTTCAGTCACAGTCATAATCCCAGAGTTTTGTGCCGTTGATTATGCTGTGGTAGGCTAGTGGGTTGTTTGAGAGCATGGACTGACATCACGAGCTAGGCTTAATAAACCGGAGGCCAGGTTGGGGAATGTTGGACAGCTTTTGCGTCCCCTGTAGCCTGTGCTGTGGGGGGGGGTGTGCAGCTTTGTTCTGTTTGAGCTGGATGGAGTTGGCCACTTGCCCATCTGTCTTGGATTAATGTGGCTCAACTGGGAGGTGACAGGAACAGTCATAAGTGAAGGGTTGAACTTACCATTGGGTAAGTAAGCGCTTCACTGTGTGGTTGCAGAGCTCGTGAATCAACTTCAGCTTCTCGCACAATGCTGATCTCATCCCAGCACTGGGCCATCTCTGCAACAGAGGAAAAGCATTACCGTTTATCTTACTGCTCTGGGAACGCTGGGTGGCTGCTGGTGTACTTCATGAGCAGAGGATGAACAACTCTGCCTTTGTTAAATATGACAAAAGAAAGCATCTGTCTATCAATTAGCATGTTATTAGTCATACTGCTCTGGTTAGATTTCACTTATTATGCAGCCACTTCACTTCATGGAATCTTAAAAGTGTGTGCTGGCTCTGGTGACGTGTCTTCTTTGCTCCTGCCCAGGTCATGATGGCAGAACTCCTGCCTGTCCTGGATTCCAGGCTCTACCCGGAGGCCTCTGCAGCTCAGCTGTATCGGGCGATTTACACACAGCTCTGTGAAGGAGGCAAGCGATTCCCTGTGCTGGTGAGAGATGAGCTGGCAGACTGATCCGGTGGGAACCTGCTACTTGCCATTCACATAACCAGAGACAGTTTTAAGCAATAAATCTTTTCTATTAACTTTTTTTACTCTGCCTGTTTGTCCATCTACATTTCAGGTGGGGTTTTTATGTTCTCTCTTTTCTTTTATATCACTTTTATGACCTGCTAACTCTGAGGTTTTGTGAAGCCCTTTCAGGGCTTCGTGGACACTGGTTTTGCCTTTTCTTCCAAGGTGTGTGTCTCTGACTAGCTCTAGATTCTTGACTGCCTCAGTCGTGACACCGGGCTCCTATATGCAGGCAGTGTAGCAGACAATGAAACGTGATGATCTTAAAGGTCTTTTCCAACCTAAATGATTCTATGATTTATACTGATGAGATACCCACAGTACGGTGGGGCACAGCCTTCCAGCATCTGAAAATCCAGAGAACCTGAGCTGCTGCTTCCCTATTACTCTGTTCACCAATTGGCATATAACCAGCATTATAGTAGTCACTGTCTAATATTCACTGACTAACAGTGTTTTCGATGTCTTCATCCACGGCAGCCCAGGCCACATGCAGTAGTGCCTCTTGTGGAACTACTCATTTGCACGTACCTGCTCTGAGCTGAGCTGATGCCTGGACTGCGGTGCAGCTGGAGCAGTCCCTTCTCATCAGCCTGTCAGTCACATCGCTGCTCAGTTCAGGGCCCCTTCAGGCAGCTTCACGACTTGCCAGGCTCTTTTGTAAGGACTTACACCTAGCCTACAACTGAAATACTTTTGCTACGTCATCTTATCTGGTGATTGTGCTTCAGGCAGCAGTCTAAGAAGAGTTGGGCTATCTGCACTTGAGAGATGTCAGGGAATGCAGCTGCGGCAGGAGGGAGCTGATAAAGCAGCCCGGTAGATGGCACTCGGCCCTTTGCGTTACTGCTGAACCTGTGCTGGTAGCTGCTGGAGGAGCAGTCTTCCAGAGGGAATAATGCAATATCCTGCCTGGCTATGGAAGACAGATTCTGTGGCAATTCTGACCTTGTCACCATGGGAAAATTCCAGCTTCAGTTCCTTCTGCTTCTTAGGTTTTTGCTTGTAATCCCCAAATCCCCTGGTATTCCTATGTATCAATTAAAGCAATGCTTTAGAGTCATGTGGAATACCTCTGCTTGTGAGCACTTTGAAGTCTATTTAGGGAAGGGCCACTGTGTACCACTGCAGCATTTTTACTGCTTATTACAGTTTGACTTGCACCATGTCTCTTAGCTGGACTAGGACTGTTTGCTTGGGGGGGATTTAGCTCTTAGCAGTGCTGACAGTGGTCATCATTTTTTCTTTCTGGGTTGGTGGTTTTTTTTTTAGTGTTGTGTTTTGTGTTGGTTTTTTTCCCCAAGGCCAGAGTTAGTTGTCTGTCTCTTCTGTATGTTTGACCCTTTCTGACATGCAGAATTCACTGAAAATCATCCAAACGATAGATGAAAATCAGCACCTCTTACTTTTAGGGTTTTTTTTTTAATTGCATTGCATGCGGTTCTTTGTAGATGGTATTTGATTTCCCATGGAGTCCGCAGGGCAGGAGTTTATTACCTTCTTCCCTGCTGCAGCGTGCAGAGGAGTCCTGTGTGATTTACATCTGCATGTCTACAGGGGAAACCATGCTGTGGTCAACAGCACTGGAGGATTGCAAGGTATTGATTAAAGGGCTGCTCATAGGAGCAAACACTGCATCCTAAATTAACGTGGTCGTATGCCATGGGCATTAACATCTGCATGTTTGAATTTTAGAGATGACATTTGGTATTGTTAATTATCGTGCTGTTATCCATAACTTGTGTCTGTAAGCACTGCATGAGTCATGGAGCATCTGCTGCTTTGCGCAGAGCAGTCCAGTGTAAATTGGCAGTAACTTCACTGCCACAGCAAGGACTGCATAGGTGTGAAAGGACTGCGAGAAAGAGACTGAGCCCACAAAAATGGGTTCGCAGGGCTTGTTACAAGCTCAAAAGGCAAGCTGACGCTGTAGGAAGGGTGCAGAAGAGGAGCACAGCTCCCAGCGGGTTGACTGGCAGGTAGCTGGGTTGTTGTGTGCCTCTGGGTGCAGTGTGGTTTTATTACTCTTCCTACACCGTGTGAGAGATTTTATAATTTTCATAAATGTGTAAGACTTTAAATCACTTGAATGACTCACTTTTTCAAATGAATCTTGTGCTATAGCAGCAAAGATAAAGATTCAATAGCAACTTAACTCAGTGGTTGGGGGGGTCTTTTTCATTATAAAATGTGCCGTTGTTACAGAAGGAAATTATGCTGGTACCTGAAACTGAGACGAGGAGAAAAGAAAGACAAAAGGTAGTATTTGTGATGCCAGGGGATAGTATTACAAAATACAGGAAATGGGCAGTATATTTGGAAAGTGATAGATGATACCAGTGTTGTGCAGACATGAGCTGAGACAAAGCACGGTGAGGGTCAGGGAGGATTAGCAGCTCTTATTCCTCCTTTTTCCTCTACAGTAGAGTCTTAAAAGGTTTTTGTCTTTTCACTACTGAAGGATGTGAAGCTGGATCCCTGGGAAGAGACAGGGTTTTTCTTATTTTCTTTCCAGAATCTGTGACTTTAAGCATTTCCAACTGCTGCGGTTTGTCTCTTCCACCCGCTTCCTTCTTTCCTTCCCCTCTGCAACTTCTCCACTTTTTTTGTTTCTGCAAATACGATTGACCACTGGGAAGACATAGGCAGTGCTGCTGTTAGTGCACACTGCAATCAGTAGACCCTCTTACAGGATTTCATGCGCACTAGTCATCTTTGGTTAGTTCTGGATGTTCATCATGTTGAAACCTTCAAGGGGTTTATCCTGCCCATGTTCTCAGATATGCCACAAGTGCTTGCTACCGCTCCCTCCTTGGGAGATACAGCATGTAGAGACTAAACAGTGTGGCTTTAGGGATACTCTTTGTCTGAAAGAGAAACAATTTGAGTCCTGGTAAGAAAGAAGGCACATCTCGCCAAGAGTGGTGTGGAGGAATGTCCTGCCTCTTCCAACCTTTTTGAGGGGGTCTAGCAGTGTGTGAGCAGTGGTGGAGCATGACTACCTGTGCCCTGCTGAAATGATTGCATATATGGCACGAGCCACAGGGTCCCACCCCTGGGGCAAGGGCAGGAAGGACTCCCCAGCCACCCAGGCCAGGAGCACAGGTTGTGGTTTGGAGAGGCAAAACCAGATGAACTGTATGAGGGATAAGGGAATCTTGTCAATAAACAGTTCAAGATGGTAAGTGTTGAACTGGGGGGAAAACTCCCAGCTCTCCCTGTAGATGACAAATTTGCTGTCAGTGTTATTCTCCAGATGAGCTTTTTGTGAGCTCCACAGAGCAGGTTACTTAATTAAAACACTGTGTGTAGTCAAGTCTGAAGCATGAACACCTGAATCAGCAACTTGTCGGGCAGTGTGCACTGTCACGCCAGTCGAGGGTTTCTAGAAAAAGCAATGGTGCTGTAAAGTGCTGAGACAGAAAGCTTGTATTGTAGTACAAGTATTGCAGGGAGCTATATGTCTTCCACACACATCTCTCTTCCCCGCCGCAATCTATCTCTTCCTGAGTTACAGAATTCAGCATGAGCTTGGGATTTCCAGCTGAAGCTTTGCTGAGAAATTTTGTCTGCTTCTGATAAATCTGAAAGTAATGTTGTTGGGTTACATGTGAGTGCAAACCATGCCGAGGATGCTGAATGTGGGTAATGCAGGATGCATAGCGCTCCTCCGGACTGTCCCAGGGTGTCTAATTCTCAGTATACTGTAAGCAATGAGTTGGAATTGCTTGAATAGCCTTGTAAAAGGCAGGAGAAGGGACCAACACAGATTTTTTTTTGTAGGAAGGCAGCCAGATCACAGCTGCACGTTTCCAGTCCCGAGTCCTGTCACCAGGTGGGGTCACTGGGATGCTGGAGCAGATGATGGATCTGACACCAGGGGCTCTTCACTTTTTATCTGTCAAATGGAGATTGATATTATTTACTTGCTCGTTAGCTTGATTTTGCCACATCTGTGCTCTCTGGAGCAAGGGCTCTTGTGGTTTTGTTTTTGTTTGGGTTGGGTTGTTTTTTTAAGCATATACACTGAGAGTGGCACAGTTGATGTCTGGTTTCAATGGAAGCTTCCTAGTCCTCCTTCACTTCCATTAAAAACAACCTCACAAAACAAAAACCCTAATCATGACTCAATCCAACATGAAAACAATTCATTAAATAGGTATTAAAATTTCTATTATCCACCATGCAGATCGAATACTATTTTTGTAACAACAAAACCACCATCCAGAAGAAAAGATCTATCATCTTGTTTGTAACTTGTGAAGAAAGCAGGGCTTTAGCATTGTAATCAAGAAAAATCTATTTCTTGCTAATTAATCTGAGCCCAGTTAGAAAGAAGAGGGCAGGAAGCAGTGTGTCACGTATGCCAGGGTATAAAGAGCTGGTAACGGGAGGGGAAAAAAAAATTAAAAGCGAATTTTGAACTGTAATTTTGGAAGGCAAAAAATTACAGCAGTGGGCTATTTAGGCAAGCAAACGGAGATGTCTGACTTATTTTTAGACAGAACAAGAAAGATAATCAGTGGATCTGGAGTTCGGATAGGAAAAAGCAGATAGAAGCAAGCTCTGAGTCAGTGGAGGAGACTGACCCTGGAGAAAAGCCTGTCTGAAACCTTCCCTCCTGGTTTCTAAGAACATGGTTGTGCTAACACCTGCTGATTAGGCTTTTTCTTTCAACCCTTGTATGTTATAGTGGGAAACAATTTATTAATCTCATTTTATCTCCAGTTTAAGAAGAAAACAAGGGACACAAAGTGCATGTTCAGGTCAGTAAGACTTCAACATGGGGTTGCTTTATGCACTGCAAATGAAGTTGCATTGTAAATTACGTTGCACTGCACCTTTGTAGCACCTCATCATCCTTTTTGCCCCATTAAAACAATAGCACTGCATCTGTTGATGCAGCTGGCACAGCCTTGTAGCTTTGGAATTTGGAAAAGTGCATTATCTGAGGATCTTAACCTTTGGGGTTTTTTTCCTGCTTCAGGTTCTAAATTTCAGAATATAGAACACTTTTTTCTCTTTTGAGATGAAGTCTCTTATAGGACGTGTTAGCAGTAAATCTTGCTTTTGAAATTGTTGGGCAGCTCAGTGCCGTCATGCGAGGCGATGGGCATCTGCAGTTCTTACTGCCTTCAGGAGGAATTGAGTATTTGGTACCATCCAGACACAAGAACACACATAATGAGAGAGCACAAGAATGATAATTCTAAAACAAAACAAAAGAAACCCAAACAAAAAACTACCTTTAAAAAAAATTAATGAAACCATAAATAGTCTACAGTGCTTTAATTATGATTGTGCGCTAGCTGCGTAATGGGACAGAATTCAAATTACTAGATCCAGGGGTGAATCGGGCGTAGTATTTTTTTTATATTTTAACAAGTTTGGGCATATAAATTTAAACATAACCATGTGTTTCTGTGAGCCTGGAAGGCTCGCTTTTAGTGTCATTAGGAAATCTGGGGTGTTTGGCAAAATCCTTGCAACTATTATCAATCTTAACTACCCGGTTTTGTCTAGTATTAAATAGTGTTTGTCAGGACCCTTCACTGGCTGTTCTGGAGTCTTCTCCTTGAGGGTGACAAGCTCTCTGCAGCGATTGTGTTGTCCTTGCAAAAGCAAACCCACCAGATTTAATGAACGAACCATGAATGATTTGAATCGTGTATGACTACGTCTCCCTTCCTCCTAGCAGCGCGAGTGCTACAGTCTCCATTTGCAGAGAGTAGTTCAGAGTTTTGCTTAAGACAATGCAAATGGCATTATTTTGTCATTTGTTGGGGTTTTTTTAAAAAAAACACTAATTACAGTAAAATAGCTTATTCTAATGCCCTAGGTGTATTTCTTATCTGTGAGCCTTAAAATTAGTCTGTATGACCGATGAGTCAGACTAAGCTCTGCTGGTGCCTTGTCCAGCTCTTGGAGCAGCACCTGCTCAAGGCTGGCCATGCATGAGTATCTGGAGCATCTTCTTCGGGGGCAGAGGACATCAACAAAGTTGCTGTGGATCAGCTTTTCTCCTAGTTAGCAGTTTTTTCCTGTTTCTGTGTTCTCAATATTGTTTGTGTTGAGTATCTGCTGTGGTCTAATGTGGGGTAGTCAGCTGATGGGTGATGGGAGAGGAGCAGCAGAAGGCACGAAGGGAGGTCTGTACGTGCTCAGCCTGCACCAACATTGCACAGTGCTGGGAAAGAACGTAGCTACTGCCGGGTGGATGATATAATAATTCTTTTCCATCTGCTCCTATCTATATTTGAATCCACAGGAAAGCATCCTTCTTGTAAGACACGTGAATCTCTAATTTCAAAAGCCATCCCTGTTTCGGAAGTTCCTTTGGCAGGCTGGCGCTGGTTTTCCCCGCCTGTGCTGAGCAGTCGGTGCTGGGAGATGCTCCAGTGGGGCTCACCACGCAGTATAATGACACGGACCCAAAATAGCAGGGCGATGTCACCTAGCAACTTGTCACTGTTGCAGAAGTCTTTGTTGGAGTGGATCAAGGTGACACTTTGCTGCTATTTTCAGTCCCACACTTCCTGATGGCTGTTGCCGCTTTATTCCCCCACTTTATTTTTTTTTTTTTTCCTTTTGCTGAATCATAGATCTGGAAAATGCTTTTAAAGTCACCAGAATCCAAGATTGTGCCTCCCAGTTTATTTTGCTGCCTATTTTCCAGTTTTACACGGCACACAGCAATTTAAAATGGACTATGAGAGGCCACCTGTGCTTCCTTAATGAACCTTTCCTGCTGCGTGAGGAGTTTCTTCCCCACTCTTTATCTTAAAATTAACGGAGCTGCTCAAAACTTAGTGCTGTCTTTGCCGGGGTTGTTTCTGCAGCCAGGTGCAGCCACGGTGTGATGGCAAGCCCTGAGCAACTGTGCACGTGCGGCTGCATCCCCCAGCACTGCCGCTGCCTCCAGCAAATCCAGATGTCACTGCTTCCTCTCTGGTGTAATTTCTACCTCCCTCCGAGGTTGCAGCACTAAGAGCCAGCCCTCCATATTTAGGTAGCTTTTGTCAGTCCATGGAATGGGAATGACATATGGGCATATTCAATGGCTATATTTAATGACTATATTAAAACTGATGAAGTTGTAGTCGAGAGCTCAGAAAAAGCCACAGTCCCAGGTTGCAGCTGCAATTTGGACCATCTGTGGCAATGGGCTACGTGGTTATTGATGCCATGTTCTCCTGCTCTGATTTCACTCCAACTCTTCAATGCAATCAGTTTGTTTATCCTGGGGCATAGTTGTGCAATAAACAGTTATTCAGTATTTCTTGCCCTAGTCTTAATCTAGTGTGTGGCTCTTGCATGAACTGTACCATACCAGCCAAATAAAGGCAGAATTATTAATTTCCTCACAAAGCCACAGGGGAAAAAAAAGTGTGGGGATGCCTTAGTTCTTACAAACTGCTGTGGCTTTTGTTTGGTGTTTTGTTGGGTTTTTTTGTTGTGGTTTTTTTTAATAGTGCCCTGTGTGATAAGTCAATGCATGTGGTCTGTTGGTATTTAGTTTTTAAACAAGTGAGGGTCACTTGTTCAGAGCACACTTCTCACGGACTTCAGGGCTGCCATTTGCTGGATTTCTACAACTCAGACCCCAGGATATTGATCTGTGTGTCCTGAAAATGAGAAACGAGGTGGGCACGTGTGAGTAGTATTTCTTTGACTAGTGCAGGGATATATATGGATTGTATAACAGAGATTATCTTTGCCCAAAGGTGTTATTTGCCCTGAGATATGTTGTTTTCTGTTCTTGTGTTTCCAGGCCCATTGCCTTCTAGTTTCTGGAAAAAATAAGGCATATTTCCTTCACCTACAAACCCTTTCTTCTACACAGTCATAGTAGCTCCAGGACATAGGCGTAGGGTATCCTGAGCGCAGCAGGACCTGTACTGAGCAGCTGGCATGCGCGGAGGTGATGGGCTATGCGTGGTGAAGCCATAAGCAGAGCAAGCGGGGTGTGGGTGTCTCTGCATCCTGGCCCTGTGTTCTTTATTTTAGCATTTCCGTGTGGTCTCCAAATTATTTTTGGCTCTCTGGTTTGGGTCTCTGGTTATCCATGCAATTATGGACCCACACGATAAAATGCCTTCCTCCTGCCCGTGCACTGGGCACTGAGTGCCAGGGGACATGGATCGCCTCCCGCACCTTGCTCCTCCTGGGCTTCCCTGGTGGTGGTCAGTATCATATTTGATTCTGAGCTTTCTTACTTCAAAAATGGAGTAATTAATCTGTTTTAGAGAGATCCTGGGTTCCTTATCCTTTCTCACTTCAGCTCTGTTTCCCTCCTAGGAATCTGGATTTCTTGCTCAAAATGCAAGCTTTCCGTTGCCCACCAAAGCCATTAACCCTCTCTGCTCTTTTTCTCTTCCTCTTAAACAGAAGTTGATGTTTCCAGGTTGTTTTTCTTTCCTTCCCGCAGCTCTTTGCTGCAGTCCTGAGAGCCAGGCTCCAGAGCCTCTCCCCAGTCAGAGGGCACTGCAGCCCAGCTCTGGGCAGCATCCCCACTGCAGGGAGAGCTCCCGCTGCCCCATCCATCACCCGGACAGGTCAGCACAGTCCTGGGGGGCGGGGGGGGGAGGGTGTGTGTAGGGGGGTGTCATCCATCTCAGCTCCTGCAATGTGACTCATCCAGTCCCAGCTGCACTTTTCTCTCCTCCTGTGGGAAGAGGGAGGAGGACGCACACGAGTCTCTATTTCTGCTATGAAAATTACACCCTTAACGTTAGTCGCAGAAGAAGGAGCGTGGAGGGAAGGAGCTGAGAGCCCGGGTGGACGAGCCCGTCAGTCCCACTGAGGTGGGGAAATTCAGTGCCCCAAAAAAATGAGCTCACACCATGCAGCCCAACCTGAGGCCTCTTCCTCTCTCCCTTAGCACATTTGTGAGTTTTGTAGAAACCCACTGCAAAATAAGAGAAAGACTTGCCTGAATTTGGCCTCTTTGAATGGAGAAGGGTAAGCTCATCCAGCTGCTTCCTACCCATGAGTACGAAAAGTTTCCTGGAGGTGACCCTGTCCCAGCCCCAACCCTGTGCAGAGCTGTCCTGGTCCTGCTAAGGCTTTTTGCTTTTCCTTTCAAACCCGGGGCAAAGCCAGCGTGGCTCCGTGATGTACAGCCTTTGTAACTCTGCTATCTGCTGTTTTAGTACTTAAAGAACAAATGTCTTTTAAACCACCTCTGGAGTTTTAGAGGGTCCTCGGTCAGACATGCAGGCAGCACTGCCTGCTGCTTCTTTGGAAGCGCTATCTGGTGAGCTACGTCTCGGTGTATATATGGAGGAGTTTGATATATGCATGTATACATGCGTGTGTGTGTACATATGTATGTTTTACTCCTGTATAATTTTAAGCAGCTGTTAACACAGTAGCGGGTGCAATGGTTTGTACCAATGCTGGAGCTGCACAGGGTTGCTACAGCGGGATCACATCAGTGTTGCTGAGTCAAATATTAGAATTCATCACAGATCAGAACCTGAGACATGTTAAAATGTCGTGTTTTTCTAACCAGTTGGAGCTCGTTTTGTCACCTGCTTTTTCAAGGCCAGTCGCTCCTCTTCAGCACCACTTAAAAAACGTGTACAGTTGTCGGTCCACCAACACTGTCATGTTTTAACAGAAGCCAAGAGTCCTTCCCAACCTGATGAGCGGAGGCTGGAGGGGTGGGGATGCTGTTGCGGGAAGGACCAGCTAGGGCAGGCTGAGTTGGCAGCAGCGTCCTCGTGGGGGGGCTAGAGCTGTATTTAGGGGTGTCATCGCGTCACCGGCTTCTTGAGAAGCAGTTTGGAAAGTGGCCCATTGCCAGGCTTGTCACTGGGGTATTTTCTTCCAGACCCTGCTCTCAGCAGCAGCTGGACTATTTTAGCTGAAATTTTCTTGAAGGGTTCAGCTTCGGGTAATACTCAGCACAGAAGATTCAAGTTTAACAAAGCTCCACAGAACTGAAGGCAGAGCTTGTAAGGGGAAGTACCAGCCTTAAGAAGGCAGGGTTTGGCCCTTGCTGCTCAAAGGGCATTGACTGGTGGGGTCGTGCTGCTCTTCTTCCCCTCTAACGAGCAATTGGGAGAATAAATAATGAAACTTCTCAGTTTGCAGAGCACCACGTGCTGCACATCTGACTTATCTGTAGTTATTTTCCCAGCGCTGTTTATGTGCATAGCTAGAGCCTCTGTGCTGAGGTCCCCAGTGTCCTGCAGCTGCCTGTCTCAGGCAATACTGCAGGAGCACAAAGCCTCCCTGAAATTTGGGAATTCACCTGATACCTGATCAACCTCCACCTTTGTTACTTGCAGATGTTATGTAAGAAACTAGAGGGAAGGAGAGATCTCGGGGCTCTTGCAGACCCAGCCACCCCCCTTGTCACGTGGACAAACCTAACGCAGCTTTCCAGACCAAGCCTGGAGAGGGGCAAAGGCTGATTCAAAACAGCTTTATTCTCCCTCTTCACTGCAGTGGGATGATTTCCACTGGGATGGTATAGGCAAGAGCAGTGCCTACAAAAGGGAGGATAACGTCCTGTGTCAGGACTAATGCCCAAACCTCCCCTTTCCCGAGTTAATCCAGGGGCTTCTCCATCTTCTCACCTTCCTGCAGAGCCGCCCTCTCGCTGCACAGCTCCACTTCTGCTACAGTGTGAATTTTCTCCCTTATTTTTGGCTTCCTCTCAGTTGATGCAGAAACGCAGCTGGGCCCCATCAGCTCAGGGGAAGCTCTGACCTGGGAAAGGCTCCAGGTCTCTTACGTATGCTGTGATAGCTCATTCCTTTCCTCCTTCCTTCAGGAAAACCAATTAAAAAAAACAGTGCAGGAGAAGTGCATGGAGATGGGAGCTGTTTGTGCCAGCTCCAGTCTCGGTGTCTCCCTGATCCACTCATGGGAAAGGTGGCACAAAAAGGTTTTGCTCACAAAAATAAGTCTCTCCTGGCGGTCAGAGCTGTGTGGGAGGCTGCTGTGCTCAACCCTCTCCATCCCTTCCTCCTCTTCCTCCTCCTCCCTGCCCAGGAGCCCTGGGCAGCCGCTGCGCCGGGCGGCGTCGCTGGGCTCTGCTGTGCTTTGCCACGTGCTGTGGCCGCTGTTGCAAGTGTGTGATCCTGTGCTGGAGCAGGCTGCAGAGCCAGCGTTACCTACCTGAACGTAATATAGCTGTTTAAAAATAATTAACCTTGATATTCAAGATTTGGGCACTGCAGGGAAAGGAAGTAGGGAGTGCTGTACCCGAGGGGCCATGGTGGGTACGGTGTCGGTTCCTGGAGCCTGGCCCGGCAGCACACGCTGGCTCGCCTTCCTGGGCGAGCTGTCCTTCCTGTGGCTCTGCTGGTCCTCTCCTGGGACCAGCTGCCTTTCAGCGTCCTGCCCTCCTGGCTCTTACCCTGCCGCTGCCTTGCCTGGATAGCGATCATCTCAAATCCCAAATCCTCCTTCACCTCTGCTCCAGGTCCCCTGACTGGTCACCCCATGTGCCCCCAGTGCCACCCCCAGCATTATCCCACCACCCCAGTGAGTCTCAGCCTCGACCCTTCTCCAGTCTAATCAGCATCTCTGGTCGATGGGCTGCCGGCAAGGGTCCCCCAAGCCCTGTGCCAGGGAACAAAGCTGGCAGAGGGTGACACAGGGAGAAAGAGCAACTTGGAAGGAGGTGATGGCATTGGTGACGTGTGAGGAGATGGTGAAGGGGCTCTGTGGAGCGGCTGAAAGTCCCGCTGCCCGTTCCTTCAGGGTTTCACTGCCTGTGGGGCTGCCTGAAGTGGTATTTGCAGCAGCGTAGCCCTGGGTGGGCTGCGGGGAACTGGGGGTGGTGGGCAGCCGGGCCAGCTCCCCTGCCCCAGCACTGCCTGGCCAGGGACCGGGCTGGCAAAAGCAGATGCAAACGTCCCAAGAGCGATCGCAGCTGGGCTGCAGGCAGCTGCCTGCCCAGAGCCCGAAACAGTTAACAGGCAGCAAGGCTGAGCCGGTCCTCCCACCGGCATGAGATCACTGCTGCCACCGCCAATCCTTGCTCCGTCTGGCAGCAAAAGAGCCGGGAGCCAAAGCTGGGAGCGAGAGCAGCAGCGACAGCCGAGATCCCGGCCCGTCTGCGCCGAGGCACCCTGAGCCGCCGGACGAAGCCGACCATGTAGGATCTGGCCTCTTCCCTCCATCACTGGCACGGCAGAGGCCTGTGGCAGGACAGCGACCTGCGTCCAACCTGCCCGCACTTTGCGCTGGTTGTTCCTGGGTTTTCTTGCCAACATGATGGGCTGCAAGTCCAACTCACTCACTTGCCTGCAGGGAGGAAAACCAGGGCTGCCGCTGGCCGCAGCCACCGACTCCACCGCTACGCTCAACAAGCTGGCCCTGGCCACAGGCGGGACTGAGAAATCCTGGTACCGCTGCATCTTCCCCTTCGGCATTGTCTCCGTGGTCATCGGCATAGCAGCGACGTGCATCACCTTCACCATCAATGGCCCACAAATGGACATCGCTAAGGTGGTCTCGGTGGCCACCTTGATCTTCGGGGTGGGCCTGCTGGTGGCCGCCTACGTATGCTGGCGGGCCAAGCGGGAGAGGCAGCGGAAGAGGCAGCGTCAGGAGCCCATCTCCTTAGAGCAGGGAGCCCTATGACCTGGGCTGGGGTCAGAGGCTCAGCTCCACCTGGAGCCCCCTGCTTAGACACCCCCCTCTGCCCGGTGCCCCACGGTAGAGTGGTGACAGCACCGGCTTTGTCGCACCTGAGAAGGTCCGGACCCTGCCCAAGGTCAGCTTGCTGTCATTCTCCACCCCGTCGAGCCATGCCGCCGCCAGCACCCGGCCATCCCTGCTCCCGTCAGAGGGTAGGGGCAGCCCCCGGCCACGTGGGAGGCTCCATCCCACCAGCCTGCCTGGGACTGGCACAGAAAGAGCCCGGAGAGTGGCCCAAGGAGCGCGTCACCATGCACAGCCCCGCTGCCTGTCCCCACTGTGCACCGCCCAGCAGCCACAGCGAGCCCACGACGCTGTTCTGTGCCAGGGGATGCAGCAGCTCGGGACAGCCCGGTAACCCCCGCTCGGCGTTGGAAGAAACCAGTGTCACTTCTGTCCTTCTTTGGTTTTTCCCCCATTGCGAGGACCCTTGTGGCTCAGGACAAAAGGAGTTTTGAAAGAAACTCACTCTGCACGGAGAGATGCGGGGCAGGCTCGGTGCAGGGGGCACAGGCAGGGGAGGGCTGGCAGGAGGCAGGGAACACCGGCGTGTGAGCATGGCTGACTTGGCACGCAAGCCCCTGGGGACAGCACGGTGACAAGGGGAGGTTGGGAGCTGAGCGCAGTGGGGGGACAGCAGACCTCGGCACCGGCCGGGGGGACGCGGGGAGTGGAGAGGCTCAGGCTGGGTGGCCCCCGCGGCCGCAGCCATTGGGTGTTTGCCGTTCACGGTGTGGTGTGGCAAGCAGAGGAGGAAACCAGGTTCTTTCTGCCACCGTGCGGGTGAGCCAGCCTGATGGCATCCCGGGGGGCAGGTCCCCTCTGCGGGGGCTCTCTCTGCCTGGGATGCCCGGGGAGAAGGGGCTGGTGCTGTGAGCCCGCAGTGGCATCTGCCAGCTGTGGGAGTCTGAAAGCAATTCTGTTGCTGGAGAAGGAGCTGGAGTTGCACTAAAAAGGAGCAAATACATTTTTACTGCTTTTTTTTGGAAACAAAGCGCCTGCTCCCATTCTTTGAATTTAGCTTTGAGCTCTCTATGCTAAAAAATAAGCGTGAGACATGGGCACAGGGGTCACTCTCCAGAGGCTCTCAGAGCAGCACCTCTGCTCCGTGCCTGGCCGCGGAGGCTACAGCAGAGCCCGGCTGCTCCCCTGCCCCGGGCGGCCCCGCACCCAGAGGGGCCTCCCAAAACCAGCCCTCCTCTGGGCTCCTGCATGACAGGCGGCTGTGCCAAGAGCTACAGAGAGCAGCCACGCTCCTGGACGCTTGGCAGCTGGAGGCTTTCCACACACAGCAGAAGTGAGTGAGTAAGGCCAAAAGCCGCAAACGGGGGCACATGGGAGCAAAGCTGAGATCGCACTGAGTGCACAGGAGCTGGGGGCCCAGGACCCTCCTGAGCGTGCCATGCCACGTGCCACCCTCCCTCCCAGCAGCTCTGCCCTGGCCAGTTCTGCCCCCATAATTAAATCGTGCTCTGCAGCTGGGAGAAAGCCCTGGGAGCTGCTGCTTGCCACAGCGTGTGTGCCCAGAATACTGGGATACTGGGATTTGGTGTCCCGATCCTGCAAAGTCAGGTTCAAATCCCCACGGAGTTTGGGAGGTTTGGAGACACTTCCAGCCCCAGCTCTGACCAAAGCTTTACTTCCACCAGCAATTAGGAGGCAGGGCGGTGTTACGGAGGCCAGCCCAGCTCTGCAGCGGGTGATGAGTTTAGCAGGCAGCGAGCCCGGGCTGTTCTTCGTAAGCCTGATCGTTGCTTCAGGGTGTTTGTGTATCTGAAGTTCGTGGTTTCAGCCTATCTCTGGGTAAGCGAACCAGTGGTTTCCAAGCACGGGGGCTTAGCGGTGTGTGTCATGGGGGATGCTCAGCAAAGCACGTGACTATTGAGAGTTTGAGGAGCCAGCTCAGTTTTATTATTATTATCACGTCTTATTTTTTATTTCCTTCTTCTTGCCACAAGTATTGCAGCAAACAGGTTTGCAGCTGCCTGCAGATTCCTCTGCTCTCACCTTGCTCATCACCACTGCCTGAAGCCACCGGCTGGGCCATCAGTCCCGCTCCTAATTCTGCCCAAATTTAGCCCACTTTAAAAAGTGCTCAGCCCTTCTCCCCCTGCACTGCAAAGCAAGGCCTGTCTGAATAGGATGCAGGGGTGGGTTGTCCGGGTCTGCCCAAGGAAAGCCTTGCCAGCCAGCCCGAAATCACTGGCATCGGGCCCTGTTACTTCGGGCCCTGTTACATCGGGCCCTTTTTGATCTTTAAATCTGGTTCCCCAGTGCCGAATTGCCTCTCTCCTCCCGCTCCCAAAGAGCTTGCTCAGAGCGGCTCTTGGCAGGGCAGTGCTTACCCAGCGAGGTGAAGCCCATCCCGGAGAGAGCCTGGATGAGCCCGAGTGCCAACCCAGCCCAGTTCTGGGCTAAAAAGTCCTATGCAGACTGATATTTTCTTTTGTTTCTGTTAAAAGCTTTACTGGTTTTGATTTCTGTAGTAAGACGCGCACACACAAAATCCCTTCTGCTGTCTGCAAGGGTTTTATTTACGTGGATGGACTCCGGCGAGTTCCCCTGCGGGACTGTGGCTGCTGCAAGCACTGGTTGACGGGCAAGTCCTAGAGAAATTCATCTCCTTAAAGAGCACTGAGTGATTTTTTTGGCTGAGGAATACTTGACCAGGAAAGTTACACCCTGTTCAGCAAAGAAACTGGAAGGAAGACGATAAAAGGACCCACATGGTCAGTCCTCACTCACAGAGCACCAGGGGGTCTGAAATTTGCCACCCTGCTGGCACCACCCTGTGTTGCTCTTCCTCAGGCTGCGTGCAGGACAGAGCCGATGGCTCTCCATTTGCTGGCAGACAACAACGCCATCTCACCCTCGTCCTCAAGTCCCTGCTAGTGGCATTGCAGATGCGTAGGAGCCTCCTGGCCATAGCTGTTCCCTTCCCTGTGCAAGCTGGGGAGGCTCTGGAGGGCATCCTGCCCAGGCATCCCACTCATACATCCCACCCGGCCATCGCACTGCACATCACAAGGCGGTTTCGTGGGGTGCAGTGCCAAGCGGTCCCCCTCCGCTCCGGGTGCCTCAGCCCTGGGTGCTCACAGCAGAGCAACAGGCCGGGTCTTCCACCGGAGCGCCGTTGGCGGGGGAAGGTGACTCACTCGGATGCCTCGTTGCCCAAACCCAGTGGGTGAGGTGTCGGCGCAGGAGCTTTCGCTGCACAGCTGCGGCACGGCCAGCCGGATCCATCTGTCCCCGGGAGCAGGGAAGTGCCCTGGGAAGGCAGCGCTGCAGCTGCCTTATCACAATCTGGGGCTAAGAAACACTCTTTACCTTTTCTAGGCAAACAGAACCAAAAATAAATAAACCTGTAAAGCTCACTCGAACACCAGTCTTCGTCTGCTTTGCTTCCTACCCTTACAGGCACCATGTGCATGGGGAGCCGCAGCCTGGCCCGGCCGTGCTGCCCCCGCGCAGCACTGCTTGCTGGAGACTCGCACCCTGCCAGAGACCCCTGCTCCCCTGGCAGGCGTTATTCGGGGAGAAAAGATGGTTCAAAGGCTGTGCCAAGACGCCTGCTTCCCAAAGTCATACCTCAATATAAGCTGCCCTTTGCATTGCACCAACACCCCCCATCAGAGGCTGCTCTTCCAGTGTAGTGGGAATATTCCCTTATTCTAAGGACCCTAAACTTGCCGCCGGTGGCAGCCTCCCCGAGGCTTTCTCCGTAACAATTCCTCCCCAGTAATGTATTCAGCTTTTATGACAGTGATGTGCCCTGTTTCTGCCAGATCCACCCAGACGCACTTTCAACACTAAATAGGCTTAAAAGGAAAAGCGCAGGTTTTGTTGCATCGAAGTGAAGGGTTAAAAATCGTTGCTACCAGACTGGGAACAGTTACAAAGGGGAAATTTAAAAATAAAAATATGCATCCTTAAAATAAATCTGACATTAGTTTCTTATCTTAGCTGACATGTCAGTCCTCTCCTGCTTCTGCTGCACAAGCTGCAGGTGGAGCTCCCTGGGCTAGACTGGGCTCCGAGCTCAAGCCTCCCCAGGGTACCCAGTCTCCAGTCCTCACTGGGACAGTGGGAACTCCTATTTCCCACTCGATTTTGCGGAGACTGAAGACTCAAGCCCTTCAGAGGCGCAGGGACAGTCGGAGAGGGACCTTTTTTCCTGGCTCCCACAGGACCCCAGCACATCTGATGGAGGAACGAAGCCGTAACATTGCCTTGCCGGCAAGGTGGCTGGCGGCAGAGCTGAGTCTAACATGGAGGCCGGGTGCCTGCAGAGTTTCCCTGTGATGGAGGACAACCCCTGCCTTCACACGCCATTTGGATGTTGGGGTGGGTGCAGGGACAATGCCCATTCACCTTTCCCGTGGGGAGTGGGACCTGCAGCTCTGCCCGCTCCACTCTCCCTGCAGCATGGCGCATGCAGCGGGGAAGGACCTGGCCAGCCGGCTCCCAGACAAGGGGGCAAGATTTTGGGCTGGGGCATGCGGCAGAGGTCTGCACATGTGCCATCGGCCAGGGATGTGCTGTGTCCCTCACTCCCAGCAGTGCTGCAGGCTCTCCTGGTGAGTGCAGGTGCTGGAGACCAGCTGTGGCTGGAGGAAGAGGTGACCCTTGCCCATGCATGTCTGTGCTGCACCTGGGCACCCTAAAAAAAGACACATGTTCCAGCTTCCTAAACAAGTCCATACAAATTTAAAAATACATTTATTTTTGCTGCTTCTCCAGGTGTCAGCTGGGCCTGGAAATTCCTGGGTACGAGAAGCAAAGCTGCTCTCAGCCAGAAGCAGAGGTCCATGCGAGCCATGGTCCTGCACAGCTCACAGCCCAGCCTGACGCGCTAGCGAGGGTCTTGATATCCCAGCAAGGAGCAGAAAAGGCTGCAGAGCCCAAGACATTCATCCCTACCAAAAACCACCGCAGCGAAATGGCGCCCGGCACCGTTCCCTGCACTTTAAAAACAAGTCCACGTGCGCAGGGAGGTGCGGGAACGGCCAAGCACGGCTATTTGGCTCCAGTCCAAAGCTGCCAGCAAAATAATGAGTAACTCCTAGACAGCTGGGCTGAATTCATGGCTAATAAACTAATTTATTTACTCCCCTTACAGGTATTTTTTTTTTTGCAGGGACAAGGGGCTGAATGCCAGGCACCGAGTCAGCACCGGGAGCAGACTTTTGGAAACATGAAAATTACCAATAGACCATCTAACCCAGCATCCCCGTCCCCAGGGGGGTTGCTCTAATGTTGGTTTAGGAAGCCCCAAATGGACAATTACAGAATATTTTGCTCTTACAGGAAGATTTTTTCCAAATAAATGCAGTTTCTGGTGAAGTCTCTGTGCTTGGAGGACTTACTGTCACAGAAATATCATGGCACACCAGCCCTGTTTCCATGCTGCAGGGATGTCCCAGCCAGCTACAGCTTCTGGAAACCCCGAGACAGTCTCAGGGCCGTGACTCAAAGATGGCCGTATCTTAAATTTGGGGTGTCCTCCCCCCCCAAACGGAGCTGCAGCACTTGGCAGTGCTCCAGCAGCCCCGAGGAAGGTCCCCGTGTCCCTGCGAGGTCCCCGTCACCGCCGCAGGAGGCGGGGAGAGGCCTGGGGGGTGCAAGTGGGGACCGCCGGGTGGAGCGAGGGGTGAGGCCACCACTCACCTTCAAGGGCTGATTCAGCTCCTCTCGCCGCTGCTTGCTTGAGCCCTGATTTGGGTTTATACCTTCTTACCCGCGGCTTTTTACACAGATTAAGGACAATAAGGTTCGGAAGGATGTCGGAGATCTTGCAGCATGAAATGCATTGCAGAGAAATGGGGGGCTCATTGCAACAATGACGCTGGTGATGTTCAAAGGCCAAAGCTGCTGCAAAGTTTGCTTGGACACATGAGCCCTTCCTGTCCTTTTGCTGTCCAGAGACTGTCCAAAACAAACATCTCAGCCCATGTTCTCCTCCAACGAGGCCCAGCCAGGCGCTCCTGGCTGGAGGTGGGTAGGGAGGTAGGACTCCCACCAAATGCACAACTAACCCGAGGGAACATTACCTTCAGATTAAGCCAGTTTCTTAGTGCCACGCACTGTGTCTGCTCCTGCGTGCCACCTTCTGCTCACCACAACCTGCTTTCAGGGCAAGGCTTGGGGGAGAGGCCGCTGTTCGCTCCGGCGTGCCCTGGCTGGGGAAGGACATCTGAGAAAGCGCACGGGGTCTGGTCACACCAGCATCCTTCATCCGTCTGCTTCGGTGTCCCTTTGCTGGCAGACACCATCTTCAGGGCACCAGGCGGTGGACTCGCGCGCCATGCCCACAGCTGCTCGGAGCGGGTGCTGCATGAGCGCCGGCAGGGAAGGGGTTGCTCGCAGCCCTCTTGGTCCCAGCCCAGCTGGCGGGGGACGGCTGGCAGCCACCCCCGCTGTTTACCCACCTAAGATCTAACATACTTAGCAGCGTTTCCAGACCTGCTGCTGAGCGCGCTTCACGCCTGCTTTTGTTGTTTATTCTCCTGGGTTTTGGTGAACCACGAGCATCTCGGATTCCATTTCTCCCTGACATCTCCCGCTGTCCCCAGGGCAGTCCCTGCCAAGGGCGTGAGACCCCCAGGTGGGACCCCAGGGGAGGCAATGGGGCTCGGAGCATTGGAGATCTCTGCAGGACAAGATGATCTCCTGAGATCCCACCCAGATCTCATCTTCATTGCAGGGTCCTTTTCTGTGCATGAGGTCAGACTTGGAGCAGTGGCAGCCCTGCGATCGTCAGGCCGGCTGCGGTCTCCGGCATGATGCTGGGATTTGCTGTGCCTCTGCCTTGTAGCAGTGTAACCACCATGCTTTGATGGGAAAAACCTTCTCTATCTCTTTTTCCCCCTTTGGATCATTTGATGGGACTCTGAGCACTTGCCCTTTCCCCTTTCTATCCATGGGGTGAAGCTGCTGCTATGGGAAGGCTGGGGCCAGCTGCGGGTCCCCAGCAAGAGCCACCACCGCACTATTTCCTACACACTTTGGGAATCACCCTGCCCCAGCAGACGTGCCGGCATCGCCCCACTCCCCTGGTTCATGTTTGAAATACCATGAGTCAAAACTATCCCCGAGCTCCCATATGTTACCGCCGAAGTTTCTCAAGCAGTGCTAATCCCTCCCTGGAGCAATGCTGAGGGAAGGCAGCTTTCTCCCTACATCACCATATGCAAGCTGAGTTCAGAGACCGCTCTGGAGACCTGGAAAAGGCCAGCTGTGCAGCCAGCTTGAAGGTATCTCCTGTATCAGCCCGGAGTTTATTAACCTTGTTTGTCACCATGGCATCAGAGCACGTCTTAAATGAACGGCTCAGTCTCCTTGCAAAAACAGCATCTTTATGATGTGTGGCATGTTCTGTCAGCTCCCAGGAGCAAACCTCCGGTGACACTGGGTGGCAAGTGCCCCAAACCGGGGTTAAAAACAATGCAGGTTTTACCACAAGGCTGAAAAAAATCCATTATAAATGTCTTTGCTGGCAGCAAGGTTATTGGAGTGGTGCCCAGAGACTCACCCCTGGTCAGACACCCTTTTTGCAAGCCCTGCCTGAAGATGTTCATGCTGCGAAGGAAACAGTGGGGTATTTTCTTCCCCTGGCAGAAGGGAACTGAGGCACAGAAACCCAGTGATTTGGTCACATTTTCCACACGGTATTTGCAGAGCTGAGGCTCGCGCTCAGCTCTTCTGGGAGCTGAGCAGCCAGTGCCTGTACAGGATCAGAGAGGCCAAGTTCAGCCCGGACACAAGGTGCCTGTCCGTGCAGGTGGTGGGTGTGAATGTATTTGGAACCTGGGCTTGAACTGCCTGGGGTGTACTGGAAGCCGGCCCGCGCCTGAGCCAGGGATGGCATCAGACAGCAAGAATGGGCAGAGGGTTTGCCGTGCTCGGCACCTGCCAGGAACACACCTGGCAGCATCCCACAGCATTGCCCAGCCAGCAGCCAGAGCCTGCCGGGTCGTAAGCGGCAGGGGCAAACCTCTCCTTCCTGCAGCGCAGGCGGAGGAGGCGCCAGCCCCCACCACCCCACCCCACCCTCCGTCCCACCGGCGACGAGGCACCGGCGCAGCAGGAGCAGATGGGCAGGAGCGGTTGGCGTCACGCGCCACAGCGGGGCCTCGCCGGGGACAGGTGGCTCCTTCCGCTGGGCTGGGATCCCGCTGTCGGAGGAGGATGGGGGGGATCGCTGCGAGGCCCTCCCCGCTGAGCACAGGCAGACTCGTGGCTGTGAGGGGAGCTGGTACGATGCATGGCCCACAGGCAAGACACGGGGTCCCCCACAGAACACTCTACCCATTATAAAACCCCCTATTTTCATTCCAAGAATGAGACCCATAGTCTCCATCACCTTTTATAAACTCTCCCCTGACCTTCCTGCTCATGTTTCCTTTTTTTTTCCATATTGCTGGCTGTACATCAGTCACCCACCTTGCCCTGACAGCCCTTTGAGACCAGGGAGAAGCTACCCAGGGCTGCGAATTCCAACAATTAACGATTACATTAAAGCCCATCTAACAACTACGTACAGACTGTGCTATGCACAGATCGAGCCACTGAGGGAGACTGAAAGACACAGTGCTTCGGGCATCCAGGATGCAGCTAAACGATCCGTGGGATGCCTACTTCTAATTTTAAGATGCAATTCTGCTGTCTTTTTACTCAAAATGAAAAGATGCTGGTGCCCGGTGGGCAGTGCTGAGGAGGAAGCCTCCGCAAGCGCGCTCAGACGCGGTGGGAGGAAGGAAGATGCTCCAATTCGGGGGCAGCTGAGATGCAGCAGGATAAGAAACCCATGTGTTCCCCACCGCCCTCTCCTCCTCTCAGTCACAACTGCCCTGCACCATGCTTGGGCTGGGCTTCCCACCTGGTGAGATGAAAATGCATTTTTCCTGAATCTGTGCATATGCAGCTTGTAGAGGTGGAAGAAAATTATAAAAGGTTATCATTCTCTCTCATCGATCTTGTGAAAACCAGGTGCCAAATGGCATTATGTCATGAAATGTATTAAAAAGACTATAAATACCATGACATTATCGAGGTAAAATGCCAGCGACCATTACATTGTTATGGCTTTCTGCTGGACTAAAATCAGTTTCCATTAGAGGCACGGGCGGCCACGGTGCCTCTCCATCCCATCACACTTACGGGGAGCTCTTCCTGCATTCCGAGCTACAAGTATGGAGAAAAATCTCACTTTCATATTTAAAAGAACTAGTACATTAGGTCAAAAATTTGACCTATCTCCACTAAGTCATAGCACAGTATCAAGTACGCTCTGAAGTATGTTAAAAATCCCAGCAAACCCACAGCTATTTAATGGTAGCCAACTGGGAGACAGTTAAAATGGTGGGATTTGTAGGCAATGAGGGTGTTTCGGGAAACTTTGCAACACCCGTTAGCAAGTAATAGGTTTTTCTAGGGCTTGCTGCTGTGGGCATTCCTCTGGAAAAGATGCCACTCGGTAGGACTGTAAAGGAACAAGTGTGGTCCTCCGGCAGAGTGGCAGGAGAAAGGACGGCAAAAGCTGGTCTAGCAGGAGGCAGCACAGCGGCTGGTGGAAAAGGCTTCTGAGAGGAGATAATGACCGGGGAGTCAGGCAAATAACAATAGCTGAAAAAAAGAGAGACGAGCAGTGAGGTTTTGTTTAAACTGAAGTGGCATTTGCTAACACTGCCAGGGCTGTGGAACTCTCACCTGCATTTCTCATGAAGCAAATTTCCTCTAACTGAATAAGATCATGGCAGCGACACTTCTTTAAAAATACTTCTTTATAAGTACTTCTTTAAAAGTACTGCTTACATTATAGTCAATTTTTTTTAAAGTCTCCATTTTGCAGCATTCCACTTAGAAGCTCAAAAATAATGTGACACCTGTAAGTGGGTTTGTCCTTTTCCATTGAGATGTCACGGAGGCTTCTAGAGGCATCCCTCGGTGGATGCTGTCCCAGCCGCACACTAGCGATGCTCCGTGGTCCCTCCTCCAGCCCTGTAGAGCCATGCCATCCTCACTGCTACACCCAGCACCCTGCGGAGCAAAACCACCGCAGCTTTTTGCACTGGGTCTCTCTGCAATGACATTTTCAGGACTTCATCATTTCCTTGTTCTGTTTACAGCAAAATCACTGTTTTACTTGGAGTCCTCTGTCCTGAGGACATTTTTGTGAAGAGCTGCCTAGCAGAAATCCTGCGGGGCTGACTCAGCAATTAGATTTCACACGGGGCACTCACCGATTGAGATGTTTGCTCTGGTTTTTCATTATGCAGAGCTGTTACAGTCACTCTTCACAGGGTACCCGGCAGGCACTTTTGAGGAAGAGCATAAGCCATGCCAGACCCCAGCAAAACTCATGTCAGTTAGTGGCACCGTGGCTCCAGCTTGGGCCATGTGGGTCATTTTTTGCAGCCTGGTTTTACTCTTGATTAGCTTTTGTTTGCAATACCTACTTCTGATGGGCTTTAAAAAGTGCCCAATAGAGGCTGAATTTGTGTAACTAGCAGGTGGTGGGCAGTGGCTCATGGTAGTGCCCCAGCTTGGTAAAGCAATTCCGTGGGATTTATTTTAAGCATGTGTTCAAGACCATATGCTGAAATGTTTTGCTAGAGCTGAGAATGGATCTGAAGTTGTTGAGCGTTTTACATGTTCTTAAGTCATTCCCTGAATCAAGCCCAAACTGGGTTAGTTCACAGCCTACCCCACCTAGGAGCAGGGATCTTGCTGGGATAAAGGGGACAAGAAATCTTGCAAAGTCTATTCTTCTTCACTCAAAGTGTTGACTTTTCAGCATTAAAAAAATACTCCAGCTTACCAAATCTTTACATTGAGGTTTTCAGTTTGACCAAAACTTTTGAGGGTATAGTAGGTGAACAAACACAAATAATTGGAAATTCCACAGCAGTACTACATCACATCGCTGCCGTCCATGTGTCCCTCCTCCCCCAGAGAGCTGGGCTGTCTGGTGGGACTGTATCTGCTGTGATGCTTCGCACAAGCTACGGTGCATCATGGCACGTGCGGTCCCACGGGGATGGAGCGACCATAGAGAAGACTGGAGGAATGAAGCACCCATGGTGTCAACCTAAGAGGACCCAGCTGGCATTTGTAAATCATCACCACTACATTTTTATGTCATCCGGTTTTTGATAGTTGCATATTTATGTCATGGGGAGGCCACGGTGGGAGCAGAGACCAGGGGAAAACCAATGGGCAGAGCCACTCTGGTGAGCGGCTTCTCCTTCTCCTGCGGGCGGGATGCACAAAACCAGGTCTGCCATGTGCTTGTCGCCAAACCCAAGGGGGGCTGCAGGGAAAACATTGTCAGTTTGGTCACTGCTCATGTGGGTGGGTTTTCAAGTCACTTGACCAGTCTGTGATAAAAATAACCAAATGCTACAAAGCAGCATGACCCCTTACTATATCGCCTTCATTTAACTTGCTCTGCCTTTTCTGAATGTAGGCACTTCTGGAGTTAGAAATTAAGCACGAAAATTGGTTTCTTGAGTTTGGTATTCAAAGGTTCCTGAGCTGCGGGAGTCCTTAATGCAGGAGCTGAGAGCAAGGGCACACTGCCGCTTCTTAAAATGGATGGCCAGCCTTCTACAATATGAAGGCAATTCCAGGACAGGACAAGAGACCTGATGATAGATCGCATTTTTTAGGAAGGATCTATTTGAATCCACTTATGGCTGCCTTTCTTGTGGGCTAAAATTTCTTAAAGCCGTTAAAAATAAACACTTCATTTTTTGACCAGACCATATCGGGGTGGAGCGGGATCAGGAGGAGGAGTCATGAGCCTCACCATCATGATCAAATCCCACTGTGCTTGCAGTAAGGTCAGTGCAGAGCAGCTGCAGGGCTGCTCTGAACTGGGCTGGCTTACGCTGCCCCCCTGACACCTCCTGGGGTGACGGGAAACCTGGGGGGAATGAGCAGGATTGGGAGCGATATTGCTTGGCTGGATGGCGCTGAGCCAGTTGGCATGGTCCCATGGGGCTCCTCTCCCCAGGACATGTGTAACGCTTGTGGTGATATCGGGGGATGTGACCCAAGAGTCACGAAAGCGGTGGCAGGTCCCACTTCGGCAGCTCCCCAATGCACGACGTGCATCCCTGCTTTCTGCCTCGGGCTCCGCGCAGCAACGCACCCGCGGGTGCCAGCTTCACTCCGCATTAATGCGCAGAACCTGCTCAAGCTCGTTAGGTACGGCGTGTAGGCAGTGTCACGGCTGGCCAGACTGGCCAGCTTGGTCTGTGTTTGCACGTTCGTGTTTCGCCATGGAGCGTGTTCATGGCTCTCCCAGCAAGTGCTTCCTGAGCCAGCACAGAGAAGTTCTCAGGTGAAACAATACACGGGCACCAAGCATGGGAGCTAAAATACAGCCTCTGAGGATGTCAGCCAGAGATTTCTGACACTTTGAGATGCATTTAAAAGTTTCAACCACTGAGTAAAGCTCAGATCTGGAGGCACACTCGGGAGGTTTACCCCATGCTGCTTGCTCTCCTGTGTCTCCCCAGCGACAACCTCCCCCTCTTCTTGTGATAAACCCGAGGGCTTCTGAGACATTTTGCACTCAGGAAGAAATGAGAGAGTCTTAAAACTTGCTGTTGGCTCTGGAAGTCCTGCAACACCACTGCACCTCTTCCATGTAAAGGTCCGCCCTATTTTTGGGGGGCGCTTCTGCTGAATATTTCCTCCTGCAGTAACACATGGCAGGGAATGGAGGGAGTGTAGCTGGATGTCGTGAAACTGCTTTCATCAGTTTTAGATTTCATGCCTTCCAGCTTCACTGATCTCCCTTCTGCTCCTTCATTAGGAGACGGCACAGCACAGCAATCTTCTTCGCCACGGTTCTGTTGTCTATAGCTTTCTGTTGGCTCCCTTTTTGAAGACCTTTATGGCAAGAGGAACGTGCCTTCAGGGCCAGAATATATAGAAGTTGAAAGCCTTTTGCCAAAGACTTTTTAGAACTGACCAGTGAAAAGCTCTTAGTGCTGGGTCATCGCACAGACTTAAATCCAATCAGTTTAGTCCAAACATCATAGTGCCACTACAGGGAAAGGAAATTTTCACATTTACTGCAAGAAGAATAGGGAAAAGCTCATAATCTTGTGCACACAAAGGATTTTAAAGGATCCCTAAGTTGAAGACTGAGCCCATGTGCAGGCAGCAACTTATATTTGCCATCTGAAGTGGCTGGCATCCACGGCAGGAGACACCAGCAACAAATCTGGAAGGAGTGACTCACTAGGGAAGTATAAGAAAATAATATACACAAACATGAAGTCCATATGTTTTGTCCAGAGGAGACACTCATATTTGAAGGCCAGCCTGGAATAATTGCTTTTCTTCCAAATTTGATCTAGAATAACAACAGATCCATTTTGCTGTGAGACGCAGCCTACTACCACTGAAAAGTGTACCTGCATGCAAAATTCATCCCTGCACACAGGGCTCTTGTACACCCAGAGTTGCCCAGGCACCTGCTCTTTTTCCAGTTGGGAATTTGCTGGAATCAGGTATGTTGGGGCACTTGTTTGGACATCTGGACATCTGTACAGAGTATGTTGGAAGAGTAGATCCAGTGGGACTGGTAGACATCTGGAAAACTCATGGTAGATATCTGGAAAACTCATGGTAGATATCTGGAAAACATGTCCACTGTGTAGACGTAGAGCAACTCCACAGTAGGACCAAAGGAAATTTTGCAACCTGAACTGAAGAGGGACCTTGTAAAGAGTCTGCGACTGCAAGGTGATGAGGAGAGGCACTTCACCAAATTCAAATTACCAAAGCTACAGAAAAGTGATTGCAAACAATCAAGTTAACCTGCATTAAGAAGCTGGTACATCTCAAGGAACGTCCAGCCGCTGATTGTACACACGCTGCCCTCCGCCGCGGGAGCCAAACGAGAGAGATTAACGTCAGGCAGCTTGGCAGGGAACTAAACAGCAACAGGGTTAAAGCTAACCTATTGCTCTTTGCGCTTCCAGCACCTCGCTTGGCTGAGGGATAAGACCTTAAGATGTCCTAATGTGGTTACACACAGTTGTCTGCTCATCCTCTAAGGATACATTAACCCTAATATTCAGGGACAGGGTCTTAACTACAGAGGAAGCAGCACTGAAAAGGTTAAGAAGGGACTGGACTCTCCGACCACCCTTTGAGCAAAAAATATAGGTTAAATTAATTATAAATGAAGTAATAAAACATCAGAAGTGGAAGTATGTAGAAGAGGGACAGAGGAGGCTGAAGCCATGAACAGCCTTGGCCCTATAAACAGGAGATAAAAATAGGGCAAAGAGATGTCATCAATCTGATGGCTATTTTTGCAAAAAAGCCTTGGACTGACCTTTCGGGGGAGAGATGGCCGGTGTTAAACAGAGGGCCCCACCGAGAGGCACTCCCAAGGGCGCGAGCGCTGCCCACGTGGGCGGCGGGCAGAAGAGCTGGGTCGGGTGGAGGAGCTGGGGTTGCTGCACAGTGCCCCTTGGCTGGGGGACCTCAGAGCTTTTGTCACTGCACATGGTGACGGGAACTCTTATTTCTGTACCCGGACTGCTTCTGGATACAGAGACACATTCAAGGCCTTCTAGTAAGGGACACGTATTCTAATGGAAACAATTACAGGACTTTTTATTCCCCTTTCTCTGGAGAATGTCCCTGTCCATAGCCACAAACCCATCCTGTTGTTCTTCAGATATTTCTCAACGCTTGCCTTTCTTGCGTCCCCTACAAGACACACAAACGGAGACGGCTGCTGTCAAGCTTCACGTGCTGACCAGGACCATGTCCTTGCTGTTTCTTACTCCCTCTGTCCATAGGCTGTACCTGGTGGTCGATTTTGATGGGAAGCCCTTGGGATGGGACCATCATCCTTTTCCGTGGCTGCATCGTGTGCTGTGCAGCCATGCTTCAGGCCCACTCCTGCAGCTCCTAGGAGATACGTCAGTAACATTTATTTTTTAAGCACAATGATCTACACCATCTCCTGTGGGAATATTAGCAGGAAGAGGCTGTGCAGTGCCAAAAATCCCATTCTTTCTCAGTACTCCCCAGTGGGATTTTCTCAGAGTTGCTCTGTTGGGGTAGAAACTCCCTGGAGGAGTTTCTCTGGGATATTAACACTTTGCATCCTCCAAGTATGACTCACTTTCAGCCACAGGCACTGCGGAAGAGCAGCACAGCAGCGTTTTGTGGGCACACAGAAAAAATCACTGGTTTGTTTCGCATCCAAAGTGGGTATCTCCAGGACCACATCTTCTGCTGCAGGGTGGACCTTACATCTGGCTGAGACGCCAGCGAGCATCCCGTCCGGAGGACGCAGGACACAGCACTGAGGCTTGTGTAGGAAAGGTGGAAACTTACGATGATGTGAGGAAGAGGAGAGCTGTGAAGGAGAAAGTGGTGGGAGAAAAGGGATTTCCTCCCCGAAGAGGTCAGAGCGCTGTCTGGGAGGGAAAGCCCAGCACGCCCATCAGCCCGGAGGATCGCATCCTTGAAAGGCTGAAGAGTGGCTCAGGAGGTGACAGAGAGCTCTGGGGAGCGGGACAGAGCAAGCCAAAGCCCAAGGCAGAAATGTCAACTTTTAGAGTCGGAAGGTCCTGGAAAACAGCTGGAAGACACCACATGAGCCCTTTTGGGAGGCTGGCGGAGCTCAGTGGAGGCGGCAGCACACTCTCCACTGCAAAACCTCAGGGACGATCCAGCGGTTTGTCTCTGGCCAGGCGCACGTTGCTTATTATTCAGCCAGACCCGGCTGTAGATTTGAGCTGCAGAGGGAGGAACGGCGCTTTCCCTCCCCGCTGTGCACACAGAGGCACAATCCCAGGCTCAGCAGGGTCTGGACTTGTTCTCATTTAATGGCATTTTAACTATGCCTCACTCTAATCTTTGGCCTTTTAGCCTCCAGATCCTTGGCCAGCAGACAAGAAACTCCCAATAAGCTTTTAATTGTGTGTGTAGCCTTGTTGTTGTGATGGCTGCTGCCATACTGGTAAATGATGTCCTTAACCCTGCAGTGGGGGTGGAAAGCAGGGTAAAAAAACCCTCTCGACAAACAAGCTGGGATTTTATTACAGCTTGTGTCACATCAGAGAAGCGAGAGCTGAGTCACTGCCAGGTACAGACAGTGACTGTGACTCACCGGCATAACCCGGCTCATCAATAAATGCGCTGCTCCGCTGCCCAGCGCCCAGGCCAGCGCTCCCCTGCAGCACTGATGCTCCTTCACCGACTTTTGCAGATGCCCTCGCAGCTCCAGCTGCGCAGCTGCCAGGCTTTGGCGCCCGTCCTTACAGCTCACTTCAGCTCACAGCCTCTCCCCCCTCGCCAAGGAGATGCTGGGCAGATCTTCACTCTGGTGGCGGTGGCTGCCCACACCACTCACATGCATCAGGCGGGCAGGACCACAACCTTGCTCCAAGGGTGCTGGGAGATGCTGGTTCCTCTGGATCCAGCTATCTCTTGCAGAAGCTGTGGGGGCTTCACCATACCTGCAGCTGGGGTGCAGAGGGCACGTAGCACTCAGCTGCCAGAGGAGAGTGCTGGAGACCTCCCCGCCTCATGCTGGGGCACCCAGGCAGGGTGTTGGCAAGGGCAGCGCAGGCAGAGGCAGATCCTGTGCAGGTACGGAGGGGGGATTGTGGAGACAGACGCCTTCAAGGCTTTTGGCACACAGAAAACCAGCACGTGGCTGTATGTCCATGGTGCAACAGGGAGAGGAATTAGCGATATGCGAAAGTGTCAGAGGCTCAAGGCTGAACTAAATGTGGCCAGCGGGTCAAGGGAGGTGATTCTGCCCCTCTACTCTGCTCTGGTGAGACCCCACCTGCAGCACTGCGTCCAGCTCTGGGGTGCTCAGCACAGGAAAGACATGGACCTGTTGGAGAGGGTCCAGAGGAGGCCACAAAAATGATCAGAGGGCTGGAAGAAACTCTCCCATGAGGACAGGCTGAGAGAGTTGGGGTTGTTCAGCCTGGAGAAGAGAAGGCTCCGGGGAGACCTTATAGCTGCCTTCCAGTACGTAAAGGCAGCTTATAAGAAAGATGGGGACAGACTTTGTAGTAGGGCTTGTAGCGATAGGACAAGGGGTAATGTTTAAAACTAAAAGAGGGGAGATTCAGACTAGGTATAAGGAAGAAATGTTTTATGCTGAGGGTGGTGAAACCCTGGCCCAGGTTGCCCAGAGAGGAGGTAGATGCCCCATCCCTGGAAACATCCAAGGTCAGGCTGGACGGGGCTCTGAGCAACCTGATCTAGTCGAAGATGTTCCTGCTCACTGCAGGGCGGTTGGACGAGGTGACCTTTAAAGGTCCCTTCCAACCCAAACCATTCTGTGATTCTATGATACTATGCAGAAATGTAAACTGGCATCTGTTCACCCCTAAAACCCCAAAGGCCTGAGCTCTCACCCGCATGAGGGACCCCTTCTCTCTCTTTGTTCATCACCCCAGCTGCAATTTGCACCTCCTCCCCAGCTGACCAGAAGAGGCCGTCAGGACATGTGGCCCCCGGGGGTCCCTCAGCTTCGGAGCCAGGACCTCACTGCAGAATAAATGGAAATTTTTTGACTTGAGAACTTGTTAAAAGATCTATTTCCACTGGCCAGGCTGGTGAAGGCAGAATGCACTGAGGCCAGCGTGTCTGTAAGGAGAGGGTCTAGCTGGGCTAGCACTTCATGTTTATGATTCTTGTTTTAATATGTTGATTTTTAATCAGTGAAATCGAGCTCAGGAGAAAAACCTGCTTTCACCTGCATCAGGTGCCAAACCAGCCACATGATGTTGCTGCAGTGTGAGCAGTGCGAGCAGTGTGAGCAACGTAAGCAGTGCACTGGGCATCCTCCCCTGCCACAGCAGGACCCTCTGCTCAGGTCAGCCTGACGCAGCCATGAAGCTGCAACAGCACGAAATAAAACAGCGTGCACTGAGCAAATATGTCCACATCCACTGATCACAGCTGCCGCCGGGCGGCTGACACTGCTTCGGGGTGGCCTCGCTGGGAGAGCACCCCCCGAGCACTGCCCTGCCCGCAGAGCGTCCCCAACAGCCCACATGGTGCTTCGCAAATGTGCATCGAGACCTAGTGGAAATGGCTAAAATCACAGGCAGAGGAGGCTGGGTGGCTGGAGGGAGTCGTGCAGGGAACAGGGCCATCATGAGAAGTCTCCCGCAGGGACGCGGGTCAGACAGGTAAGAGCGTCGGGATCTCCCGGCAGGTGGCCGCTGGCCGGCTGGCCTGGAGCCAATTTGGTGATCTTGGGCCATTTCTTAATGGCAAGTGTTCACAGCTGAATTGGCAGTTAGCACTGCCTGTGCCGGCTGTCCTGCCAGGGAGCTCAACGGCGAAGGCAGAGAGCTGTCTGCCAGATGCAGAGTGCATCCGCACTGCCCAGACTGTATTTAAGTGTAATGGGGATCTTTGCCTCTAGCACTGCCCAGTGCCTGTGCTGGGAATAAATGGATGCTCTCTTTCTGCGGGGTGTCACGCTAGAACTTCTGAAAGCTTTACTTTTACAAGAAGTCCTTTTACAGATAAACCAGACAAAATGAAGCAATAAACCTCTGGAAAAATTAAAGGAAAAGAAGGGTAATTTAACACAGAGTTAATAAAGGCAATGAATAATCTGCCAAGTAGCCGGGGGACAGACATGGCATGAAGCTATCACTTAAAGTCTTTCCATCCTTCTTCTTTCCTAACTCACCCCATCTCCTGCCCTCATCCTTCAGTGACATGGTGCCTTTTATATCAAAGGTGCCCAAGCACTTCCCATTCTTCTGTGAGCAGAAATCACCTCACTCAGTCCCAAAATACATCTGTGAACGTGGGAGGTGTATGGCAGCATGCAACAATTAACATCATTACACAACAGCTCAGGACCAGAAGCGAAGGATAAACTTGGTGCTGGACTGAAAATAAGCTGGGATGTGTAGGACGAACCAGCCAAGCTGGAATTCAGCCACAAGCTCCTGAGCCCTGGGTGTGCAAGCAATCTGGCACTGTCGTTTTTTAGAAAGTTGCAGTCCTGGCCTGGCAGCACCAGCCAACGCTGGACTGAGCGACGGGCTCAATCTTGACTCAACACCTCTGACAGAAGCACCTTCTTAACATCTTCATATTTCCAGGAAACCTTGGAAGGGGGCCCAGCCTGCCAGACGGCCTTTTAGAAATTGGGAAACCAATCATAGTTCAAGAAAATCATATTAGTGCCCCTCTGCAGACACGGTCCATGCACTTGTGTGAGTCACTCCTAGCAACCCAGAAACCTGCTCACACCAGTGCAAACGTCACACTCACACCGAGTGAGCCCCAGCTGATGGATTAGTGCTGCAACACTGAAATGGCTTCATGGCTGGTGCCATAAAGCAAAAATGTCAAAATTTGCAGGAAGCGCAGCATACTCCGAGCAGTCCCAGCTGGCATCTGGAGAGTGGTGCCCACCGAAGCCCTGTGAGGTGGATACTTTTGCTTCTGGGGATAGTAAGTTAATTTATTCTTGCTCAGTAGGTGAGATGCTGTACTGAAAGGGGAGTGCAATAGCACGTGGGACCCAGAAGCCTTGCGATGGACTGTGCCGGTGATGAGGGATGACACTGCAGATGACAGGGACCTCAGCTCTGTTCCTGGCTCATGCTGGGGTGACTCAGGGAGGGCACAGGGCACAGGTAGCATGGGGAGGACAAGCGCGAGGAGCAGTTTGCTGATGGGAATGGGCCATCCTTCCCCACAAGAGCTAGTTCAGGGACAGCCAGCATGGGCGAGCAGCCAGACCCTCGTGCACCCTAGAGATGTCATCATGAGCAGCATCTGCTGATGTCTTCCTCCATCACGGGGATTTCACCTACCAGCAGCCCTGTACAGCAACGCAAACGTGCTGCCAACCATGTCATGCAGCATGGGGAAAGTGTTTGCAATATTGAGCCTGGGAAGGCATCTGTGTGTGCATGCAGTGCTGCAGGACACAGGGTTGGAAGCAATGAGGTACCTGGAGCAGCGAGCCCCCAAATCCACCTTTCATCAGCATCCAGCCCCGCTCACGCAGCAGGGGTTTTGAGCACACACTGAGAGCCCTGCTGATGACTAACAACAGCTCTATTCAGCAGCCTCAGCAACACCAACGATGCTCTTCTGTTCCCCGAAGATTTTTCCTCCTGTTCCTCTGCCACTGTCAAAGCTCTTTAGCTAAGGACAGTCCTGGCTGAAGCTGCCTCTCCCGCAGGGAGCGAAGGAGGTGCTGGCCCTGAAAGCTTTAAGCTCATTAGCTGCCACTGGAATGGGTAATTAGGTTGATTTGTGCAGGAAGCACAGTGGGAGCAGCCTTTCTTCTTTAGGCACCACCAACAGAGAAGGGAGGACCCCCGTCTTCCCTCTGGTGCAGGAGTAGGGAAAAGTACTGAGGAAAAAAGAGCATGTTGAATACCAGTTATACTGGGGAGATCTGTGGCAGGCTCCGGAGCCCTCTGCGACGTAGGATGGAACTGGAGAGAAGCACAAAGTAAAGGGCTGGCTCTGGGCGGTCTCTGGGTCCATGCTGGGAGTGTAGGTGAGGGAGCAGGATGGTGTGGTGCTAGGAGTAGGCTGGGGTGGGCTGGCCTGCACCAGATCTCCTGCACAGAGCATCCTGCATGATTTACCCAGGGCTTTTGATCCTAGCTCGTAGCTCCATCAATATAGAAAAAAATCCAGTTGCAAAAGTTGCAATGGTGTGCCACAACGAAGAGCCCCGCTCCCGGCTTGGGCGGGCAGATGAGGGGGCTGCAGCATCGCTGCCCTCGTTGGGGGTCCCGTGGGACCTTGACCCCCTCCCTGCCCCTCCAGCCCTGGGCACGCCTGCGCCTGGCTGCCCACCATGCTGCCCTGCCCCACGTGGCACCAGGCAGGCGGGACGCTGGCATGGGGTGTCCTGCAGCGTGGGCAACAAGGGGATATGGGAATGGGGCACTCAGCACCTGCTTTCTAACAGGGACTAAATATTCTCTGAGCCCCCCCATGTGGAACCAGACCCCGAACCCCGTCCTTTGCTTTCCCCAAGCCTCCCAGGCGGGACCAGACCCCGAACCCCATTTTTGTCTCCACGGAAGAACGTATAATCACTTAAGTTAAAACTGATTACCACTAGCAAAACCAGAGAGTGGAAATGTGGCACTGGTCTATGGCTTTACTTCTAACCCCCATACGTTTATGGGATTTGAGGCAGCCGAGTGTTTCCTGCCCACACCTCCAGCAAAACTTCTCTCCTGCTCATCCAAAAAGCTCCTGCCAAAACTGTGGGTAGCGCAGCAGAGGCACTGCGCTGTGGGAGCCCGTCGTGCAAAAGCCATGTGTCTTCTCCTGTGATACCATCCTCGTCCCCATAGCATGCTCCTGGCACAGGCTGGTTTCCTCCCTGTGCCAGGGGAGAACAACACGGGGCCCTCGGCTGCGCAGCAATGTTGTGGGGCTTTTCTGGAAAGCTGTTAGCCGAAGGCTGCGAAGGGAACATGGCGAGGTAATTGGGGAAGATGAGACTAATCTCATTTTTTTGTTGTGAAAGGGGCGTGAAGAAGAGAAAAGGAGATGTACTGGTAAATTACCATCAGGGCTGCTATAGTAACACGGCTTTAAAGATTGCCTAGTCGGCCTCCTTGGGGCTGTAGAAAGCTCTTCAGATTGTTCTGTAGTTTTCCACTTTCTCCTGACGCAGGCTGGCCAGGGCTGCCTCGTGCTTTCTGACCACGCCGTGACTTGCGGTCCTGCCTGTGCACCCACCACCGCCCTCGCCCCAACCTCACCTGCGGCCGGGTGCAGGCAGAGCTGCCTACGCGGGGAACTGCTGCCTGCAGAAAAGGTGCAGCGGAAGGAAGCGGACTGTCTCAGGGATGCTTGTTAACCTTTCTCCCTTCCAGCTCCCCGGACAGTTTCAGGGAAGTACTTTTGGTCACTTACTTACTTCTTGTTTCTCTCTCATTTATTACCTCTACCCACTTGTCTCCCCGTAGGGCATCAGCCAAGAAGAGAGGGGCCTCAGACAAGCCAGCTGCTGAACCACAGCCTCTCCAGTACAGCACAGGTCCGGTGACGGTGTACAGCCTAGTCCCAGGCGACGTGCAGCCAGAGCATCCCATGGCCAGTGCAATGCCCTGACCCGAGCCCTGTCTGAGCCCCTCTGCCCTGAGAGTTCCTGCTGACCCAGGCGTGCTTGCGTGCAGACAGTCCCCTATGAAAGGGCTGGGGCCGGCACGGAGACATGCGAGATGTGAGTCAAAGGGGGAGCTTCGCTTGCCACAACTGTGTGGTTCCCTAAGAGTCATTTCCCATCCCTAAAGGGGACAGTTTCCCTCCTCTTTTTAAAGGAAAGCCCCAAACTTCCGAGAAGCAGTGCAATGGCCCCAGTCCAAAGTGCTATCAGATGCCTCAACCAAGACAACGGAAAGCATGGGAAACAGCTTTTTTCCTCCAATCTCACATCAAGCTGCTTGAGCTTGCCTTTTATGCGTGGACCATTTATATTTCTAAGCAGTTCTGCAGACCTCATCACTGTAGAGCAGACTGCTTTCCTCTGCGTACGCAAGAGCAAGCCTTGTTTTCAGCACAGTCAAGCTCCAGGTCAGATGCAATGCTTAGAGTGTATTTGCTGGATAAACAGGATTTCTGCCTCCGGGGACTACTCATGAAACCCTGTCCTCTCCCAGCACTCCTGCATTTCATTCTTCTTCAACACTAGCTTAATATACGTGGAGGCGTCTGTATTTTATGTCTTTGTTTCTCTGAAGTTCCCTGGGATGGAGAAATGCTAATGTTTAATTTCTACAGGAGGGAGAATGTGTTAACAACCAAACCCCACAAAGGAACCCAGGATAATTTAGTAAAAACAAAAGGCTGGTGTGAATTCTGCCATAAAAATTTTGAAATCAGCAGGTGTGCTGGCCTGCAGCTTCAAGCATTTAAGAGTTTTCAGTTATACGCTGTAAACCCATAGAAATAATCGGTCTTATTCTTTATTAAAATACCACCTAAGGTGTAATTTTATTTCGAATGAGATAGATGTTGTCCCTGTGCCGAAGAGCTTAGGGTCTTCTAGATGTGCCACAGTATATGAAAACAAGCACGAGTGAAGTAAGATTTGGCTCACAGACTGGCTCACACAAATGAGGCCACATGGTTTCCCAGGAGCAGGAACACACCAACACTTGTTATCCCCTGGTCACACAGACATGCAGCCCCCAGCAGCTTCCATCATTAGCACACCGTCAGAGCCGTCGAGCCTGCCCTGCAGGCGGGCAGAGTGGGGCCTGGAGAAGATGTGATTTGCCCACGGTCACTCCACACACCGAGAGACATGGGGATTAGGAGATGCATCCTGCAAGTCTCACTCCACCTCTTCACCACTTCTCCCTGCGCCATGCTCACACCCGTGGAGTCATCGGCTCCGTGAGCCTCTTTGGAGCCAGGTCCAACCCACTGTGGTGATGGGCTGGGCTGGGGGCAGAATCATTCCTGCCCTGTCAAATAGTATCTAAAAACCTTAGCTGTAAGGATTTGGTAAAAGCAACTAAATACCTATGCAGTGGCTGTTATTCAGTTTGCTTCCTTCGTGCCTTTGGCACGGGAGGAATTCACGCAGCCGTCAGTGGGACCACTTATCAGAGTGGGCGTTGAGCCAGTCACGGTCAATGTCAAACCCTTGTTAGCTGCGAGGCTCTTGTAAGCATCAGCAAAGAAGCAAAAGACTCACGAAACTGTTCACTTCTTGTTAAAAGATCAAGAAAAATACAGAAGTGTTATTTAAAAGTGGGTGTGCTGGAACTAAATACCTGCTGCAGCTGTGCTCCGAGCATGGCCCAGACCCGCTTTTGGGGACACGTGCTCAGGAGAGAAAAAGGATCTGCTGCAGTTTGAAGCCTGGGGAAGCAAGGAGCCGTAAAACCAGGAGGGCAGCTCCATTTACTCGTCTCCTTGGGCACTGGTGTTATGTGCTGTAATACACCAGAGGTGGATCTCGTGAACAAAAATATTGGCTAGTGTTTGTCAAAACCCGATGGCTCAGGCTTCCTCGCGCATGGCAAGCGAAAAGCTTGCCAGATGGGCTGCAGGACCTTGCAGCCCGTTGAAGGACCATTGGATCTAGATAATCTTCTCTCCTGGCAGTGCTTGATTAACATTTGCAGCCTCATTTCATCCACCCAGACACTGTGTCATCACCAGGGTGCTTGAGCACTGGCATGTTTTCAGGGAGCAGAGAGCAGGTACCTGCCATGACGCTGGAAGAGAAGAGAACAGGACAGGGCTGTTTGTCCCACTGTATGTGAAACATAACTCTGGGGTCCTGCAGGGAGCTAACATAAGAGTCTGATGAAGGTTGCCTGCGGTCAGTCACACAAGCCTCCCAAGAGTCGATCCTCACGTCCCTGTCTGCAGAGATGCTTCCAAGAAGGACACCACCAGGTGAATGCTGAAAATTTCCTCCAGCACAGGAACGCAAGTCCAGAGCCACCACTGTACTTGGTAATGCCCAGGCGAGGACCTTGAGACCTGCTGTAAAACTTGTTGATTTATGGGAGCTGTGTTGGAGCCCAGGAGGCTCCCTGGCAGCTGTAGGCCACCTTACACATTTCAGATAGCTGATGAAGAAGGAACATCCCCTGGTTCCGACGTCGAGTTTGTTTACTCCCTCCTCCAGTTACATGTCTCAGATGGAGCACATCCATCTTCGGGAGTAAGACCAGTGCCTACAAAGTGGGCAAAGCTGTAACCAGAAACCTGCTGATGGAGGGGAGGGGATCGCAGGCCACAGCTCAGACCCTGTTACGCTGCTCTGTAATTTTCTTCCGTTCTTCTGCAAGTAGAGGAAGTCTCCTGCCTTCAGCCGGTAACTGCAGGCAGAAGTCTCAGCTGTGACCAGACCTGAACTCCCCGTAGGCACATGTTCCCTCATACAGGATAACACCATCACTCTGGGAGGCAGCCAGTGCCCTTGGACTTTTGTGCTGTAACTGAAGAAATTGCTCTTTGCAACTGAGCCTGCCTGGCCTGGGTTCAAGAGGAAGCACCTCTCCCAGGCTGCCACTCCTCGGAGTGCAGACCACAAGCAGTACAGACAGATCTCGAAAGGAGGACATTCCTAACCCTAGTGAAAAACACTATTTTTTTTGCTTCATGTTTTAATGAAAGTATGCAGTGCCCAGAAGGTTCCTCTGTTTCTATTATGAAATGTTTCGGAGCTTACCAGGATGTGGTTATTATTCATTGGTTTGCAGGCTTGTGAGCTGAAGGGTAAATTTTTATTAACGCCTTCTCAGATGAAGGGCCTCAGCCTTGGGGTTTCATGCATATTTACATTCAATGCCAGACTTGCAGGGATGTTCCTCTTGACATTTCACTTGGTTTCTCTCTCAGAACAGGAATCTTCCCACCCTCTTGCTTAAGCATTGTGCAATATTCAAGCAAAAACCAGATGAAAAACAGCCTTTGGCTAAGAGAGAGAGATCTGAGGACCTTCACATGGAAGTTTTGCTCTCTAAGAAACTAGGCTGCTGTTCCCTAGCAGCTTGTGAAGGGTGCAATTTCTCCATGATCATAAGGAAGTAAATGTAAGAAACTTTCCTGTTGGAGGCAAAAGATGACTTTAAGACAGATGCTTTGCCTTCAGAACTGGACATCTGGAACTGGTTCCCATTTTTGCTCTAGATCCCATGTGTGACTTATCCAAAGCCTTTGCTTTTCATCCTGACATCTCCTGCTGAAACTCTGAGCTCTAGGGCAGGGACTGCAGTGCCTTGTGTCAGAAGATGATGATTTAAAACACAGCCTTTGGGTGCTGTGATAAGGTATCGTGATGATTCATCGTAAATGGAAGCCATCTCTTCTTGGCAGCTGGCACAGCGTCTGTGCTGGCCTTTGAAATGCATCGTCTTCTGCCTCTCCCAACCTGTGCTCTTCTATGAGACAGGAGTGACACAGAGCAAGCTTTTGTGGCACAGCCCTCACTTGCAATTTGTAAAGCTTTTCAATTGGCTGGGAAAGGCTAAAAATAGCTCTCTAAAAGCTTTCCATTGCTCCTTTATCACTCTTCCCTATTGTGTTCCTCAGATGGAATAAAGACAGGTCAGCCATGTTTCTTTCCTGAGCGTGTCTCACTGGATGTCCCAGACTTCAGAGAATTTCAGTATCAGGAGACATTGGATCCGTGGGTCCTGCCTTTATCTGAAGTTTGTCTGATGGAGCCAGAGGCAGCTTCCTCTGGGAGAGGGGAGGGACAGGGCTGCACGCATGCTTCATTTCGGGGTCCACTTGCAGCAACTCAGCCCCATACTTCTTGTTCTGGAGGCTGCCTTCCTCTGTTAAACACTAAGCTTACATCCAAATTAAAACACTCACTCTCCAATTCTTCAAGTTGCAGAGGAAAAAAGCTTTAACTCTGGAATGGAGTGTAAATAGATCCATCCGCGCCTGTCTCCGGGCTGCACGTCTGATGTGCCTGCCGAACAGCGCCTGGCTAAGTGGAGCGAGTATTGGTGCCAGAATGAGTGACCCGCTGAAGTGCCTAACTGTTTACCTAAGCCTCTGCTGATCAAAGCGCGGAAGGAAGCAGAGGTGGGTGAGTTGTGAATGACTCTGTGTTACCATCTCAAATGGCACTTGAACCTTGCTGAGGAAAAGCTAAGACAACCACCCATCATAGGAGCTGCAGTATCATATTTATCTCCATCTTGACACCCTCAGCGTCACTATTCTGTTCTTGTTTTGTACTCTTGCTTGAGGAAAAGATGTCAAGCTGATATTTAATGCAGCCTCAAGAATGTTTATTGTACCATCACTTTGATGTCCCTGAAAAGCTGGGCTGGAGAGTGCTGCCACCGACCACCTACCAGGCATGAGAGCACAACCCCAACAGCAGTGGCACGAGCTACAGTCTTGTGCCAGATGTTTCTTAACAGAAACTGCTTTGTGCTATGGTGGTAGCAAACTCAGGCTTGTCAGGCAGCATGGCACGCATACAGCGATCCCACTTAAAACACAGAATACATCGAGTTCTCCTGGCAGTGCCTGAGGTCCTGTCCATGCCCAGGTCACAGATGTTCAGCTGTCGGTGCTGGGTCCCAGGGTTTCCAGCTGGATGGCTCAGCTGAATGCTTTTGGTGGGAGCCCCACACTTGCCTGAATTGGGGGCTGCCTCTGCCAGATCTCAAACTGAAACAGAGCACAAATTTTGGCCTAAGATTAGATGTGAGACTCCCTGAGGGGACCAAGGCAGCGCAGAGAGCTCCACTAGCAGTGCTCTCCACTTTAAGTCCGACTAGGGATGACTGTGCCTCCGCCGGAGGATGCCGTGCTGCCGGTGAGGCTGTCTTTCTGCTGATGAAACTGAAAACGGAGGAGGTTCGGCCTGCTTGCAGTCATGCGGAGTTCCCTTGGTACATTCCCAAGAGGAGGCTGTTAATCCCATTGACCTGGCTTGATTTCAATCAATGTGGGAACGCTCTGCCTACGCAGGTTGTTCCGATGGTGTTATTTTGCTGCAGCAGGGGTTCCCATCCTTTTTTCATAGTTTATAAGCATTTTGTAAATGGAGCGTGTCATAGACGCCTTCTGCCTTGGCAATCACACATGCTCTGTCCCCAGCCGTCTGCAGTGTCCATCCCTGGCAATGCTCTGGTTTGTTTCTACAATAACATAATTTTTCATCTCTCTAGTACCTGCATTAAATGCTTTTTCTTTTTTCATTAACAAGTTTCCCTCAACTTTACACTCTCTGGCTTGAGCTGTACATGAAACCAGCCCTCACCGGTAAAGCCATCTCTGACAGTCCGTCATTCCAGGGACTGGGAGCACGTTCATCTTCTTGTCCTCTTGCACCAGCCCGTAATTTGGCCACACAGTGTGGGGTTTCACAGCCACCACATTCTCCCTGCTTGGGAGAGAACCGATGCCCTGTTTGTATAGCTTTTCTCGCATCTTACAGTACAAACATTTTTAGATATTAATCCAGTATGTACTTTGTTACATGGCTACTAATCATTTAGTCACGTGTAGCATCTCTCTGCCCCTAAGACATACTTTTCTGGAGGTAAGATGTATATAAAGAGCTTGCCTCTATTTGTCTGGTGATAAAGTCTTTCCAAAGTCCTGGGTTTTGCTAGCCCCGTGATGCAGCTAACAGATGTACAGGCAAGGCTTTGAGTTATTCCAAGTGTTTGCATATGATGTGAATCCACCAGTATCTGTGCACAACCAACCATGGCCCAGCGTGGTAGCTGGGTTCTCAGACTGCCACTTTGGGGCCTGTCACAGGTTTTGAATATCCTGCTCTTTCTGTACCCTTGGAGCACTTGATTAAGACACAGTGCCTTCCATCTTTCCATCAGCAAAACGTCGCTGGGTGACTTCCAGTGAGGACAAATTGCCAACCATTAACCATGTGGTGGTGCACGCACAGGCGGTCATCCAAAGGATGCTGGTGGCCCCATACCTCAGCTGCATGACCGAAGGACTGAGATAGGTCTTTCTATATGTGTATGAGACGTATGCAAGCATGTCCCTGCATCGTGTCCCTCCTTACCCACGTGTCTTGGTCAGAGAGCTGGCAGGGCAGCGAGTGAGACACCATCCCCTTCACTCACCCCCACTCTTCTCTTTCCAATGTGGTTGTCCAGGTTTGCCACTGTCCCCCAGTGTGCTTGGTTCTGATGTCCCATGCCAACATTTTGCTCACGTGAGGTGTGACATCCTGGGGAACACCTGCCGACAAGGAGGACTTGAGGTGAGGAGATCAAAATTGGATTTCAGAAAAGAGAAGCTCCCACTGCTTGAGTCATTCCCGGGATCCGCTAGTGAGCTGCTGGGCTCCCTGCCTTCCACATGCCATCTCGTGGCTGGGACTGCCACCTCGTCCCAGCCTTTCTGGTCAGGCTCTTCTTGTGCTACAACCTACATTCCAGAACACTCTTAAGTAAAATTATTTACTGAGCATCTGGCAACAAACCCTGGAAGGTAAATCTGTTCCCTTCACCCCAGTGCCACCCGTGGCTTTGCCACTCTCTTTCCACACAGGTCCTGCACGCTTCCAACACGCTACATGGCACTGTCCCTACCTCTGCCCTAATTCAATCGCATCGAATGATCCTTCCTATCAGATGTGAGCTCTGGAAATGTAATAGTTTGCTCTGGCAATTGAAACTGGTGTCCTCTGGGACTGGTATGATCTGATTAAAGAAAGCACTGAAGTGCAAGACAGCGGCAACATTAATGAGCCTGTCTGAGAACAGATGAGGCAGGTGAAAAACAGTCTGCCTGCTGGCTTCTGAAAATTAAGCTGTGCTGTGGCTGTGAAGATGCAGAGTATTACAGGGAGCTTAGAAAGGACCAAAATGTGACAGCTTTCATCATGCAAACACACACACGCGAACACCTCATGTGTTTCTGCAGGGAAGAGTAGTATGGATCTGAGGAGCTGTTGCTCATGCAAAACATGTTCCTGGGAAGGAGGGGATGAAAACTGTTCTCCACAAATGCAGGAGCAGGCAACCTTCTTGACAGTGAATAAAAATTACTAATCAAAAGAATTGTAATTAAAGCAATTACCGTGTTCTCTACATACACACACCCTGCATGTTTCATATAGTCTAATAGAGTACAGTGCTGGGCCTTGATGGATAGGAAATTGCCAGTAATCACCAGGGGATGGATAACTTCCTCACCCAATCTTCAGCTAATGACTTTAACATGCTCTTTTGAACATGATTCGTACCAGTTGTGATTATGGAGAGATTGTTCAGTGAAGTAAAGCTGGTTAATATAGTTACTGCTCCCTGTGTGCATCCAAACAAGTCTTTGAAGCACTTCACATGAGGTCCGGCTTCACTGAAGCAAAGTTGCTTGGGTACTGTGTCGTGCACAAGTGAAGGCTCATGTGGCGTTGCTGATGGCTTGGTCTTCTCGCAGTCCGGGATGGAGTTGCTTGTGGCTCCCCAACACAGCCCAGAGCACTGAAGGAGGCCACAGCTCCTTCACCCGACCCGTCCATTGGCAAATCCAACTTCCCAGGAATTTATTCTCTGGTTTCTCCACCTAGCGTGGACCTAAGACTGCCCTGAAAAGTCATATTTCATTTGCAGTTACAGCTTAGGAGGTCCTGTAGGTGAAGTGCTCACTCCAGAGGATTTGAAGCCTTTCTGTCTTAACCTTAACTTTTTATTCTTCCACTGGCTCTTTTTTTCCACTTCAGTTTCCTTCTTGGAAATGGCTTCAGGTTGATATCTTGAAACCCCATCAGGGAAGCTTTATCCCTTGAAGACCTTTGGCACAACTCAAGAACTCAGCAGCTGAACCCCAATTTAAAGTGTCGGGCTGGCAGCTGACTCCCCGGGCACAGAGCAATGCCACCTGGAGAGAGGCCGTGTATTGCTCCGCACATCTGGCAGGCTTTGGGATCTCTTTTAGCAGTCGCTCCTTGTCAGCTTATGGTCAGGACAGCAGCTCCCCAAGGTTACGTTGCTACAAGTGACAGGAGAGTCAGGCTTTTTAGTACCCTTCTCTGAGATCACTTGGATTCCTGGCAACTTTGCTCTTATCTCAGTTTGGGGAAGTCCCAGCCAAGCTAACAGTCATCTTAGATGAAGGGCAGAAAATAAACCTATCAATCAGCTGCAAAGAGCATACAGCAGCATGAAGAAGCACATTAGAGGCAAAGTGGAACTGTCGGAGATTCAGCGTGAGGTGCCTCTTTGGGAGGAGAAGCTCCCATGCTTTAACGTTGCCTCTTTAAAGGTAACTTAGTGCCATTTTCTATGGGTGCCTCATAAAACAATTAAAATAAATGTCTTCAGAGTACAGTTTTCTTTCCTCTCTGGGAATGTTTCCAGCTCACTAAGTTACAGCATCACCACAAAGAAAATGAAATTTTATAATTATTGAAGACAGCTATCAGAAGAGGGTAATACTGTTTAACCATGGAGTTGCTGGTAGCACTGGGGCAATGTCACGGAAGGCACAGTCAGACTGCCTGGCCTGACTCTTCACCCTCCTGGTGCCATCAGGGTGCAGGGTCCGGGAAAAGGGTTGGGTCATTGTTTGGAAGTGCTCAGGACCACAGAGAGGTGCTGCTCTGGCGCTGCTGGCTGGAAGCAGTGCAGAGCTCTCTGCCTTTACCTGCTCTCCCAGGCGCGGATCAGGAGGATCTGTTGTGTTCCACAAACACAGAGTGAGGTGATTTGTAGGACTCAGCAGAGTGGACACACGAGCATACAGTGTGATAGCAGCAGGACAACAACAGGACTTTTATAGCAAGCACTTATTTAAACCCATTTTTTTATCCACAACAAGTAATATTAAAAACCGAGTTTGAACTCATTTTCACTCTCCCTTCCCACCCACCATCCATTCCGGTCTCCTCTTTCTTTTGCTGTCCTTCAGGCTGCCCCTTCTCCATCCTGTTCCCTGTTGGCCAGTCACTCCCTATCTTCCAAAGCCCTCCATCAACCTTTTTGCTTTCGCAACTGTGTTTACTGCTCTTTTCTTCCTTCCTGTTGCAGACACACTTCCCTTCCTCCCCTGGTGATGTCCTGGCTTCGAGTTTGCCGGTGTTGGGTTGCAGATTCCTTGGACAGGGCCCGGACCTTGCAGCGTGCTTGGTGTACTCCTGGCCAGCTGTCAGTAACATGTTACACAGGCTGAGCCTAAGGCAGCTCTTTGAATGCATTCCCATCCTTGTCCCTTTGGCTCTGCTTGTCCAAGCTTCTTCTGTTACACCCTCAGCCCACTTACAGAAATCACGTCTAATTTTGTAGTTCATAAAGCCAGAAATGTAATTGCAAGCACATCAGCGACTTCCTTTTCTCAAACCAGGACTCCCTTGCAAATGTTTAATTTCATAAGACGTTAAAAAAAATCTTGATTTACAGCAGAAACTGGAAAACGTGATCTCCAAACCTGGTGTATGTGACTACCTGGCTTTCCTGGATAGGACACGATTTTTCTGATTTTGATCAAAGCTTTATCACATTGCCATGCAGTGCCAGGTGAGGACACACTTCTGGCAGGAACCAGTCTGCAGTGCTTGTGCAGAGCCTGAAACAGCAGGGTCCTCATCTGCAGCTAGGACTACTTACTGATATTGTAATGCCAACAACAGTAATTAAACATGGGTGTAATTCTGCATGAAGATTCTTTTAATTTAACTTACACCAGAGTGAGAGGAAAGCTACTTCAGCAGCTGAGATATTGGCCTATGGCTTGTATGCTGCAGATTTCATTTCCAACATCAGGGATGTCACTTGTGCCTGAATTCACCCCACTTCATGCACTTGGAGCCTAACAGCTGGGGTCCCTCTCTTGGAGAGCTCTGCAGGCTGATATCACCCGCCGGTGCCTGATTCACACGCCAGAGACGCCTGCCCTTCGCTGCCGGCTCTACCAGGACCAGTGACTGCCAGGACGTAGGTTAGGTAATTTAACTAAGGTCTGAAGTTAGGCTGGATGAGTATTTCTTCTTCATCTTCAACCTGGTGATCACAGAACAAGGTGAAAATTTTACTTTCCTACCCAGTGGGGATTTGGGAGGTGAAAACCAGTATCTTGTCTAGCCTGTGTGATAACTTCATAGACGGGACTTGGCATAGCTGGCTCTGCTAGTGGGAGAAAGTGAGGATCAGTCAGGTACGTTCTTCACTGTGATGGGACACATTTACAGAAAATGCACGTAAAGCCTGGTTTCCTGAGCCCTGTACAAACGAGCAGGATGACAGTTTCCTTGCTTAGAAATCCACATCTACTTCCAGTGGAAGTACTTTATCCAAAAGAAGTCTCCTGTGGGGCTCAAGCCCATGCAATCCCTACACAGCCATCTTCTCCCTCGCTGGGATCCCGGCTGCACAGCTCTGTCCGTTCCCCGGTACCAGCTTTGTGTGGCTGTGCAGTGAAAACTTTGCAAGGTTAGTTCCCAGGTGACCAGGGAGCTTCAGGGCTTCTGCTCAGACCTTCATACGGTTGTCTGTGCCTTCTGTGGTGGCCTCCACCATTTCAGTTGTTGCAAAAAGGAGATTTAATTGCTCCTTCCATTTAAGCCAAGCATCTTTAGTCCCCTCATCAGATTTTGTCAGGTTTGTGTGTGATGTCAGCCATGAGCTGCATACCAACACGCACGGCTGAGCTGCTCGGGTGCTGCACTAGCAGAACCATGAGCTACTCCTGTGACCAAGAACGGGCTGGAAAACCCAAAGCTGGCTTGGATGACTGAACAGCACCAACCAGATCTGCTAGCCGCGTTTTCCTTTGCAGATGAGTGTTCATCTGCTCCTAAAGATCATAGTTGTTGTGGAAAGAATTGCTAAGAAGTCTGTCCCCCTCAGAGCTCTGCCAGTCCTTCCCAGCCCACCATGACAGGGAGTGAAGAAGCCCGGCTGTCCGGGGAGCATCGCTGGAAGACGGAGCTCATGCAAAGTATACAAGTCACTAACATAACCAGGACCTGCACAGGGATTACTCATGTTTCAGACAGAGAGGCTGGCGACTGTGCCAAACAGGAACTTCCGCATGCTCTCTGCTTCTGGTCATGGTTTGCTCTGCGGTGTTGATTCAGGCAGGACAAATCCAGAGCTTCCTCTGTGAGCATGCAGGCACCAAACAGACGGGAGGTAAGCAATGTCGTTACAGCATGCAGGTCAGCTGTTTAAATGCTAAAAAGCCTAAAAGGCATAAGAATATAGGGCTACTGGGGAGCTGCAGAAGCCAGAAGAGGATGGTCGTGGACAGACAAATCATCACCCTGCACCCATGTCCTCACCTCATGGAGATCACCATCCGTAACAAAGGCTGGAGAAATGTTATGGAGAGGTTAGCCTGCCCAGGTGGGCATAATTGCTTGTGATTTGGATATCCCATGTGGGAAGCCCCCACACTGACCCACTGCAGCAGATGACTAAGAAATATCAACTGAAGGAGGAACCAATTCTTTTTTTTCTAAACCAGATTTCAGACACGGCTGCACCTGTACAGAGCTGGCTGAGCCTGCAGCTGACGCCTCTCGCTGCAGGAGGCACACATTTTGCTCGTACTTACTCAGAGAGGCAATTTCTGGGAAGCAGACTGAAACAAAGGCAATTGGGATGGCAGGAGAAATGGAGTCACTTTTTATGTTGCAATTAACTAAAAGCTAAGAAAGTGACTGTGTCCTACAGCGACACAGACTTCCTCCTGCCTTGTGGACTCCAAGAGGAGCTGCAATTTCTCCCCATCTCCAGGTGTGCCTGCGAATTATTATGTAAAAAAAACCCCAATCCCAAACCAAATTATTTGTCCCAAATGGAAAAAAAAAAAAACAATGAGCAATCAAAAATAATTTTGTCATAAATTGCCCAATTTGGTTTTGCTTCACAATCACTAACTTTACATTGCAAAACAAGTCATGTGGGAGATTTTTGCCAGCCTAATTCTTACCCTTGCTCTTCTAAATAAGATGATGGTGGCCTTACGGCTTGATTCTGTTTTCTGTTCTAGTTAAACTGTTTAGAAATGTGCTAATGATTCATTCTCCTTGCAATTAGATGCAGCAGTCAGACTCTTTCCTACACTTCTGCAAAGTTTGCTGTGAAGAGGGGCAATGCTAGCACAGTATGGAGAAACAAGCCATAGATCCATAAAGAAAATCGATGGCAGTTAGTTGGCAAAATACGTTTGGGGATGTGGACCTGTATTTCATGCATGTCATTACCTACTTGCAGGAGACAAAAGACATGAGGGAAAGCAGTTTCCTTCTGTCTGCGGAGAGCTCAAAAGATGTTCTGCAACATTTCAGATTCCACTTCTTTTTTGTATTAAAAATCCAGGTCTCTAAAGATCTACCTTTTAAAATTGCCTATAAAGTGTAATGGGAGACACCATGAAATCCTGGCATCTCAAAACTCAGGGAAATGAATTTCCATTGCGGCTGTGCATAAATTTGTTCTTTGCTGAAGTGGAGCCTGAAAAGTGACTGACGTTTTTATGCCTTGTGTTTGCAAGGCTTTGAGGCTTATATTTCACAAGAGGCGCAGACGCACCACTGTTAGCTCCTTGGAAGCTGCCGTGTTTACAAGGCTCAAACTGGCTGGGCTGTCTTTAATCCAAGTCAAGTCACAGAAGATTGTGTTCCAGCCTTCTAATCACCATCCAAAGTATATTTTGACATATGCTACCACAGAGAAAACATTGTCTATTTGGGAAAGAGGGGTAGTAGGTAGTAGGACTTGGTCCGAGGTCAAGCCAAGAAGTCAAGTCAGCAGTCCAAACCAGAGAGGGACACGTTCAAGCATGGTCATAGCTGCAATATAGCTCGTGCAATGGCCCCGAGGGCAGGAGCCTGAGCTTAAAGGCAGCTCTGGAGATCCCCACAAGGCTTCGCACTGCTCTGTCCTGCACAGCACTCTGATCCCAGGTCTGGGACGTGTATACCCGTACCGGAGCTGGCCTCGGACACAGGCAGCCAAGCCCCAAGGAAGGGAAGCGACTGTGCTGAAGGCCCTGCCAGCAGCCTCCCATACCCTGTAAGGGGCTGGGTTTGGAGAACCACGTGCTGGGAAATGATCCGTGTGTTATGCAAAGCCACGGGTGCAGGCCAGGTGAGGAGTCACCACAGGGCTGCTCCAGGGGCCCAGGCGTTTCTGTGGGTCTGAGCCAGGGTGGCTGTGTGTTACAGGCACAGGTCAGCTCAGGCTTGGGGGGCCGCAGGGCGTCACTGAGGGGTCCAGGGGTCCCCAGGACTGGGGGGCTGCTGAGCTGTGAATGCCACATTTCTAAATGTGTGGGCTTTGGTGTTTGTTAAATGGTTGCTCTATGATAAGGAAGCTTTTCTGTGACTGCAGCTGGCCAGTGGTTGCAGTGTACACCTGGAAAGGGTGTTTCTGTCACCCGTTTGTTGCCTGTCCTCTGACGAGCAATACCTGTTGATAGCTGGCGGGCAGTGCCAGGAAGCACACCAAGAATATTTGCACTAGTGGGTCTAAGGCTGGCAGACATGGGTTTGCTGTAATAAGACAAATGCTAGTCCTGTTCACTGAGCAGGCCTGCACTGGAATGCAGGCAAGAAGAGAAAGCCTCCGTTGCAACGTTAGCCATGGGCAAGGTTTTACAGGGATTTTGTTTGTTGCAGAAAGAAGATTTGGTTTTGCTGGGGTTATAGAGAACAACCAGTAATCCCACACAATTTCTCTTTCGGAGTCCTTGTTTCAGGCTGAGTGGAGGGAGGCTCAGGCAGACATCACAGCACTGAGTCACAGTCCGGAGAGTCTGCAGTTACAGTGGCTAAACAGTTCATTCCTTTCTTCTGTTTTCAAATAGAAGCTTAGTTTCTGTAGGAGATCATAGATTACAAGAGAGGAAACACCGACAAAGTTGCCAAGTACTTCTATTATCCTACAGTTTAGCTTGCATCCTTCACATGCCAAATGCATGTTTCTCAAAGGCTTACTCCCTCCATAAAGCCTTGCACGCTCTGATGCTACCTAAGTGACAACACATTTGCCACGTGTCTATATCCGTACCTTCCCTACGTATCTGGTAAGGGATAACACTGCCCGGGCACAGGTTAGCGCTCCTCAGAGAGGAGAGCGAATGTCAGACAACACGCAAGTCTGCGCCAGCACCTAAGCTCCGCTCCAGCCTCTGTCTTGCTAGGCACTGCTTCTCCCCTTGCCCTGCTGTTGCAGCCTCCTTCCCTGTGGCCACCCGAGACCTCCTGGGCTCCAGCACCCATCGCCTGGCTTGCACAGAGAGACACAATCTCGTGATGGTCTCAGCCTTGGCTGAATGCCTTTTCAGCTCCAGGCTGAGGACTGTACCCACAGGGACTCTGCCTGTGTCTCCCCCTCTTGTACCTCCTCCAGCCCTTGCAATGCCTCTAGCTTCACAAAGTCTGGAAAACATCTGTTTTACAGCTTCCTTTGCTACAGCTCTAGCCCTCCAGAATCACCGTCATTTATCTCTCTGCATCATCAACTCTCCACACATTTCAAATTCAATTGAAAGCACATTTTCTCCCTTGCCTGTGGTTCCTAAATTATACGCCCAGCTCATTTCAAAATATCAATTCAGAAACTTGGCGAGGTGATTATTAATAACAGCTCTGTTCTTCTCCAGAGGAGAAATAATACTAGAAATATGTGAAATGTGTACACAGTTGTCATTCTCACTCTCCTCTTTTGCCAAACACTCTGTTCTTTACAGGAAATAAAAACAACCCTACACCCAGTATTAAGTGGCACAGTCTGTGTAATCAGCGAGGAACCACACAGAACTAGGGCAGGATTCCTTCACATGTTCTGAAACTCGGGGTGTTCGCCACCTTCTGTGATGAATTAGTGCTTGGCTATACGTAGATCAGCAGCACGTATAGCCAAGCTTGACTAGCTGTATACACAGCAATCTGGAGCCCAGCTGGAGCCACGTGGTTTCTTCATTCACTTGTGTGGAGCAGCAAAGTACATGATAGATATAAATATGCGTAGCTAGTCATGGCAAATTGTGCTTCAGCTATAATGAAGCTATTCATTACTTTATTCTAAGAGTTCACACGGAAGGTGGGCCAGGGCTTCCCAGGGACCCACAGCTGCTGGGAAGCACCGAGCTGTGGTCTGGCCTGCAAGCACTGGGCTGGCAACAGGTTAGGTACATGTTTTTTCCTTTCTTCTTTTTCTTTTTCTAACTGTACTTACAAAACATGTAGTAGAGTACTGAAGACTGTTTCATGGCCCATAGTGCCTCAGGATGCGCAGTGACGAGGCTCTGGGGTCTCTCCCAAAGCAAACCTGCACGTATGGGTGCTGGGCACATGGGGGAGCTGAGCTCGGCGATCCAGGCACCACCCCACGTCCCATGTTCCCATGACATCCCAGCAGAAGCCAGGGTTGTCCTTCCACAGTGCACAGCAGGGAAAGAGGGCAGCTTTCCCAAGGCCTTTGGAGGTTGAGGGGGGAATAGAAAGATGGGGTACCCATAACTCCTGTGTTGGAGGAACAACAATGAGGGCCTCCCAAGGAAGGGAGGGAGAGAGAAATCCTCCAGGGATGGATTCATGCACAGAAGGGGATCTGTGTTTTTAGCCTTGCGAGCTAAGGAAGACCCAGCTAGCAATCACTTTGTTTTGAGAGGAGGATAAAGTGTAAAAGAAGCTCTAGAGGTACCCAGGAGCTTTTAACTCTGAACATTTGCCCTCGCAGTGGTAAGGCCCAGATCTCCTCAGTGGCATTTAGGGACTTGTAGGGAAAGAAGTACTCACACAGACAAGAGCCAGCTTGCTGCTCACCTTACCCAGTAATGCCAGTGCCTCCAGCTGTCATGGGCCCCGTGCAACAGCCACTTCCTGGCACCTCAGCCTCTAGGGTGCTGAGGATCCGTGTAAAGTATCTTGAAAAGATGGGGGGTTTTTTTCAAATAAAAAGATATAAATTGAATGTCTCGTATCAGCAAGAGCCTCTGGACGAGAAAGTCTGGTCACGGTGAGGGCCTTTGGCTCTGTGCTACAACAGCCAGTGCTTGTCTAGCAGATAAAGCATTGCTCTGTCTGCCTGCGTTGTGCAATCGTTTCTCCCAGTTACTGCTCACTGGCTCCACTCCAGGTACCTCTCTCCCACACAAGCGTGGTTTTTTAAGAAGTGATACTCTTAAAGTGTTTAAAATGCAAGACTTTAAAGGGAATCAGCTATTGTTTGGAAGAAGTTGACCAAGTTCCCTGTTTTCTGCCAGGCAGGTTATAAGTTTCCACTTGAATAGCGTGAGAGTAAAAGATGCCCCGCTGAGAGCCCCCGAAGTGAAGCCCTGCAACCACCCAGGGGACGCGAAAGGCATGGGCTGACAGTGAGTCTGTCCCCGGGACCTCTGGAGATCCAACACTGCTCCGCTGCCTTTCCTGGGGCTGCCTGTGCTGGGTCTGACCATCACAGGAGGTGGGTTGTTACCGGACCTTGGCTGAGCCAGTGCACTCATTTCACACACACCACCATGGGACACAAACCTGACAGGTCCTATGAGGCAGGAGCGTCACTCCTCGTGCTCCCTTTGACATGGGTTTCCTGCAGCACCACTGTGCCCTTCCCACCCCGAGTCCCCCCACGCTGCTGATCGCTGCCAAGAGTCTCCGCACCGTGCAGAGTGTGGCCCCTGGCTACTGCAGCACTTGTAGGAGCCCACCTGGGTCATTCACCGCTTCCTACACGGTGCCATGGTGTCACACAACCCGTCTTCTCAGAACGAGGACCTCACATGAACCAACGCAGGGGCACACATCCATTAGCTGATTCAGTACGTCGGATGCTTTTTCACCTTGTGCACTGAGACTTCAGAGGCAGATGGTAGATAGCACCAGCAGAAACCACAGCACCATTTTCAGGAAAATGAAACCCATCACAGGCCTCTTTTGCCAAGTCATTTGTTGTTAAAAGCCATGTTCACTCTTCCTCTGCCTTGGTGGGGACAGACCTGGATTTTGGAAAGCACCGCATTAACCTACTTCATGCAGATAGCCTGATTTATGTTCATTTACCTCCATAGAGTAGTACTACCTGTGGAAGGCAGTGAAATTACACACAGCACTACCAAGCGTGAAGAAGATTTGTAAAATGAAGAGCTTCTGCTTCTAAAATATCAGTGCACCCCTTGGGTTAGGACTTCTGCACTGAGATGTCCCCAGAATTGGAAAAAAACCCCAACTGCTGAAGGTTTGATGCCCCACCATATGGGTTTGATGCCACCTCGTGGTAGTTTCGTGTCCTGACTTGCAAGGGAAGGTTTTCACTCTCGGGATGTTTCCCAAGGGTGTTCCTTATGAAAGAGAAATACAGTTTGGAGAAAGGATGAAGATATTACAGACATCCTGCTCTGCCCTTGCCCTTCGTTGCTGATTTGCAGCACTGCCTCCAAACAGCATTGTTAATAGATGTTAGTATGAATTTTAAACGCAGGGATTTGCAAATTATACTCAGTAACGTTATGCGGAAATACCTACAGGATAGGGATGTGGCCATTAGAGAATATGCTGAGATGTCCTGACATAAAACTTTAGCCATAGTTGTCTTGTCATCTAAGGACCTCAGACAGACACTTCCACCCAATTTGCAGCTAGCTTTGCAGATTTGGAGAAGCTCTTTCCTCCCTTGGAGAGCAACTTCCTTCTCCAGCCCAGTAGTTATTCTATCGTGCTAGGAGTGTAATAAAGAGCTGAGTTACATCACCCTTTTAAAAGTGGGACAGGAGAAGTTACAAAGACTGGTACCACTATTTCAGTTGAGGATTGGCTCTTTCAAGAGAAAATTGGTTCTTTTACCCTCTCAGTGATTTAGCCTTATGACAGCAGGGAATGATTTGCCAGGAAAATTCATAGAGCATTTCAGCCTTTCATCCAGTAAATGGCCTATATTGCTTTTGTTTGCCCTTTGAACTGTGGAAAAGATACTATTTTACAACTGACTGAACACATTCTTCAGGCGTTGTAATATAAAACTATCATGTTTATTGATCGAATAATCATGGACTATGTAGAAATTGTAGCAAAATGACTCCCTGTTGCATGCTTTTTTCCTAGCCTCAGGCATCCTCGTATTCAAAATGGCATCACATCAGACCCTGCAGAAACGCTAGATCCTGAAGGCAGTATAGCTGTGATGTTGCTGCAGCTGAGCTAATTACTCTTGGGTTTCAGCTTGGCTAATTAACTTCCATGTAGCCCTATAATATCACAGTCATTTTGTTTTCAATTCTGGAACTATCTTGGACGGTGCTAGTCTGCGGGGAAAGAACCTCTGCAATGCATGCAGCTCCACTGCGCAATGTAGACATATGTCGTTTTACTGTATATCTAAATGAAATTACTTTTGCAATCGCATGTAATGCAACCTTTAGTGTTTAGGTGCTTGTCTGCAGCTTGTTCACCAGACTGAACACATTTTGAATGTCCAAATTAAGCTGTTTGTTAACCCGTTCACTAGCTGAAGACATTAGACGGGATGCTACGTTCATATTGGCTTATATCACTTTCTGTTAAGTCCTATTTGAAATTCTCCATCTCTGCTCTTTCCTTAAAATCTGCACATTTGAATCTGATCACAATCCCGGTACAAATTAGGGTGGAAAAATAGACTAGCTCTAAAAAGACTTTCACAAATGCCCTTTCACAAATCTGGAAAGGCTTAAAAGGCTGAAGTTGCTGAGAAACAGGACACCAGTGAGCGATAATCTGTGTAGCAATTAATCCTCTTTCTCTCACAAATGGACTTGAAGAAATGCAAGCTGATATTTGCCTGATTAAAAGGTCTTTTCAGCAAATTTTCAGTTTTGCCAGGGGAATGTTGCTGTTGACTGTGGATGTATTGCTTAGATGCCATGGTCTCAGGCCCTTGAATCTCTTCATAAGAGGGATCAACACCTTAACTCAAACTTGAGCTAGTCTAGCAACACCTCTTACCCCCAGAAGAATCACAGGTTTGGCAGTATCGCGAGTAAGCGTTACACCTTTGTTGAGTTTTGTTTAAATCACAGCAATCGAGGCGAACAAAAGACCTTCGTTGTATTTACCCTCACTTCCACAGCCAACAGATGTGAGGGGAGCAAAGAGGCGTTCTGGTTTAGGGGAAACACAACCCTCTGCCTGCTCAACAGCGGAGAAAGAGGCATGATAACTAAGGGAAACCCAGCTCAGGAACTGGCAATGGTGATTAAAACACACACTAATCAGCCTTTTCCTCTGTAGGGACCAACTCTTAACTGTGTAATGCCTTTCCGAGGAGGCACAGAAGTGTAAAGGACGGCGTATCCAACCTGGTGTCCGGCTGCCCGTTGGAGAGGGCGCAGGTCTCGCTCCTGTCCTATCTGCCAGCTCTGGGCAGGGGCTGCAGACGCCGCAGGCTTTCGAAGATCTTGCCAGATGGCCGTGTTTAGGCAACGTGAATCCCACCGCACACCGGTCAGCCTCTGATCTGGTCTGTCTGTCAGTGATAAAACCATGTGGATATTCTGCCATCTGATTCCAGGGAGGACAAAACAGGCCAAAGCTTACTGCTTCTGAAAATCTCAACTCCCTTCTCCCTGTGCCCACCTCAGTTTCGGATATAATCCATCCCTCAAATATAACCTTCCCCATGCCCTGCCTTCCTCTGCTGCTGTGATGTCTGGAAAGAATGGGACCTACCTGAGGTGACTCTGCACCATGGATCACCAATGACCCAAGGAGCATCTCCTGCTGGTATTCTAGCTCTCCGTGGGGAGCTGATTATTCGTGGTTTTTTTGTTGGTTCAACTTATTTTTAGTTGGCAGAAACAGCTGTGAGGGGGAGAAGAAATAAGGAACAAAAGCCAACGGCATGATTAACTTTTTAACTCAAAACACTTCTCAATTAAAAGACGCTAAATATGCCCTGTGCTCCTCGTACAGCTTTTCCACGTCAGCAGCTGCTGTGCTCCCCGGGAATATTACACAGTTTTACAGATGGAGGAGGAGGTGGATCTGCATGGGAGAATGCCTGTCCACAGCGTCTCGTCCCCCGTGGCCACTGGACAGGAGTGTGGGGCAACGTGAGGGGCTGCCAGTCCCAGTACGGCCAGCGTTGTGGTGTGAGCTCAGAGAAGCCCTCTAGCCTCCCGAGCTCAGCCTCCCCAACCATGAAATGAGATCACTGGTGAGATTTCAAAGCTATCCCAACCCCCTGCAAGGCTGTATGCGCAGAGAAGCATCCAGAAGTTCATGTTCTACCGATGAAAAAATGCTTGTGAAATCTAGGATTGTGCTTAAATAAAACTCATACGCATGCTACCAGGAAGAAACCTCAACTGCACTGGGATTGACGATGTTTATTCAAGGTACATAATGTTGGGAAAGTTTCCAGCCACCACAAATCGTGACATGCTCGTTTTATGTCCCACAAAACCACAGCTCCTCTCCTTCCTGCTCTTTTCTACAACTGTCACAAAAGTCTTCAGGTGAGCTAAAGCAATAACTGATTTTCTCTACACCGCTTTGTTTGCCTGCCAGCCTTTTCAATACACCTCTTTATCACTCTTTGCTCTTTGCATTCTGACGATCAGGGCTTTCCCCTGAATCCTCGACTCGGGTTTGAACTTTGACTCCTCATTGTCTTCCTAATTCCCCCTCACCCTCACACAAGGCCGTGAAGGGGCAGGAGGTCTGCGGAGGTAAAGGGTGATGCCGCCGTTCGGGACATCTGAAACGGTCTCTGCCTGGGCAGCCCTGCTCCTTCCTCCAGCACGCGTCCTCCCTGCTGCTCTCGTTCCAGCACTGACACCCCTAGGCCCCGGATACTCAGGGTGGAAATAAGACACAAGCCTTCCCTCAGCAGTTGTCTGGCGTCGCGCCCTTGGCCGGGCAAGCCTCGGTGCCAGAGCGGGTGGCTGCGGGTGAGCGGCACCGCCAAGGTGGGGAAGGCTGCTGCCGGCTGGGGCCTAGTGTGGAGGAGGGAATCACGGCCCGCGGGGGAGCCCGGGCCACCGCTGCGCCTCGGCCGCAGGCTGCGGGCTCCCACCTCCCTGCCGGG
>WAAD01007128.1:387285-410490 GCA_013389945.1 Fregata magnificens
CAGGGCTGCGGCTTCCCGGGGCCTCCCGCTTCAGGAGCGGCTCCGCCCGCGGGGGCGGCCCAGCGGAGGCCGCCCTTTTCCCTCTCTCGCCGGAGGAGCGGTGGCTGTAGCTGGCGGGGGCGCCGGAGCGCTCCTCTGGCCTCGAAGCCGGGCGGTAAGAAACGTCGATTGCGCCTGGGATAGCATAGAAGACGCCTTTGAATTTCTTGGGTGCGAATCGAGATGCGGGAAACCCCGCTGACGGCTAAAAAGCGGTTTTTGCTCCGGGGGTGGCTGCGCGGCGGCGCGGGTTGCCCAGGGCGGTTGCGGGGTCTCCGTCCTCGGAGACTTTCCAACCCGCCTGGACGCTGCCTGCTGTCGCTGACCCCGCTTGGGCAGGGCGGTCGGACGGGGTGGTCTCCAGAGGTCTCTTCCAGCCTAAACCACTCTGATTTTGTGAGGCAACAAATTGATGATTTCCCTGGGCGACTTCCTGTCTTTCAAAATCGAGTTTTCCTCTTCCCCGAGTTGCCCAAGTACCCCATGCTCCCCAGTCGTTCAGATGGTCATACAGGGTTAATTGGCATACCAGCGTAGAAGTCCATTTCTTTTTCATGGCAATAATACTGCCGAAGCTTTTCTCCAGAGAGGGGAAGAGGACGAGAAGGATAGCAGTGTTCTGCCCTGTGCAGGTCAAAAAGTTTTTATTTTCACGGGAGTAGCTTTTTAATCAAAGACAGGTAACAGGTAGGTACCTGCTACTGGTGAGACACTGGATGCTGTTTTGTATCAGGCTGGTGGTTCGTTCCATTAAACCTGAAGCGTAAGGAAGTTAATAGCATATATGAACAGAAAAACCTGTATTTGCACAGTGGTAGCCATGGCTCACGGACCCCTTAGGAGTCTGCAGGCTCCTCTTAAGGATCCTGCTGAAAACCCAGATAACTTTCCCTTTGCAAACTGAAAAACCTGTGTTAAGTAATTGAGTCTGATGCAGCAACTTTGCTTTGAACAAATTGCCTGTAAACTTTGCATTGGCTACGCAGTCTGTGCGTCTGGACGCTTCCCGGTTCTGTGGGCTGACGCGCTCAGAGAGAGATGAGGGTGTAACTGGCCAGTCCATATGGTTTTTTCCATTTGCTGCATCTGCAGCTGGAAAGAGCTGTTGCTCTTATCTTCTCAAAGAGCAATGCAATGCGTTGCTTCTTCGGTCTCTCACTGAAGTTGTATTAGTATGAGATCACAAGGCTTTCCGTATGTTAGGTTATAACCAGGAGATGTTAAACACCTGAAGTAGAAGAGCAGGCAAAAGGGGAAAAAATATTAATGGAGAAAAATATTTGCCTAATTCAATTTCTCTGTCCTCACCTTGACTTTTCAGCCACCTTCTACTTTCATTGTAAAAAAAGAACTCGAGAGCTGCATCATTCTCTCAGCTTTTGACCCTACAATCTAGTGAGACTAACTAGCTCTGACTTGGTTTACTTCATGGATAATATGGGGTGGTTTGATATAGGTATTATACTGCTACTTTGACTCCACTGTTTTCATTTATGTCAAAAAATATTCAAACTAATAATGAACTAGTGAAAATAGGGTAAGCAACGCTAGCATGTGCATGTTGCACAGTATTGGGCTCTCTAGTGGAGTCTGTGTCTTTTATTAAACTTTTTTAGAAAAAAGTCAGTAAATAAATTTCCTAAGTATAATATCTCTGTATAAGACTTAAACCAGACTTGGAAAATACAACCAAGAAATCTTCTGTAATAAAGACAAAGACCCTTACACGGTCCTTTAATTTGTGGGACTCCAGCTTTCACTTCAGAACTTATTTTTTGGGCCCTCATGTCTGCAAAGAAAACGTTCAGCCTTTTTCTTGCTCAGAAATGGGCCTCTGTTGCTTGTACGGACTGCTCCTGAGAGCCGTAAGAGGCTGACGTGGAAGTGAGCCGTGTTGGCGTCTCCACTGTTGCATGGCAGGGCTCTGAAAGGTACAGCATGAACCGGGATTGATTCGGGTCCTCCCACCCAAGCACCGCTCTGTGAGGGTGATCCTTTGCCGCCACTTGCGGGCTGGAGGTGGGGAATGTCCTTGTTTTCCTCCTAGCACCTTTCCCTGATTTGAATTTCTGCCGTCAGACTGCTGTGGGTGCAGGCGGGGGCCGGGCTCTTAGCAGCAGCCCAAACACTGTGCCCTCCTCAGGAGGTGGAAAAGGGACTGGCTGCCTACTGTGGAGTATGAGTCTCTACCAGCAAGCAGTACTCGTGTGCTCTTCTTGGTTTTGCCTTATCTGTTAGATCGTTTTCCTCTCTTGGTGAATGCAGTGAGGGTAAGCCTTGTCTTAACGAGGAACAGAAGATGTAGGCGATGCCTTAGTCTATGAATGCTACAAGGTGCTGAAACTTGAAAAAAAGGCTTCCTGGTTCTTGGGGATCTTCCATGAGGACCCATGGCAGCAACTGGTTGCTTAGAAAGATGGGCTTTTGGCTTGAGCTGGTTTGGTGGGTCTTAACTTCCTAATCTCCCTGGTCACATTCCAAGGACTGCTATCAATTGAGAAGGAAAAGTTGGGGCATGGGGGAGGTAAATGAAGTTGTAGTAGTGACAAGGTTAACTAAACACAGTCAAGTGATGGAGTTAGGGCACGGAGGGGTTCTCCTCAATGAAGAGGACTTGAGCATGAGCCATGCCTTCTGAGCCTCTTAGCTTAATTGACTAAATTGAGTGAGTCACTACTTTGTGGCTTAGTCTTATAGTGTTATGTGACACATGCTAACTCTCTCTATGATTAATATGTTTTAAGGAGCGTCCTGTGCTGCAGTAAATAGGTACTCAAGTAAAGACGTGTTTATGCATGTGTACACTCTCGTGCCTTTTTTCCTGGTACTGTTCCATCACTAACTGAGGTGTCCCATGTTTTTGTTTTCCAGTGATTCATTGTAGATGTTCCAGGTGCTTTTCTTTCCCTTCAAAGCGAAGGATAAGAAAACGGCCCAGAGTCCTGACGTTGTTAAGTCTGCCTGAGGATGTTCTTTTTCACGTTCTGAAAGGCCTTCCTGCTGAGGACATCCTCTCAGTCAGAGCTGTGAGTCTGCTACTGCTTTCCCTCTGTCATGTGCCATGGCTTATCTCTGCCATTAGGAGCCAGGATTGCACATGGAAAAGGCTGACTTCTCCTGTCAGAGTAAACCTGAAGAAAACCAAAGAATACACGCAGTAATTAATTAGGTTTTTGCTATCCCAGTAGCAGTTTTATTTCTCAGTACTCAAGCTTAAGAAGATTAGCAGTAGTACTTGAGTGGTCTGTGTAAATTTTCTGTGGGAATTGTCCTGCTAGATCACCGTGGCTGAACAAATCAGTTTGGTTTGGCATCTCTTGCCTTAATGATGATTAGGCAGGTAAGGAGTTATGATTAACTTCTGATTAATTAGTTACCTATCTAAAATTAGATTGCAAAGAACTATTTTTCTGTTGGTCCCTTTATTTTAGTAATTATTATTTTACGCCCCCCCCTTGCAGGTGCACTCGCATCTTAAATACCTTGTGGATAATCATGCTAGTGTTTGGGCATGTGCAAATTTCCAAGAAATATGGCCTTCTCCAAACAATCTGAAGATGTTTGAAAGGTAAGCTTTAAGAATCCAAGTTGTCTGACATTGTAGAAGAGGGTGTTTGAAGGTGGATATACAATTCCAATCAGTCCTCACTGTAAGTGGGGGATTTGACTTTCCCTTTTTGCAGAAGTTTTTGCTTAGGGTGATGAAGAATTGTTGATTTCATGTCTAAGCTGCAGCTTATAACTGCTGTCTCTTTACCTGGAGCAGGGTCCATTGCAGTCATTTCTCTTTAAGTGCATTAATATTCCATATGGGAATATAGCACATTAACTAAAAATCTGTTACTGGAGCTCCCATATGAATGTGTAAGTGAAATCAGAGGCTCAAGAGCATAACCATATTTCTGAGTTGGTTTGGTCACTTCTTGTGTAAACCAGTGTATTGAAAAATAGGTAAATTTCAGTACTAAAATGAGTGAAGTTTGAAAGGCTAATAATAAATCTGCTTAAAAAGGACGGAGAGCTGCTTTTTATCCATCTGATTTGAAGGGGATCTATCAGTTTAAAAGTCATTATAATTGTTTTGCTTCTGACTATTGCTTCTTTGATGCATGTATTATATTCTTTCTGAAGAAGACTGTTACGTGCACATCGGTTTGGAAGGGAGGAGCACAAGGGCTTGATGCGTGTCCTTGAGGGTACAAGTACCAAAACGTGTTATTGCATTCTGGCGTTGGGGATGTTGCATGGGAGCGGGAAACTGTTCCTATGAATTGTCAAATGATCCTGGACATTGTCATACAAAAGTGTTGCAGCTAGAAAAGCCCCAGCATAACTTACGTGTAACTTCTGTAGTGAAAGCGTGTATGCTTATGGTTGGTGATCGCCAAATCCACAGTCTGGCCTCCCTTGAAGTAACTTGTTTGAGGATGTGGGCCTGGAAGCACCTACTGATTTCAACCTCAAGTATCTTCTCTGTTTCCCATTCAGGGCTGCTGAAAGGGGTAACTTTGAAGCTGCTGTGAAGCTGGGGATAGCGTACCTGTACAATGAAGGCTGTAAGTGTGGAAGGTTGTACTCAAGTCTTTGGGGAAGATGGCATGACAGAAGGGAATATAGATGAGCTAAAGGCTTATTTATAGATACAGATCAGACTAATTGTCTCATCGTGCAGTTTGCACTTTTACTGGCTGCTTACAAAGCTATTTTCTCCTGTGTCTCAAACACTGATGCTTTTGTACCCAGGTTCTAGAGCAGTGAAGTGCAGAGCCAGCTTGCTGTTGTGTGTGCAGCCAGTGTGTGGTTAGGTCTCATTTCCTATCGTGCCTCTTCAGTTTTACCTTTCAGTGCAGCTTAAGCACTGGCCACTAAACTGCTTGGTGTTAAATGATAGTATCCTGCACAGGTCTTTTAGAAAAGAAGTCAATGCATAGCTTATGAATTCATGTTTAGAAGTTATCCTTTGTAAGCTTCTGATCAAACTTGGCTACTTGCCTAGTCTGATCGTCCAACCTTAATGATTCTATGATTCTATAAGCGTAACAAAAGGGACTGACAATTGACAGGAGGAGCCTCCTTGCGGAGGGTACTGGCAAGGCAGGTGACTTGCATACCAATTTGTTGGTACACTGACAGGAATTAACATTGCTTTGAGTGTTGGTATTTGCAGAGCACCCTCCCGCCCCAACTTAGGGTTATATGCTCCTAAAGACTGATTGTAATAAGATTTTTCTTTTGCCATCTCCATGATTTTTAAGGCTCTAAAGGGAAGACTGTCCAGTCTTTTCCTGGTTGTATCCTATTGTCTGTCTTGGCCTGACTAAATGCTGAGCACGCATTATGAATACACTCAAAACTATTTCTGGCTTTTTTTTGTTGTTGTTCAGTGTCCATCTCCGATGAGGGTCGTGCAGAAGTGAATGGATTAAAGGCATCTCATTTCTTCAGTCAGGCGGAGCGTTTGAACGTGTGCGCAGCCCCATTTATCTGGCTTTTTATCCGTCCTCCCTGGTCCTTGAGTGGAAGCTGTTGTAAAGCTGTGGTCTATGAGAGTCTCAAAGCAGAGTGTCAGTTGGAGAAAGTAAGATTTCTTTCTGCCCTTGATTTTAATATAGGCTAGTAGCTGCATCTAGTTATTTTGGAAAAAATATTTTTGTTTCCCTAAGGAGCTCCTATACTCTCGTTGCTTAAATGACTGTGGATCAATCATTTTAATGAATTTATTGCCAAACTACACTTGGTATATCATGAGTGCAGGAGGCCTGTACTGTCTCTTCTGAGAGATTCGGTACTGTCTCAAAAGATAACAAAACATTGAGAAAAGCAAGGGAGAGGAATGACTGAAAGGCAAACAAAATTGTAGTCTGGAATTATTAGCAAAAATTGCTACTGTTCTTTGTTTATCTTTAACAGTGCTTTATCTTAATGCTTTCTTCAGGCTCAAAAAGGATCTATTCTCCACTGCTTGGCTAAGGTCTTGAGTCTCTTTGAGGTGAGCAATGTTTCTGATTTTATGTGTTCAGGTGCTTTTTTTGGTGATGCTAATGCTGTTTACCTTGATTAAAAAAAAAAAAAAAAAATCAGCCAAATACTCTTATTCCTCAAGTGGCCTAGGAACTTCTGTTCTCATGATTTTAATGCACTGGTTGTTTAAAGGAATGTTATCAACTTAGTTTATTGAATTTTACAAACAGTGAAGTTAATTTTGGCTTGATCATGGGCTTGCAGTGTGTTTGGGTCTCAAAGGAAGCCTTCTAGTCATGATGCACATCAAAAAAAAAAAAAACCTTCAGTGGTAAGCAAGCCAAAGAGCTTTTGTCTAGCTGAGGAAAACCACTAACTGCTGCCTGAGCCTGGATCTTCAAATGACAGCACTGAGTGGATGTGGGAGCACCTGTCATAGTCTGAAGGGGACTCGCAACTGGTTGATTCTGCTCTGTAGCTTTCAGTACAGAGCTGTTCTGTAGCTTGTGAAGTATTGAGATCTGGCACCCAGCTGGTTGGACAGCACAAAAAACGTCATGCCTTTTGTTCTTAGGATGAAGAAAAAAGAAAAGAATCCCTTGAAATGTTTGAAGAATCTTCAAAGCAGGGTTGTTTAAACAGCTCCTACCTCCTTTGGGAAAGTAACAGAAAGGCTGCTGTAAGTAATAATTTTTTGTCTCAAACCAGCTTTTTCACTGTAACTTCTGGACCTCTGTTATATGCAATGAACATGCACAGAAAGAAATTGCTGTTCCTCAGAGCTTACCTTCTTCATAAACAAGGAGGGCGCTAAGAACTCTCTCAAATGAGCTTTGGTGTCTGCCTTGGTGTTTAAAGTAAGTGAGTCTACAAGCAGTTGTAGATGAGGTGCAAGCAGGAGGTCCTTTATCCTAACTCTGCTAAAGGCATAGGCACTGCTGGCTAGTGGTCATATGGCTCACTTGGGAACAGGATGGGGGAGACTGCCTGCATTGTCATTAAGAAATCTGCCAAAGCTCTCATGTTGGAATCCCGAGTGACCTGTCTCATTTCCTGTGAGACCTTGGGCAAGAACTGAAGAAAGTTTCTTAAAAACAACATTGTCATGATGAGAAACAGGCCGGTTGCTGAAATAATAGATGTACCCACAGGCAGTGTTTTTTCTTTGGATATTAGTACTACAATCCTGCTGTTCGTTGTGTAAAGTTAATGGTTTTGGAAATCTGTTTACATTCTTCTCTGTAGATGTCAGATCCTGGCAGATACCTCCAAAGTCTCAGGAAGCTCCGGGACTACGCAGCAAAGGGCTGCTGGGAAGCACAGGTAAGACTGACTTTTCCCAGGACAACTGTTTTCATTCAGTCTTTCCTATGCTGTCGTTGTCGGCTTAGACTCCTCTCTTTAGAAGCAGGGTCAAAATTGCTGAATAATATCTATATTTGCGTGCATGTATTTACTCTGCAGATCCCCCTCTTTTGGAAAATACTGCATGTCTGTGGTCCAGTCTGAGTAAGGCTGCATCTTTTGATGGACTTAAAAGTCTACCCCCAAATAATGTGTGCGTCCAACATTTAAGCCAAACTAAGAACTACTGATTCTGTTACTTTTCAAGTAGTTTGTCGTGTTCACTCTCTGTTTTCAGCAGGAAAATTACAGGACCATCCTGTGCTGCTTTAGTTTGCATTTGGTTTAAAAAAAAAAAAAAAAAAAAAAACCACCACCAAACAACTTTGTGTTCTCTCTACTACAGATAGCTTTAGCCAAAGCTTGTGGGAATGGAAACCAACTAGGATTAGACGCAAAATCTTCCAGTGAAATGGTCTCTCAAATCTTTCAAGCTTCCCTTCCTATCAGCAAGCAAAGTATCTTCACTGTGCAGAAGGGAATGAATGAAACAATGAGGTAAAAACTCATATCTGGGAGTCAGGCCACACAGCAGAAACCAGGCCACACAGCAGAAACCAAAGCCTATTTCCCTCTACGTCTGTGGAGGGAAACAAATCTAGAATGAGGTCTGTTGGAAGGTGGCATCTTTTGCTTCACTCCTCTGTGATGCATTGTGTACAATCAGAGAAACACATGACAATTTGCGAAGAGCAAGTATTAGAGCCCTTATTTCAAGCCCTGATGAAGAACTGAAATGAGGACTGAGGTTTTCTCTGGACTGTAAGTTCTTGCATCTGTCAAGACTAACAAGCTCTTCAAGAACTAGAGGCACTGTTCAATTTGTCAGAGGTATAGTTACTCTCCAGTTATCTTAGGTGGCCTTTAGCCTCCTAACTGATATGGCCTACCCCTTTCCTTGTGCAAGTGCCTATTAATTACAGGTTAGCTTCTGATTCCATTTCACAGACACTTAAGACCACCGTTGACCCTTCAGAGGATAACAGACCTCTGGCTGCAAATCCTTATCTCAGTGCAGTGTGTCATTATTCTGAAAATTCTTTTGGTTGAATTTCTTGGTTGGAACGTTTGCGTGGAGAAGGGACTCAGTAACTAGGCGTGGGGAGGGTGTTCAGCTCAGGTTTGGATGGCTTCTAACTGCACAGATTGTCTCTCTCTCTTTGCTGTCTAGGTACATCCTGATTGATTGGCTGGTAGAAGTGGCTACCATGAAAGACTTTTCTAGCCTGTGCCTTCACATGACAGTGGGATGCGTGGATCGTTATTTGAAGCTGAGACCTGTACCTCGGGCTCGACTACAACTTTTGGGAATAGCCTGCATGGTCATTTGCACACGGTAGGGGTTCTGACTGGTGAACAGAGGTGGTTATTGTGATCATTCAAATTAATTTCTGTGGCTCAAGCTTTATTTCCCCTTGCTAGTAATAATACTAGAAAAAAATCTTTGGCTTCCCTCTACATTGACTGCTGCTTGAACTGTGTTCACATACAAACACTCACAATCTCTGCAAGCGAGACACAAAATGTTTATTTCTCGAATATGTGTTTGAATATTAAAAAAATCCATAGTGGTGGATGGGTCTAAATGCATCCCATCAGCAACTGAAGTCTTTCATGCCATATTAGCATGAGTAACCCTGTAAGGAACAACTGCAGTGGTGGTGTTACCTACTTTAGTCTGTTACGCTCAGGTGAACAGCATGGTGTGGTGCAAAGTTATTCTTCTGTGTTAGTTCCCTTAACATTTTGCATCTTAACCAGGGAGAGGTTTCATAAATGAGGAATTAGGAATGTCCTTGTAGTACGTCGTTCCAGCTTAAAGGTGAAATAAATGAAGAGTTGCTGTTCTCTCTTTCCTGGTCTGTACCTGGGAAAGTACCTTATAAAGTTGTTTAACTCTTTGGTCATCTTGGGTGCATTTATCTGCCACAAAAACAGTAGTGCACAGGTGCAGAAATTCCCCTTCCTCTGGGGTTAACTTAATAATATTTAATATTGCAGTTTCATCAGCAAAGAGATCTTGACAATACGGGAAGCTGTGTGGCTAACAGACAACACATACAAATATGAAGACTTGGTCAGAATGATGGGTGAGATCATTTCTGCCCTAGAAGGAAAGATAAGGGTGAGTTTGGAAAAGTGGATGGAATGTTTCACCCCTTGGGCTGCTACTGAAGTCTGGCTATTGTAATTCACACTTCTTATCTAAGATGTTGGGGTTTTATGCGAGTGTTCTCAATCAGCTGTGGAGACCATGCACACTTCAGAGCATGCAGGTACAAAACCCTTTGCCTTTCTGTAGAGATTAAAACTTAAGTTTTAAGAGGCCGTTTATTCTTTCATTGGAGAATGTTTCAATGTCAGTGTAGTAGTTAAAAAAATGAACCAAAAAAAACCCAGCATCTCCTGGAAACAACTGTTCTAAATACTTGGTGCTAGTCTTGTATCGCCAACCTCTGTTCTCCTTTATGCACTAGATACCTACCATTGTGGACTACAAAGAAGTATTGTCAAATGTAGTCTCTCTGGAGAGAAGAACTCTTCACCTTTACAGCTTCATTTGTGAACTGTCACTCTTAAACACAAGCCTTTGTGTGTATTCCCCAGCTCGGCTGGCTGCCGCAGCATTGCTGCTGGCTAAGATACTGCACAGGCAAGGTAAGGAACAGCCTCTTCAGTGGAGCTGCAGTGGGGTGTGTCAGTCTGCCTTGTCCTTTTAGGGAGCTTTTTTTTTTTGGTGTTACTTTGTCTTTAGGCAAGATGTCCCAATCACTGGGGGGGGGAAGAGGAGGACAGGTATAAGAGCTCATAATGAAGAGTTGAGTTCAGTCTATTTTGCCTCTTAATAGCTATGATGAACAAGAGTATTAGCATCAGACTATGCAAGCTTTGCGTTTAAATGAGACCTAACGTTTCTGTACTTAAGTATAACTTCAGTTTGGCAGGTAAACCTATCTGTGATGCTAGCTGTGAACTTGAACGAACTGTCTGCAGGCAGAAGCTCATAGAGATCATGATCTTTATCCCATTAAAAAAAAAAAAAAATCTGTCTGATTACAGAACTGCCAAGCTTCATGAAATGGTAATGTGTTCTCTTCTCCAGCACATCCCTGGACCAGCCAGCTGTCTGAATGCACCGGTTTTTCTCTTGAAGACCTGTTGCCCTGTGTGCTAAGCCTCCACCAAAAGTGGTAATAGTTCTGGAACTCTTCTGGGAGGGCACATGAGTACTTGGATTCCAGCTCTTGCAGACATGCTGCATCTATACAGTCAGCCCTTCCCAGTGAAGGATGTGGCTTTGGGAAACTGCCTTGCTCCCCCCACCACAAGGCACTGAGGCCTAGGGACCAGTTCAGGGACAGCTATTCTGTTTCTCACAACTGGTAGTGGCCCTGGGTTACAGAAAATGTAATGCTCCTCAAGGCTTAACAGGTTTCAGCTTGCCAAACAGCACTATTTTCAGAAGACTGCAGCTAGCTTATTGGTGAGCTTCAGAAGGAGTTCCAGGAGCAAAAGTAGCATTTTTTAAAGAGCACAAGGCAAATATCTTGCTTACCTCAAAGAACAGAAAAGGAATTAGATGCTCATATGCTTAGAAATGAAGTGTCCTGGCTAGCTGCTAAGCAGCTCTGCTGAAACACCAACTTCCTTAGCACAGAGCTGAGATGGACAGAGGGAGAGTACTTAAATTGGCAGGTTTTGTTAACATTCTTTCATATAATCCATTCTAAGATTGGGGCTTTAATCTTTCTTTCCAGTTTCCATGACGATGTCCCAAAGGATTATAGGCAGGTGTCCTTAACTGCAGTGAAACAACGATTTGAAGATGAGCGTTATGAAGAAATAGGCAAAGAAAAGGTGGGCTAGCTGTCTCTCTTCATTTGCTGATGTCTGACACCCAGAGCAAAGCTACCATATGGCAGGATGTAGTAAACTTCAAATAATGGGAAGTGGGTTCTAACTTTAGACTTTTGGAGGAGATAATATCTAAATAAAGTGGTAGTTTTAAACTTGATCTGTGGGCACTGTAACTGCTCTGAGTGCATGTGGGAAGAACTCACGGGGATAGATTTCTCCTAGAAAATAAATAGCCTCCTTCTGGCTATTTATTCCTTCTGGGAATCTCATGGTCTAATTCTTACTGGCTCTTTGATTTTTTCAGATGATGAGTTATAGCCAGCTCTGTTCATTGTTGGGTGTGAAACAGGAGGACCCGGAGCCCAGTCCCTTGCACACGAACGTGGGGGAAATTCAGACTTTCCTTAGCTCTCCCTCTGGAAAGAGAACTAAAAGGCCAGTATAACTTACCACTGTAAATGTCTCTGAAGATTAGCACGAGCCTTTCCTCCTCTGGTATCCTGATGTTTCAGTCTTAAATATGATCAATTTTTCTGTAATGACCTTGACATACCTATTAAAAGAGCCGGAAAAGAAGACTTGGCTTTTAATGTCTGACTTCTGGATTTTCTTGCTACAGGAGGAGGGAAGACAGCATTCAGGACGACAGAGGCAGCTTTGTGACTACACCCACAGCAGAGCTATCCACCCAGGAAGAAAGTCTTCTAGATAACTTCCTAGACTGGAGTTTAGATTCCTGCTCTGGTTATGAAGGTGATCAGGAAAGTGAAGGCGAGAGAGATGGAGATGGTGAGGGTTTTATTCTCCTCATAGAAAGCAGACAAGAGAATTAAAACTGTGTTTTCATCTTTGCTTAAAACTGTTTCTCAGGCAACAGAAGCCTGAACTTTCAGCTGAAGACCAGTTGGAAAAACTCTCCCCCTTCCCCAGTGGTTATAATTGTTAAACTATTTTAGAGGTATATATGTGTTCTCTTTCTCTATACTGCTTCAGAACATGATGAAGGGTTTTGTAGCTGCTTAGCATTTCAGGGTGAGACTCTTTTCAGATACCGCTGATAGTGGACCAAATGTGATGAATGGCCCACTGTGTTAGAAACACACTATTATCTGTTTGTTTTGCTGACACTAGGACTGGCTGTTCATTTTCTAAACAGCTCTTAGTACCTATCCAAAGAGTCTGAGGGGGGAGGGAAGTTACTGTTTTAAATGAGGGTGAACTTAGTGCTCTACCCTCCCCTCCATGTGTAAGTAGACATAAGGTTTATGCTCTTGCTTGGGGTGGTTTTTTCTGCTTGATTCTGTGCTGAATGCCTGCTTGGTGTTGCCCAAATCAAAACTAACCTTTTTCTTTTATCGTTCTGCAGTGACAGGTCCCAGTGGGATCTTGGACGTGACGGTGGTCTATATGGATCCTGCGGAGCACTGCTGTCAGGACTCCAGTGATGAAGACAGCCTAGCTGTAGAGTGGGCTGGGCACACAGCACCACTGAGGGAGGCTAAGCTGCCAGATGACACTCACAGCCTTTCAGCATATCTCACCCCAAAAAATCCTAACCTGGAAGGGAGCTCAGGCTACTCTTCCGTCAACAGTGCCAGTCCTACATCTTCTGTAGAAGGCAGCCTTGGAGTACCTCTCAAACCTACCTCAGCACTGTCTCTTGGCCGTGCCATGAACAAGGAGCCATGCCTGCCTCATTACTTGGATTCATGTTTACAGTCAGTCTGTGCTAGGCCTAGTGACGGCAAGTGTGACAGAAGGCAAGTCAAGCGAAAAAATGTGGCAGAACACAGTGAAGAAAGGGTGAACTTAGGCTTCTTGAGCCTCTGATTTCTTCATGCTTTTTACTTTTCTAGGGTTCCTGGAAACAGTATTTCTGTTGTAGTTATACAGGGATGATAGTGAATAATTGTCAATACCTCCAAAAAGAGCTCTTCCCCTCAACTTTGCCTATCTTCTTAATTCTGTAGCTCACTGCTGGGCCATTTCTTTCCTTGATAGCTGCCTTTTTAAAGTATTCCCTATTGTCTGATCCTCTGCAAACTAAGATTCTTCTCCACATATGAAACTTTATAGCTCATTTTTGTCATACCTCACCAGTTACTCCTTGGTGATAGAAAAGAACTTGTCATGTCCCTTGCTTTGCTGCAAGGCCTGGCACTATAAAAGAAAGAAATTGACTTTGGTTCTCAAGTTACTGGATGTAACACTATGCTTGAATTCTTCCACTTGAAAGACCTTTTTGACATTGTGCTGCCTTTTCCTTCTGGCCAGGTACTGTCTCACTCAGCTGGTGCTTCCCTCTTCTATGTATATACCATTTGCTGCACTGATACAAGGTTTTTATGGATACAATCAAGAGGTAAATGAAGGCTCACTGCAGGTCTGAGCTTCTTTTTTTACCTACCTCTCAGATGTTTTTAAACCCCATTTGCCTCAGGCTCTAGCTGCCCTCTTTTCCTTGCCTGAAAAATCCTCCTTCAGTGCCTTAATGCTTCACTGCCCAGTACTACAGTAATGTGACCCTGGTGCACTGTTAGTCTCTGCTGGAACAGTGTGGTTGAACTGCCACCTCCAGCCAGTGGCTCAATTTCACTTCCTGTCTTGCACAGTCTTCCTTGCTATTTCCATTAGTGTGTCCTCAAGTAAAGCACAAATCCCTTGAACACTAGAAACAGGCAGCACTGCAGAAAGGGCAGACAGTTTGTCATACTGAAAGCCCTAATTTAAGCCTTGCTACAAGGGCAGCATATGCTTTTCTTATCAACAATTAAATCTGTGCTGCTTCAGTAACAACTTGAAGAAACCACCTACACTGACCTCAACCTAGCAAGCCTGGGTTAAAGCTTCCTCAGCCTGTGAACATTAGGAAAACAGCCTGCTCTACAAACAGGTAGTGAGCATCGAAATACCAAGGTACAAGACTTCCAGGAGATGTCACTGAATTTAACACTGGAACTGGACTCCATGACTCTTCCTTTGTTTAGAAGTTACTGTGGCAGATGGCAACAGTTCAGATACACACACAGTGTAGTGACTTTTTTTTATAAAACTTTTTTTAATATAGATGGCTCCCTGTCTTACTTCAATGACTGGTATCCCACTGACCTGGGGACCTGGTGGGATGTTTGGGGATGAAGTCAGAGTTTAGCTCTGAGCCAAGTTCTTATGATTAAGTTGCAGCTGGGACTGCCTGTAGGCTGTTAACATTAACATGAGCAGCTGGGAGAACACCTTGCACAACACCTAGCATGGGGCTCTACCACCATCACAACCCTACAGCAGCCCCAGAAAGAGAGCCTACAAGAAAGGCCTCGAACATGCCAAATAACCAACTAACAGCAGCCTTGGGTGCTTGTCCACAAAGTTTATTACAAAACTATGTACTGCCACTGTAGTTAAAAAAGTCCCTGATTTAGTTTTTCTGTGCCAGGCTTTAACCCTTCTCCTGGTGGCTACACTGCAGTTCTCCAGCTACTGCTTACAATGACTTGCCATGCAGGAGTGTCTTCACATTAACTTGTTAAAGCAGCAGCTCAAAATTCAGCATCAGGTCACATTAAAATTGGAAGAAAACACTTAAAAAAACCTCTCTCAATTCTAAAACAGGTAGGTAAAAGTTAAATATCTGCGGGAAAGGCTGCACACTGCAGAAAGCTTTGAACTCTTTCCTGTGCAAGTTTTCTTGATCTGAAAGAAAAGGCAGAAAATAAGAACATTAATCAGTTCAGTTCCTTCCCAGGAAGAGTAAATTAGGTGATCAGGAGCTAGCTCCATCTTCCTGGGGCTTGCTGCTTAATCCAGTGGCCTTGGCTGATGCAGCCCTGGACTAAAACCAGATCTGTCTCTGTATCAAGCCTCAATCTTGGAGGTGCCTCATGGATAAAAACAGAGCACCTGGACCTAGAGAGCCACCACTTACTGCCACAGGCCTGAGGCAACAGAACCAGAACTACAAGCTCCTTTCTGAAAAGGAAAAGCGAAAGGTACAGCCCAGACCCTCAGTTCTTAAAAAGAGAAAAGGACCAGATTGCATCAGTCTTGCATTTTGTTAGCACCTTCACACCCCTACAGACTGTTCAGCCTTTGCTTTATTAACCCTTGTTGTATTCCTCCAAGGACAAGTATTTCCAGAAAAAAATCAGGAAACACATGCTGTAACACAGGCTAAGCCTGGCTTTGTGCAGCACTGGACTGATCTCTTAATAGGGAATGCCGAAGGGCCAGTACCCCCTCCACGTCAGGAGGAGCCCCTAGGTCTCACCAGGAAAGATTTCACAGACCACCCTGCTCTGTCCTCACCTCCTGACTGCTGCCTGCAGCACCCCATGAGCAGGTCAGCAGCAATGTGCTGCTCCTGTGCGCCCAGCAGTACAGCTGGGACAAGCGCTTTGTGCTGCTGCAGTCTAAACTACTGGCACTTACTTAGGGCACTATTTTGATATCCACAGAGTCATAAGCTGAAGCTTTCATCTTTTCCAGTGGCTTCTTGAAAAGCTGCCGCAGGGCCTCATAGTCAGGCTTCTCCTCATACTCAAGTGCCGTTACTTGCTGCAGGTAGCTCTGCAGGGCATCTGCAAAGCAAGGAACATCACTGCATGGAGCAGCACAGCAACCCCAGCTGTCCTTACAAAGCTGCCAAACAACCACCTCAGACTGCTCTCCCTGTAGACAGTTCACCCACCTGCCTTGGCTAGCTGCAAAGAGAGGAAAACAAAACCAAAGACTAATATGAAACTCAAAGACAGGATGGGAAAATGACCTCTAGCCCCAAATATTGCATGTTTAAAGCCACCACAACACTTGCCTCTTCAGCAAGGCTCATGAATACAGAAAACAGGTAGCAGCCCTCCTTGTTTTGCCGTAAAGAAAACAAGGGATTTGTTCACGGGAGGAGCCTGTCAACCAGTCCGTGCAACGCTTGGTCACCATCACCAGTGGAAGCCATCCTGGACTAACACCCCAGCACAGAGAAGGTTCTAGCTTCAGGTACAGTCGATCCTCCTTGCCCAAGTCTCACTGTCACAGAGAGCAAGCCCATACCTGGAATGGATCTCTGCCTGAAGCACAGTCGGAGAAGGCATATCGCATCCCTTTTGTACCTGGAATAATCAGTGCAGAGTGCGGTCAGATGAGAAGCAATGGAGCAGGCACCTGAACAGCCTGTCTTTGGCAATAGGGACAAAAAAAAAAAAAAAAAGGCTGAATTCAGATGGCCACGTTCTTAATGGAGCAGAAATCAGGGTTCACCAAACACCCTTTGGCCTTTACAGTGGGATTTACCCACATCCCAATAGTGTACTATGGCCGAGTGATTTCTCTTCAGTCACAAAACCTCCCTCACTGTTTTCTGCTGAGCATTTCCCAAGAGAGTACATGATTTCTCCTACTTTTCCTTCTTTTCCACCACAGTTTCTACTTTGTCCAACTCAGCAGACCACGGCAAGAAGCCACAGAGCCATTTCAGAAGACAGTAGCCCAGAGATTCCAAATCACTCCGGCGAGATGGTCCTGGGGAAGGAAGAGATATTAACGTGTGAAAAAACAAGAGTTTGGGAGCCATCTCAGAAGAGGCTCAGGCTTGCACCTCTCCTCCAAAGGCAAGTAAGGACTCCAGCACACACTGCACAACCTTGGAAGTCTCTATTTGAGGTGCCCCTTCTGTAAAACAGGCAGCCTCATGAAGGGGCACAAGTCTAAAAAGCAGAAGTAAAGAAATGAAAGAGCTTCATTAAGATGTGCTCCAGGATATCGATACTTCTGGGGCCTCTGGAGGAAGATTTGCCGAGTCTGAACAATGAGAGAGAACAGTCACATCCCAACCAGGAGAGGAACTGGCTAATTTAAATGCCTTTCCAGCCCTCATTGCTTCAAGGTCAGAGCAGAGCCTGCTGCAAATCTGTTTTGGGCAGGGATCCAGTCCGGCTTGAAACAGACCCCTGCTAAGCCAGCACGAGGCAGCCCTGTTTTCTATTCCCTGCACGCCTGCAGTAGCCAAGGCTCCAGATGGAGCAGGAACATCCCTGCACCTCTTGCTGCAGTCACTGAGTGACCTGGCAAGTCCCAACACAGCAGCCCAGGGAGAGGCAAGAGGAAACAGCCCAAATAGGAACTTGGTTCCAGATGCATGTGGATGCCTGGAAAGCAGCAATAATAGAAATGCCAGCAGGGAGCCCTAGCTCCAGAGAGCACTGCCACAGTAACAGCTCTAGCTGAGCTTTGCTGGCTTGTGTCAGAAACCGAGACTCACCTGCTCCCTTGTGGCTGTCCAGACTGATAAACTCTATCGTGCCTTCATGAGGGGTCCTGCTGCCTTCGCGCTGAGCCACGTGCTTCCCCCCTGGGCAGTAACGGAACGCAAAGCAATAGCCTGCTAAGGTCACCTAGAAGACATCAAGAAGTACACATCTGAGCATGTGTGTGGTGTGAATTCTGCTTACAGAGTAGCCTGCAATCCTGCACCACAGCACCTGCTTGAGCACTGCACAGACCGCACTGCTCCCCTGCCCAGCAGCAGGAACCTGGGTGTCGCTCTATCCCAATTCACAAGCCCACCTTCACTGCCATTTCCTTGCAGCACTGCTCCCACTCCCTACCTGTGTGAGGTCTGCTGGGTTCAAATAGATGTTCTCAGCCGTGATGTCCCCATGCACATACTCGTTTTCATGAATGTACTCCAGGCAGTCTAGCTAGGAGTAAACAGAAGAGGCAAGCATATCAGAACCACGCAGAATCCTTCAGAGCCCTGGCTATCACTGAGCTGGACCCTCCCCAGCTCCCCGCAGCTATGTGGAGGAGCACAAAAAGCACGATGTCTCACAGCAAGTGTCAGGTTTCTCTCACTCTCCTTACCCCACATTCTTTCAAGGTTGCTCATATTGCTCAAAAGATGCTACTCAAGTTTACAACAGGCTCGAGAGATGCTACTTAAAGACCCCAGCCAACCCTCTGGATCAGGTTTAAAAACACCTTCAAGAGATCCGGAAGAAAGTTATAGGTCTTTCTGAAAAAGTCTCTTAGAAAGTATTGGTTCTCTACATACCAGTCGGACTGCAATCTGAAAAGCTGCCTTCTCCCTTAGTAGGTGTAAGCCATCATTCAGGACAGACTGAAGAGTTCGCCCTAAGTCAGAGAACACCAAAAACCTACAAGAGACAAGGGCTTAGCACATAGCAGTACCTACCTGATTTGGAAACCCTGCAACAGACACTTGTCAAGCAATCCACCTGGATTAAATCCCCCTTCAACTCCAAGTTGACCTGGGCAAACGTTTCCTCAACTTTTGATAACAGAAAAGGAGAGACATGCTGATCATGTGTTCATAGAATCATTTAGGTTGGAAAAGACCTTTAAGATCATCGAGTCCAACTGTTAACCTAACACTGTCAAGTCCAAGTGTTGCAGATGTACAGTCTGAGTCTTTTTGTCTTTTATGTTAATATTAAAGGCAGGAATAAGGTCTCCCCTGGCCTGAGGGGCAGAAGCAGCAAAAACAATGACTTCACCGGCAACACAAAGGACTGAAGGCAACAGGATAATGAGGGAGGCAAACCATTTCTTGGAAACCATTGCAGGAGCAGTGCATAAGGTTAGGAGCCCAGGGGACAATGAGAAAAGGAATAGCAGACAGCAAGGACAGAAGAGGGAAAGCCCAAGATGGCGGCAGTTGTGGACAAAAGAGCTCAGCTGCGCCCTTCACAGAGTCACCTCACCTGTAGCCATCTGCATGCAGTCCAAAGCCAACGCAATTGGGGATTCCCAGCAATGGCACTGAGTGCCATTTCTTCCACTTCTCCACTGGAAGGGGAGAGAAGAGGACAGAGTGTGTCAGGTGCTGCTAAGGAGCTCCAGAGCGAAGGAGCTCAGTCAGGGATGCCCCTTCTCCAAAGGCCTGCTCTGCGCTAGGCAGCTCACAGCAGGAAGCCTCTCTCGTACTGATTCTGTCCCAGAAATGCCAGCCTGATGTGCTGGGGCATTGGCACGTCAATGCACATAGCACTGCAGAGCAAGAATAAGACAGAAAGGATGCTGGGAATACCAGAGCAGGCTAAGGCATGTGGTTGCCATAGGGCTAGGTAAAAGAAGAAGGGGCAGAGAGGGATGGAGAAGCAGATTTTTACGGTCCTCCCAGAAGTGCAAGTTTGACACGAATTCTTCCATCACCCCTATTAAAACACCTGCCCACGTTTTCTGGTCAGGTTTGCTCTTGCTCAGGTTTTTGAGTCAATGGAGAGGAGCTGACAGAAACACCCATGGAAGGGGCACAGGAGAGGGAGCCGAGGCAGGTCAGGCTGCAGGGCTGAACAGCCACCAGTGAGGTCAAGACACGGTCTTGGGTAGACCCATATGTAGAGCAAGAAAGCTTCAAAATGCCAATACTGCAGTGTCCTAAGGTACACAGAGACTCCTGGGACAGCAGGCTCTTGGCCAAACTTCTCAGCACTCTGGCACCAACCAAGCAGTGAATTAGTTTATTCTAGCCCGGCCTTCTGAGAGACTCACATAACTGATGAGAGAGGGATGCCAGTTTTCCTAACAAGCAGTCTTTGCCCTTCCAAGAAGCACCAACCTGTGCCTGCCTTCGCAGCTCGCTGGAAGAAGTTCTGTTCATTGTAGATCTTGCCATCTTTGACATCCTAAAGGGAACAGGAAGGAGGAGCATTACTTCAACCACACACACCCTGCTAGAAAGGGAAATTTGGGCAAGACGCTACAAGACCTTCACTACTCATTTTAAAGAAAGCAACAACACCCCTCCCGCCCCCCTCCCCCCCAAAAAAAATCAGATACCAGATCAGCAGCAGAGCTGAGACCAGAGCTCAGGTCTTTTGGTTCACAATTTAATGCCATGCCTAACAACCACATAAACTCTGAGCATAAGCACAGAACAAGGGAGTGGCTGTCTCATGTTGGACATGTCAAGCACTACCACGTAGAACTGTCTGTGGGTTAAAAGCATCTAGACAACGTAGACCGTCTGGCAGCCTAGAGCGAGCTCTAGTCCCAAAGCTATTATTTTAAAAGGAGCCAGAGGTGACTTTCTTATCCACAACACAGATGAGGTTATTTCTGCAAACAAGCAAGTCCCAACAAAGAACTATAACATCTTCTTCTAGCTGTCAGAAAGTGAGACAAGTAAGAAAGTCTGTATTTGTGACACTGTCTGGGTAGTGTGCTGACATCTTACAATCCATCTGTTGAAATCAGCAAGCATTACTGCCCTTTTACTACTGCTGTTATTGAGTGACCTGAAATGCATATAGTTTACAGTCAATACGTATGCGTTTGCCTACGCACACATGCGTACATGTGTGTATATATATATTCAGCATACTGCAAGCTAACTTAGGACAGATGCTATTATGCATGGGAGGAGGCAGCAGTTTTACATTCTGCCTGGTTTGATACCAAAGGCCCTACCCACAATCAGCCAAGGTAGCTGGAGGATCAGCAGGCTCCAGACAACACAAACGATGATGTTCCAGAGGATATTTTATTCTGCACCTTGCCTGGTGAGCCAATCTGAGCCATCAAACCCAGGAGCCAAAATGCTCTCGTGTGCCACATCATACTCTACAGTCTTCCGCAACCACAAGGGCTGGGCTGCGCCATCAGACTACCAAGCAAAACGCCAAAAGATGCCAAAGGTGCAAAACAGAGGAGTTGGGAGTGTTGCACACAGAAGTGATTACTTTCCCACCTACTGGTTCTAGCTTTGTGGCACTTAGCTGTCTTTTCTCTAACACTTTCTCCATTCTCTTAAATGGCTCTTCTCTGACAAAAGGGAGAGGGATTTTTCAAGAGTGGGCACCACCAGGTCCCCCACAGAGCCATTAGTCAGCACTGGTCTTCCCACAGACAAGCAACCCCCGAGAGCCACAGCAGACAAGAAAACAGTCTTTCTGCTCTGGTTTGTGAGTTACTGAAAATCAAATCAACTGAATTTCCATTGCAGAACAGCTGCTAGTGGAAATAGCACATTTCTGGAGAACTGAGTTATTGGCAAGTGCCTAGAAAGCTGGCTCAGAACTCCAACTATAATTACTGTTCGATTTAAAGATGTGCTCTGGCCTTACAGAGTCTCTCGGTGCTGGTTCATCACACCACCTCAGCACAGCCACCAAAGTCTAAGCCCTCCAGTTTCCCCAGACTGCAGCAGGGTATGCGCACATTTGCCATACAGGAAAAAAGCAGGTCTGACGTTAATGAATCAAGAGCTCTACCTTATACCACCAAATTCAGTTTTGGAGATTATGGAGCTTGGTGGATCGAAGAGGCAACCTTTTGGGATAAAGGCTTTTCCTTTTTTTAATCCTTATACCTGTTTTCTTCACACCTTCAGTGGAAGAGCCAACTTCCACTGAAATCCAAGCATGACACTCTCAGGAAGTTATATCCATCTCCTAAGCTAGAAGGGGCCTCTGTGATGGCTTTCTCTGAGTTCCTCGGACACTCTTAGCCATATAGGCCAAACGGGTCGGGCCCTGGACACAGTACACTATGCACTATTCCTTACCCAAACAGATCAAAACTCACAAGTTTGAGGGAGTATCTTTGCTTTTGAGGACAGGTTCCAGATGCTGACTGTGCTGTGGAAGGATGGAACAGATGCGGTTACAGGAGCACGGAAAAGAGGTACTTGCAGTGTCAGCTACATCATTAAACACAGCCTGTGCCACTGGCTTTTACTTATGCTCTGCTTCTTTCACTTGGTCTTTGCAAAAGCATCCTCTGTGACAGCGTCTTCCCAGATTACTACAAAATAATTCTTACCTTGCTCCAGAAGCACAGCACCCCTGACATGCTTCGAGTGCAGTTCTGCTTACATCACAGAAGCATCTAGGCATGGCTACAGTAATGGGGTGCTTTGAAGGTGGTATGTAAAGAACAAATCATTAGTAGAATCTCAAAGACACCCCCAAATTCATTTGCTAAGCATTCCCTCCAGCTCACTTCGTAGTTTGTCAAGTCTGTAAGAGATGCCAAAGTCCCTTCTGCTCCGCACGGATGTTGGAGTTATATGTGGCCTTCCCCCTCCAAAAAGATTTGCACCCGTTACTTGGCCCTGGGGTAGTTCCTCTTCTCCTGCTCTTAGACCGAGTGATATACCTAGGTTATCTGCTGCTTGTCATCCAAAAGGTCTTTCTAAAAAAGCACCCTCCACTGTAACAACAACAACATTTATTTTCTCTTTTTCTAACATCACATCTTTTTGAAGACAAAGGTGGATGCCCAGACTTCGTTACACAACAGCATGAATAATTAAAAAGACTTTGTTATACAACAGCATAAGTAATTAAAAAGAAACTAAAGCCAAATATCAGGCAAAGCTTACTAATGGATAAAATTCCTCCTGCACAGTGTTTCCAAGTTAACAATGGAGAAGATCATCAAAACCTTTCCTTTGGAAGTTTACAGCTAGACTGGAGAGAAAAGATCAGCAGTCACTGAACAGCCGAGAAGCAGCCCAGATGATTTAGCTGCTTTCTTTTGGCCCCCAAAACAGGCTGAGAATCCTGAACTGACATTTAGTCAATACTGACACCACCTACAACACTGGAACTCCTGTACGGTGCCGGCAGCATTTAGCTTTTGAACCTGAAAACCAGGAAGAATGGCCCCAAGGATATGCACGTCAACAACTAACAGCGGCTCAGCCTCTGCTCCATCTTATGCCAGTGCTAACACCCGCCCTGGGATGCCCAGCGTGGGAACGCCAGACCCCGCGGGCCAGCCGGTCGCTGCCATCCCGGCGGACACCCGCAGCGTGTCATCACCTTCCCGCCGCCCGTTGACGGCGGCTTCTGGAGGTTTAGGGACAACTCGACAGCCACCACCGAGCACCGACAGCGGGCCCCTGCCAGGTGTCCAGCCGAACAGCCGGGGACACGCGGGGCCTGCGGCGGGGCCTGCAGCGGGGCCTGCTCCTGCCCGCCCCGGCCC
>WAAD01007128.1:411022-422312 GCA_013389945.1 Fregata magnificens
GAGCCGGGGGAAGGACCCGCCCCGGTGGAGGCCGGCGGCCGCCTCGGGGCTCCCCTGGGGGCTCCCCTGAGGGCTCCCTCGGGGCTCCCTCAGGCAGGAGCCGGCGGTGTCCCCAGTGCTTCCCGCTGGGGCCCGGCCGATCGTTTGTTACTCAAGGCATGACAGCAGCAAGCAACTTAAAAACCACCTTAGGAGTAGAGAACAGCTTCTCACCGGCTAGTGAGCGCTAATCTGTGGCATAGGGCTGGGAGGGATAACTATATCGATAACTATACTATTCCACGGGCTGAGGCCAACTGTATGAGGTTTAACAAGGCCAAGTGCCGGGTCCTGCACTTGGGTCACAACAACCCCGTGCAACGCTACAGGCTTGGGGAAGAGTGGCTGGAGAGCTGCCCGGCGGAAAAGGACCTGGGGGTGCTGGTCGACAGCCGGCTGAACATGAGCCGGCAGTGTGCCCAGGGGGCCAAGAAGGCCAACAGCATCCTGGGTTGTATCAGGAATAGTGTGACCAGCAGGAGTAGGGAAGTGATCGTGCCCCCGTACTCGGCACTGGTGAGGCCGCACCTCGAGTACTGTGTTCAGTTTTGGGTCCCTCAGTACAAGAAGGACACTGAGGTGCTGGAGCGTGTCCAGAGAAGGGCAACAAGGCTGGTGAAGGGTCTGGAACACGAGTCTTGTGAGGAGCGGCTGAGGGAACTGGGGTTGTTTAGCCTGGAGAAGAGGAGGCTGAGGGGAGACCTTATCGCTCTCTACAACTGCCTGAAAGGAGGTTGTAGCGAGGTGGGGTCAGTCTCTTCTCCCAAGTGACAAGCAATAGGACAAGAGGAAACGGCCTCAAGTTGTGCCAGAGGACGTTCAGATTGGATATTAGGAAAAATGTCTTCACCGAAAGGGTTGTCAAGCATTGGAACAGGCTGCTCAGGGAAGTGGTGGAGTCACCATCCCTGGAGGCATTCAAAAAAGGTGTAGAGGTGGCACTCCAGGGCCTGGTTTAGGAGGCATGGTGGTGTTGGGTTGACGGTTGGACTTGATGATCTTAGAGGTCTTTTCCAACCTTAATGATTCTATGATTCTATATTCAGTGTATATATGTGCATATACCATCCCTTATCTACATTGTACGGCTATAAACCTCAAGCGGGCACCAATGTATTACCATAAAAGAAACACAGGTAGGCTTAGAGCTTTCCCTTCAGGAGGGATGAGACCGAGCTTTGCTTGGGGAAGGTGCCAGCCCCCGAGACCCTGTGGCGGGGGGACAGGCGAGGCATGGGCAGCGGGGACCCGGAGCTCCTTGTCCCGGGGAACATCTCGCGTGTAATGACGTTGCTTTTCAAAGCCTGTCCCAGTGAGCCATCTGAACACCACGGCCATGGGGTCCAAATGGGAGCGAGGGGGAACCAGAAGGTGACAGCTCATATAATGAAGAGCCGAGCGGTGGCAGTTGAGGAATGGGCTCCATGTGCAGATGGTGAGGAGAGCGGTGGCAGAAGATAGAATAAAATAACATCTGGGGTATCAACCCCGTGACACAGCCCATCACAGAGCCCTAGCGCTTGGAAGATGCGTCTCCGGACAAGGTATTCTGCACAGACCTCATCCTGCCGTGGGCTGGTCACCCCCTCCCAGCCCCTCGGAACACCAGAACGTGTTCCTAACATTCACTAAGTGCTAAAGCCCTTCACAGTGACTGGTGGCACCGCTGTGAATGCCTTGTTTCAGCAATGATTTATTAAGCCTTGCAGTTACTGCTTTACTTTTTCAAAACTTTTTAAAACAGTGTTAATTCATGATCGTAGCTCTATAATTTTGTTGGTGGTTGCCTAGGGAACAATGATCATGACCTGATTAAATTCAATTTGTGCGGAGAATAATCCATTCAGTAAAAAAAAATACATTGTGCTTTAAAAAGTCAAACCCCGTAAAAACAAGAAAAACGCTGAGAAAAAATGGTGATGGGAAAAGGCAGACAGAAAATTGTGGAGAAAGACAATTCTTTAAGATTTATTTCCAAGAGCCACCAAGCTAGCATCACAGAAGAGAACCCCCCACACTACTTCAGTGGCATATTGAAAGTAATAATTAACAATAAAAAAGAAAGCCATAATAAATGGATGAAAGGGGAAATAGATAGCAATTTTCTCCACTTCATAACGGGTAATTTGCATCAGCAGTGCGACCGAGCAAGCTGGGTGCCTGCAGTGATGCTGTAGGGGATTGTGTCCTTGCATTGCACCTTCCGCCTCGTCTCAGCTCAGCAGCAATTTGGTCCCTCTTTCCTGCCTTGGGCATTGAAAACCAGCTTGGATTTTCGGCTGCAAAGGGGGACCGACTCCTGGAGAGCCTCCGAACAGCAGGACGGAGCAGATCCTGAGGTCGAGCTTTGCTGCTTTGAACCTTTAGGCTCTCAAGCCCCACAAGTGAGCATGGGAGCCCCTGGCCCCGAGCTGCTCAGGCACTGCTGGTGTCCCAAAGGGCTGTCAGGGCACGCAGGAGTGGGGGGAGGAATTGGGGAGAGCCTGGGGCTGGTCCTGGGACAGGTACCAGGCTCTGGACACTGGGGAAGGGCCACCGGGCTGATGTGCCCAGCGCAGCCACAGTTGGGTTGGACCAGGGTGGGAAGACCTGGGACCATTCAAAGGCTGAGTCAGAGCAAGCAACAGGGATCTTGTCCTTGTCCTCTTCAGCTAGGAGTGGCCTGGGTGCACCCTGGACCTGCCACAGCCCCAGCAAATCAACCCTTTGCGCGGTCTCGTGTTCTGTTTTGAATCCATTTGCCCACTTGATCTCCGCAGCAGAGGCAGCCTCCCACGACACGGTAATGCACGGTTCAAAAAGTGCTTCCTGTTGTTTTAAACCAGATCCAGCCCCGTGGTGCTCTTTGAAGTTCTGCTCTAGGAAATGAAAATATTCCTTCCTTTTTTCCCCTCTTAGTGACCCCTTACCAGGTCCCTTCCCCGTGGCCCTGCCAGGCTGCGGCGTGCGCCGAGTCTCTCCCCCTTGGGAGCTGCTCCGTCTCCCTGCTCGGCTGCTTCCCTGCCTCACTACCCTGTCCTCTGTGAGCTGCCCTAGCCGTGCTCGCACACCACAGCAATCCCAGCCATTCCTTCCTAATGCCCTTTTCCCTTGGTTACCAACGCAGAGCACGCAGGCAAAGCACCCGCAAGGACTCCAGCATCTCTTTCCTGAATGACAAAGCTCATTTAGAGCCCATCGCTGCACACACAAGGGTTACTTTTACGTTGCCTTGAATTTAGTTATATTGAATTGCATTTGATGTCTGTCTGCTCGGCAGCTTAACGTCGTGCGATCCCTTTCCAGCTCTTCGCAATCAGCTTTAGATTTGAGCACTGAAACACTGTGTAGCGTCAGCAAGACCTGCTCTCTTTTATGCGTGTATTGACTAGCGCGGGGCTGGCACAGATCCTGTCCATTTATTCCTACCCTTGTCTCCAAACGTTTAAGCAGTTAGTTTACAAGCAAAACCTCACTGTTAATCCACCTTAATGTCCTGAAAAGCTTTTGTAGAGAGATTTTTGTCAAAGTTTTGCAAAAATCGTTGTTTATATATCATCTGATTCACCATTATTTACACCTTCCATGTAATTCTAGCAAGATTTCCCCCCTCAAACCCGTGCTGGACATTGCCTCAGCATAGCGTGTTTATCCACCCATTTTCTAATGCCATGTTTTCTTCTGTCTTTCAGCAAATTTGCCTGGTACCAAAGCCAGGTTTAAGATCCCAGAGTTTCCTGGATTGCTGTGGAGCTCTTCCTGAAAATTAGCCTAGCGTTTGCCACCTCCCTCTCTGGTGCTGGGGAGGTCGGGGACCTGCTGCCTGTGTCCCGCTGCAGGTGCGGGCTCTGCCCCGAGTATGCACCAGCCCAGTCCCCCGCCAGCCGCAGTGGGTTTTCAGCAGACTTCCTGCGTCTGATGGGTTTGCAAAAATACACTGGTGTTAATTTTTATGTGGTAAGCAAATTACACTCAAAATATGTTTTTGTCTGTGTGAACGCAGTTTTTAACTTGCTGGGGGTTTTTCATGTTGCTGTTTTCCTGGTTTGAAAAAGAAAATGCCAGTTTTGGAAGAACTTTTATTTCATTTTACGCATTTTAGTTTTACTATTTATTTGTATTCTGGCTAGCTTGCTTTGCTGTTAAACCATCCTCCTGCAGGTTCACCATGGATTAGGATCTCTTTTGCTAGGAGCCACACATCCACACTGGCTAGACAGTATCTCCCTGTTGTTGGCAAATATTTTCCTCTGTATTTGATTTTCACTTCTTCCAACCAGTTTCTTTATTTTATGTAGTTCCTTCTGGCAAGGATGGGGAAGGCTGCAGAGGTTTTTCACCCTTGACTACACCAGTTTATGTCTCAGAGGATGCCTCTTCTTGTGGTTCTCTAACTGGGGGCTCCAGATGCAGCCATTTAGGATGGCTTTGCTGTGACACTTCCCCGCTTCAGGTCTCCCCCAGCAGTGGTTTCTTGCTCTCACAGCCTCGTAGCCTCCCTTAGCATTTTGGGGGTATTGTCCCCATCCTCTCTGGGTGGTTTATAGGCAAGCCGTAATGCCCTCCTCCTCTGTTCATCCTCCATGTTTCGTGGTCCACTCCCTGCAGATTCGTGCGGATTCCTGATGCACGTAACCCGTTTACTCCCTTGAGCCGATGCCTCCCCTCGCCCTGCTCACACACCAGCCCTCCATCAGCTTCTTCTCGACTCTTATCCCTGGGTTGTCCCCATCACTGCACCCCAGGGTTTCCCGATCCTCATCTACAACAGGCTGCTCTCCTCTCCCCGCCGGGACCGCAGCCATCGCAGGGCATTTGATCTTGTCCTGGCAGCCTGCTTTTTTAATGTCCCTTTTTTCTGACTTTTCTCACTCCTTTATTGAAGGGACAGAGTTATGAATTTAGCTGTGGATGATTCCCCGCCCCACTGCCCACTCCCTTCACCCACTATCCTCGATTCAAAACCCCTCCTATGATGGGTGTTCATTTTAAGGGCTAGCACCCTGGCTCTGTTTTCCTTTAGCCAGAGCTCATCTTTCCTGGAGATGCTCCCTCTATCCTGAAAGTTTCTCTAGTTTTTTCTAAGCCAAAATCCAACCTGCATAGCCAGCAACCTGCCCACCCTCACTGAGCCAGCAGCACTGCCTGCCCTGGATCCAGCTTCCTCTAAAGTGGTGGTTTAGGTGAATTTGTAACTCTCCCTTGGTCTTGGAAGAGGGAAATGTCTAAACTTTTAGGACAAGACCCATATCCCTGTGGCCTTTGTGTGCTGAGGATGGTCCGTGCTGCTGTGCCTGCCGGGAATGTGGAGGCAGCTGGGGTGGCAACAGAAAGATCCCCATCTCCTTCCTTCAGGGATTTCCTTGGTGTCAGCTCAGTTATGTCTCCCTTGTCTCACCCCTCGCTTCCCAGCACGGCTGCCAGCAGACCAAGCACGTGATTTACCAGATTTATGTGCTGGCAGAGATTTATGAGCTTGACAGAGTGCCCAAAGCTGCCAGTTCTTCAATTGCTCTTAATGAAATGAGGCTATTCCTTTGCATTTACACACCTCTTTGATCCTGAAGTGAAGTGATGCCGCTTTGCGCAGTGGTGCTACAGTCCCGGGAGAGGCCTCGGGAGCCTTTTGGCTCCAAACTGCCAGTTCCAATCCAGCAGCCGTAAGAGGTGCTGGCTGTTGGCACAGGAGGGCTGCCTGCACGCCCACGGGAAGCAGCCGCAGGGACACCGGCTGCCTCTCTGGGGAGAAGGGACAACCAGCCTGCCCTCAGGCAGCAGCTGGGCAGCGCAGGCAGAGCCTGCCCACGCGTGCCAGGCTGTGCTGCCTCCCCAGCTCCGTCTGCCACCTCTCCAACCGCAGCGGGATGCTCAGCCAGGCACGGAGGAGCAGTGGTAGCAGATGTTTCCAGCCATGTCTCCCCCATGACGGTGGTGCACCAGGGTCTATCAAAGGTGCTGAGTTCTATAACCCCCATCGGGGACACAGGGACAGAGCAGGGACACCCAGGGGACACTTTGCAGGAGGCTGGTGCGGCCAGAGACTGCGCCAGCTCCCTGCAGAGCTCTGCCAGGGAAATCGCAGTTCGAGGAGGGCAGGGATTGGGAAGAGCAGCAGGGGATCCTGGAAAGCTTCCTCCCATGCCAACCTTCCCAGCCCATGGAAATCTTCCTGTGTCTGAGCACTGCAAGGGGAGTCCATCTTCCCTGCACATCTCCCTGGAGCGGAAGGCCATGCCGAGCCCCTGAGCACCGGCCAAGAGCTGGGAGACTCCAACCTGGCAGCCAAGGCTGGAGGACTGCAAGCTGGCTTGCCTTGGCGGGCAAGGGAAGGGGAAATCCATCCCCAGGGGGAAAAGGGCCCAAGAGATCTGGTCCTTGCCCCAACAAGCACCCGCACCCAGGCAAGGCAGCAAGGTCGCTTCGTTTCCCCCAGGGTGTGGGGGAACAGCCTCTCCTCCCCAAGCCCCCGTGGTGGTCTCGCAGGCGGGCTAAGTCGAACCTCTTCACCACTGCACTGGCGCTGCAGGTACCAGGGAGGACGAGCTGCAGCAACCCTCAGGGTCTTCTTGGGACACGACAAGGGCACACCTTTCCCTGGAATAAGACCAGCTGGGAACCCCCCATCCCTTGTGCTTTTACGCAGCCGGTGTTTCCAAGAAAAATGGTCGTTCCCAGCCCACCTGGCTTTGCAGAGCAGATCCCTCTGCCCGTGGCCAGCAAGGATTTGAGCACGTGTGTGTGCGCACACACACACTCCCCTTCTGCAGCAGCAAACCCTTGACGTTGCGCTGCTGATGACACCCAGGAGCGGGGCGGGAAGTTGCGTGGCCGTGCGTGCTACTGGCGCTGGGAGATAGGCAGGATCAGGGCTCTTCTGGCGAGTCTGGGGGAGCAGAAGGTGCTGGATCCGCTCCCCCACTTTCATGGGAACCATCGTCCCGGCATTTCACTCCTGGACGGTGGCGCTCGAGGGTAAAAAACACCAGTCCCAGGGTTGCACCATCCAGCACTGCAGTTTGCATCCAGCAAAGTTAAGGAGTGGGAAGAAACTAGGACAGGATGGGAAGCGCTCTCAGCAGAAGTTGGTGTGTTTGTCCCTGGCCCAGCGGCTCACGGGATGTGGTGTCCAGGGAAGCCCTCACTACACGTTCCCAAGTCAGCGGCTGCCCTGGAGGAAGGTGCCGTGCGGCATTACAGGGTGTCTGCCCTGCTCACGCTCCCTCCTGCCCTCGCAGGGAGCAGCAGGGCCGCAGGAGGCTGGGATGGAGGGCAAGGAGCAACACAGAGGCAGTGGCACAAAGACAGTGGTAGTGAACACCAGGCAAAGCCCTTGCCCGGATACTGCCCTGGGATGGCAGGGCCGTGGGGAAAGCAGAGGAACTGAAGGAGAAATTATTTAGCGATGTTCCTCTTCCCAACATCTGTGTTTTGCTGCTGGCTGCAGGAGGTGAGATGAGGAGCCAGTGCACCCTGTGCCGGGCCCGGGCCATGTGTCTGACCTGGCATGGCTGCGCTGGGGACTCGCCAGCACGGCCCCCCCATGGCGCCTCTGCCGACCTGTGCGGCATTTTGGATGTTATTTGGATGGCGAAGGGGAGGCATTGCCTCAATGGGCAGGTAAGGTGGTTTCCTGACACCAGCCAGCACCTTTAAAACAGGTTTAACCCCGAAACCAGGTACGGGGTGGGCAGGGCTGGGGTTTCTGAACCAGGCAGACGGTCTGAAACAGCATGATGGGCATCCCCGCTGCTGGTGATGGGTGGCCCCAGCGGCTGCCCCCTGGGGATAACCCCTAGGTAGATGGGGGGCGATGACAGCCAACAAGGGAAGGTGGTGGAGAACAGCTTGATCCAGTGATCTCGGGGACACGCAAGCCACCAGCAGGTAGCAGGAATGGGGTTGGCAGGCTTGGCCCGCCAGCAGAGGGGCTGATTCCTTCTTTCAGGTGCTGATGAGACAGTGATGGGAGATCTCACAGAGGGACATCCCCCAGGCAAGCACTCCCTAGCTGCCTTGATACCCCGCTGCCCTTTTCTGGCAGCGCCCCGTGGGTTTCTCCTGCACCCCTGCTCAGTCCACCACCACGTGTCCTGCACGCTCCTCGTCCCGGGCGCGAGCTGAGTCACTGCAATGCCGCTGCGCCTCGTTGCAACATCTCCCATCTTCTAGGAGCCACGAGGAGCCTGTAAATACTTTCTTTGGCAAGACTTTTTTTTTTGATCTAATCACTCAGCTTCCTTCAAAGGCAGGCACAGACAGGAACCGCATGAGGCAATAGGAAAGGTCACAGGGAGAATTGAGGCGGTTGTAATTGGGGAGGATCAAACCCGGGCTTGAGCAGGGGTGTGAACGGGTGGCTCAGCCTGGGCTGACATGAGGCTCCGGCATGTCACCGCGGGCACCAACTGTCCCAGATCCTCCCCAGGACCACAGTCACCTATGACTATGCAGCTGGCTGCAGGCATCATCTCAGACAGGACTAGGGTCCGCACGCTGCGGTGAGCACTGGGGCACAGACCCAGGGTGAGACCTTCACCACGCCATTCCCGTTGCAGTTGATGCTGTGCAACATGGTGACAAGCGATGGGGGAAGGCAAATGGAGAGATGACAAGCCCTCAGCCGGACCGCGCTCGGTGGGAAGGCACGCGCCATCCCCACGCCCAGCTGACCTGCATTATTCACGTTTCAAAGTGCACGTGCGGCTCTGCTGAGGGATGGCAACTCGCTGAGCCGGGCTGCCTCTGAGCCCTGTAATGAGCTTTGCTGGATGCCGCTAAGTAGATGAGGACGAGCAGGAAAGCTTTGCTGTGGTCTGGTGGCTGCTCAGTTGTCCCTGGCAGATGGACTTCGGCTCTTCTGGCATCTGTTGAATGAGCCAGGGGACTGCGGGGACACGGCTCCCGGCTGTGGCTCTGCAGGTGGGCGCCGGGTCTGTGCATCTCCCAGTGCAGCCCAGTGGGAGATGGGACCTAAGCACAGGTCAGCCAGCGAGGACGCTTCTTCTGCAGCCACCCCGTCCATGGCAGCAGCAGCACCCTCCAAGTAGAGCACAGCCGCCGGGGAGAAACCCAGCGGGTGACTGTTAGGGGGCCAGACCCATGGTTGTAACTCGCTGTGGGTGCCCCGGGAAGCCAAACCTCAGCTTTTGCCAGTGACAGGAGCAAAGCCACCGAGGCGGTGAGTGGGGTCTCCCCTTCCAGCTCCATGGGTCGCGGCAGTGCAGTCACAAGGTGTCACTCTCCGGTCATACGTGAACATTCATCAGCTATTTTTAAAGCTGATATTGCTGCTTTCCCCTCTCCCTTACTGAGACAGCTTCACCCTTGCTCTGGTTCTGTTTCTTAGTTTATTTTCTCCTCTCCCAGGGGCCAGCCGGGGCACGGCGGATGACTACGAAACCCCACACCCGTCGAGGTGAAAAGATTGCAGGAGAAGACCATCTCCAGAGCAGTCACGCTCAAAGCTGTCACTGCAGCATTCATCTAAACGGAGACCCCCCCAAAAAATTGCTTCTCTTTATCACATGCAGAAAGGCGGCAGCTCGAGGCTGCCCTGCTCCCCTGCCTGCCATGGCACGGAGGGGGTGAGGGTCACCATGGCACCCCAAATACGCCCCAGGCACCTTGTAGCACCAGGCAGCCGACCGAGGGGGACTGTGTTGACACAACAGAGCTGCGTTGAGTCGTGGCTGTCCCTGTCCCCATCCCCTCTCCCCACCCTCCTCTTCTTCCTCCCTCTCCTGTAACATGCCCACGGCAAACTTTCCCCCCTTCGGTGTTCCCGGCATCGGCAGCCAGGCTTGGCTCCTCCAGCCCCTTCGCCTGCCAACTTGGCAGCCGGCAGCAGGAGCGGGCAGGGCTGGCAGGGGCCGGGCAGGGCTGGCAGCCACCGGCCTCCGCGAACCCTCTCCTCTGCCGGCACTTTCATCCTTATCTGGAAGGTGCCACTTGGCAGCCAGAGTGGCCCCGGAGCGCTGCGTTCCCACGGCGCTGCCCAGCCGGGTGGGGTTGGAGCTGGCATGTGCTCCCAAAAATTGGGGCAGGGGATGGTGTGGAGTGCTGCCGTCCGGGATTGGGATGGATGGACAGACGGACACGCAGGCACACCGGCATGGACTGTGCACCAGGAACCAGGGAGGGTTCAGCCCAAACAGGCCCTGCAGCACAGCCGTGCACAGCCGTTCACACCTGCACCCCGACAGCGCACGTGAGTTCGTGTCATGTACACGCACAACCCTTTGCACACGCACAGTCCCTACACATGGGCCCCTCGGACACCCGCAGCCTCTTACACACACACACACTCCGGTGTTCCCCTACAGACAGCGGTGTTCCCGCAGGCACTCCTGGCCACACATGTGCAGCTCCGCACTGGGACACATGCTCATGTGCCCTGCCCTGAACGCGTGCACGCACACACACACGCTCCCACACACCCGTGCAGACACACAATGCCTGGTGCACAACCACACACACCCGTGCACGCACACAGTGCCTGGTACACACTCACACACACCCCTGCACGCACACAATGCCCGGTGCACAACCACACCCCCCGTGCATACACACACAACGCCCAGTGCACACCCACACACACCCCTGCATGCATGTAATGCCCGGTGCACACCCACACACCCCCGTGCATGCACACAGTGCCTGGTGCACAGCCACACGCACCCCTGCACGCACACAAACCCTGGTGCACACTCACACGCACCCCTGCATGCACGCGATGCCCGGTGCACACCCACACGCACCCCTGCACGCACACAATCCCTGGTGCACACTCACACGCACCCCTGCATGCACGCGATGCCCGGTGCACACCCACACGCACCCCTGCACACACACGATGCCCGGTGCACACCCACGCACACCCGTTCATGCACACAATGCCCGGTGCACACCCACAGACACCGGTGCACACACACAATGCCTGGTGCACACTCACACGCACCCCTGGACTCACGCAATGCCCACTGCACACCCACACCCCCCATGCACCCCTGCATGCACGCAATGCCCGGTGCACACCCACACGCACCCCTGCACACACACGATGCCCAGTGCACACCCACGCACACCCGTTCATGCACACAATGCCCAGTGCACACCCACAGACACCGGTGCACACACACAATGCCTGGTGCACACTCACACGCACCCCTGGACTCATGCAATGCCCACTGCACACCCACACCCCCCATGCACCCCTGCATGCACGCAATGCCCGGTGCACACCCACACGCACCCCTGCACACACACGATGCCC